>CM019914.1:19191897-19246158 GCA_009764595.1 Geothlypis trichas | reverse complement strand
ATATTTAAGATCAGTATGATCTGTTTATCCAAGAGATGTCAAATGAGGGGGGAAAGATTGAAAATCCTGCAACTATCTCCTACTCTGAATTCCTGAGGAGCCAAAGCAGTCGCAGGAGCCAGGCTCACCTGCTACAGGAATTCTCAGGTGTGACGGGAGCTCCTGATCTCCTCATGTGTGGGAAATGTGAGATAATGAGGGGTCACAGCAGATCTGGTATCTGCATTGGGATTTTTCCTGCCAGCCGTGCTGTACTTCATTTGTTCTGGATGTAAAACTGGGAAGCTGCTCTTTTTGCCATTTATTTTCACGTTCGTGAAAACCCAGGCGTGTTGCCAAAGGCTCTGGAACATTCCCATTAATAAAAATCCTCATTATCCCAACTTTAACGATGCTCTGCCAGCCCCAGCAGCAGAAAGGGAGAACCTGATCCAAGCTGCACTTCCCAAAACCTTAATGTCACCCTAAAGGCACAAATTCCTGCTGACTCCAGCCCTCCATAATCCCTCTTTCAGTAAATCCAATCTTTCCATCCCTTGTGGAGTTGTCTGTCGAGGAGCTTTGTCCCCGTGGCCAGATGGGCTCTGCAGCCCCCCTGGGCTGCTGCAAACAGCTCCAGAGCTCCTGGGCCTCCCCTGGATCTGTGTCCGTGCACCACCAGGGAATCGTGGCACAGGCTTGGAAAAGACTCCAGAATCCAGCCCAGCCACTGGGAGCACTCAGCCACATTCAGCTTTGGCCAGGTCAGCTCTTTGGCCAGCCTGCTGTCGGGACTCAGCACATCCCTCTGGCTGTCCTGGGCAGCCAGGACCCCTGCCAGGGGTCTCAGAGACCCTGGCACAGAGCCCAAGGTGCCTCTGTGGGTTTGATTGTGGCCCATGGAGCAAATTACCAACCTTATATGAACACCAACAAGCCACAACAGTTTAAGTAGAATATTAGTCGATTTATCACAGGGTGAATTATGCATTTTGGGATTTTGGTACAGGGGGGTTATGGAGACAAGATGGAGGGAACTGGGTGTGTCCAGCCTTTCTCCTTCTTCTTCTTAGCCTCCATGTTCTGTGGTGATGTTGGCACTTACAGATTGGTTTAGAGTAGAAGTTCACTGTCTAACATAGGTGATGGGCATTGGGAAATAATTGTAAACTTTGCACACGTAGTTTTTAGTATAAAGACACAACACCTCCCCGGGGGCAGGCAGAGTGCCTGTGGCTGCCCTGCTGAGCTGACCTCGGCAGGGCAGGAGAAAATTTTTTATAGATAAGATAAATAACAACGCTAAGACCGAGAAATGAAGAGCCCTGACTCCTTCTTTAAGCGCCGGGCTGGGAAAAGAGACTTTGGAATTTTTCTCGGGGTCATTCTGACAAACTAATGATCCTGACAGCCTCCCTCCCTAAGTTAGACATGGATGATCCAGGAGAGAAGGGAACCCCCCAGCACCCCCTCAGCATCTGGGAGATGGGGGATCTCCCTGCAAAGCACAGCCAGGATGGAGAGAGCATCCACAGGAGCTCCAGCTGCCCCATCCCCGAGTGCTGCAGCACCCTGGGCTCTGGAACGTTCCCTGCCCATGGCAGGGGGAATGGGATGGGATTTGGGGTCCCTTCCCACCCAAAGCACTCTGGAACTCTGGCACTCCCAGGAAGCTGGGTTGGAAGACGCCCTAAAGCTCCTCTCCATCCCACCCCAGCATGGGGGTTTTGGGGTGTATAACCCCTCCAGGTGTTACTGGGGTGCTCCTCCATTCTCAGCAGACCCAGCAATGCAGAATTCCAGCAATCCAAGGCCTGGATAAACACCTGCAGACCACCAGCCAGCCCTTCACAGCCTCTGAGCTGCCTGGGGAGGGGAAAGCCGAGGGGCCACAACTGAAACATCGGGGTTTGTGAATGTTTGAGTGAGAACCAGGGGCAAATAAAAATACACACTGCAGAAATGCTAATACTAATAATAATTATAATAATAATAATCATCATCATAACAACAACAACAACAGGCACTAGGAATGTTTGGGAGGAGGATAAATCCAGCACCCACCACCTTTCACAGCCTCTGAGCTGCGTGGAGAGGGGAAAAACCGAGGGGCTACAGCTGAAACATTGTAAACACTGTAAATATTTGAGTGAGAACCAGGGGTAAATTAAAATATATACTGCACTAAAATAATAATAATAATAATAATAATAATAATAATAATAATAATAATAATAATAATAATAATAATAATAATAATAATATTTACAGCAGGCACTAGGAATGTTTGGGAGGAGGATAAATCCAGCACCTACCACCTTTCACAGCCTCTGAGCTGCGTGGGGAGGGGGAAAAGGGGCTACAACTGAAACACTGGGTTTTGTAAATGTTTGAGCGAGAACCAGGGGCAAATAAAAATAGACTGCAGGAAAATATAATAATAGTAGTAGTAATATTAATATTAATAATAATAATAATAATAATAATAATAATAATAATAATAATAATATTTACAAGAGGCACTGGGAATGTTTGGGAGGAGGAATTCGTTGTTGAATTTGTGGCTCTGCAGTGAACTGGAAGCAATGAACTCCTCAATGACTCCCTCTCAGTTACTCCCTCAGCTCAGCCACACATTTAACAAGCTTGGAATCACATCCCCAATTATTAAAATTCCTACCATGCCTGCGAACCCCCCCTCAAAATAAAATGTGATTTGCAGCTAAAATGATTCTGTCAGCACCACGTCCCTTTGAACCTTTCTGCCTTACCCTGGTTCCTCCATTCCTGTCAGGTTTTCAGCCTCTCCAATGGCATTTCCCTCCCCACACCCATTTCCCAACACTAATTCATTTAGAGCAGCACTTGAACTGCAGGAAAATGATGGAAAGGCAGAGGAATAGAGGGCTCCGTGCTGCTGGATGAGTTAATTCGGGCGGCTCCACCTGCCGGGGCTGGCATTGAGAAGCTGTCAGCAGCAGAGCAGCAGCACAGCCCCAGCACCCGGACACAACCTGAGACACCGAAAGATGCCAGGAAAGCTCCTGAGCTCCCCCATCACCCACCCACACCCCTGGGAAAGGGAAGGGAGGGCAAAGATTTACCCTGAGAGGAGCAGAAACGGAGGGGATCAGCCACAGGGAGCCTCAGAACAGGAAATGATCTGTGGGTGAAATGAAAGCTCTGAGAGCAAAACAGGAAGCCTGAAGGACCTGGGTGAAGCCCTGAGCTGAGGCCAGGCCAGGAAATCCTCAGGTGCAGGAGGAGCATCAGAGCTGCAGAGGGAGAGGAGCAGACAAAGTGAAATGACACCCCATTTCCTCTTTGGTTAGAGAGTCAAAATTAAGGTTAAATCCCTCTTAATTTCCTCTTTGTTTGGTTAAAGAGTCAAATTGGGGTTAAATCCCCTTTCATTTCCTCTTTGTTTGGTTAAAGAGTCAAAATCAGGGTTAAATTCACATTCATTTCCTCTTTGTTTGGTTAAAGAGTCAAAATCAGGGTTAAATTCACATTCCTTTCCTCTTTGTTTGGTTAGAGTCAAAATCAGGGTTAAATTCACATTTATTTCCTCTTTGTTTGGTTGAAGAGTCAAAACTGGGGTTAAATCCCCCTTCATTTCCTCTTTGTTTTGTTAAAAACAGTCAAAACCAGGGTTAAATCACCTCCATTTCCTATTTCTCTGTTAAAAAGCGTGAAATGGGGATTAAATCATTTCCATTTACTATTTCTTGGTTAGAAATAGTCAGGATCAGGGTTAAATCTCCTCCATTTACTATTTCTTGGTGTTTTAATGTGTCAGTCTTTCCAGAGGGAAATGGTTCCCCCATCTGAGCTCCCCTGCTACCCAACAATCCCAGAACTGCAGCTCCAGGGGGGATTTGGTTGGGATTTCTCCTTCTATTTTTCTATTTCTCCCTTTTAAAATTCCCCTCCCAGTGCCAAAGGCAGGAAAATCCCAAACATCCCAAACATCCCAACCCTGGCACTGCCTCCTCCCCTGGGCTCTTCTCGTGTGGATGTTCAGCATTAAGGGTTTGTGCAGCACAGGCTCCACTGATTTACACCATCCCAAAAAATCAGGGGAAAGGGAAAACTGCATGGGACACTGTGGATTTTTTTGGGGTTTCTTTTGCTAGGGTTGGGATTAAATGCACGAGATGGCGTTTTTTGTTTGGACCCTGATGTTTATTAGTTTTTATCTAAATTATAATTTCACAAACCCTGAGTTCTACAGCACTTCACTTTAACAAACTAAAAATGGAGCCCCATCTCCCTCTCTACAAGGGCTTTTAAGGATAAACTGTCCAATTAAGACATTACACCTGAATTATTGTTACTTTTAACCCAATAACCAACCACCCATGGCCTGCAATGGGGACTTTTTAATCCAGTTACACAAAACCACCCAAACCCATATTTGGAGGAGAAGAAGAAGAATGTGAAGAAGGAGCAGCCTCCACCCTAAAATCTCCATCTTGTTTTACATATATTATTATATTCTATACCCTTAAAAAATAATATTACGGTATTATTTATATATATTACTATATTCTAAACCCTTAAATAATAATATTACTATATTATTTATATATATTACTATATTCTAAACCCTTAAATAATATTATTATATTATTTATATATATTATTATATTCTAAACCCTTAAATAATATTATTATATTATTTATATATATTACTATATTCTAAACCCTTGCAAATAATATTACTATATTATTTATATATATTACTATATTCTAAACCCTTACAAATAATATTACTATATTATTTATATATATATTACTATATTCTAAACCCTTAAATAATATTATTATATTATTTACATATATTACTATATTCTATACCCTTATAAATAATATTACTATATTATTTATATATATTGCTATATTCTAAACCCTTACAAATAATATTACTATATTATTTTATATATTACTATATTCTAAACCCTTAAATAATAATATTACTATATTATTTATATATATTACTATATTCTAAACCCTTAAACCCTGAATTTCCAACCCTGTGATCTCACACACTTCTATCCAAACTCCACACCCACAATCCCAGCTCTATCATTCCATTCTGGAAGCTTCTCCATCCCTCGGGTCAATGCAGTGTTCTCTGGGGGCGGTGCCTGGCAGCACAAAAGTCTGAAATTCTCAGCACAGAAAATCTGAAATTCTCAGCACCCAGGGCTCCAACAGGACACCAGGATCCAGTGGCACTGGTGGGCACTGGTGGCACAGCCAGGCCTGGCTGTCCCTGCTGTCCCTGCTGTCCCCCCTGTCCCCAGCAGGACGCCGCCGTTCCAACGCACGCAGGGTGATTAATTAAACATAAAGCCTCGCTTTTCACCTCCGCTGCTCCCTGCTCACATTTTTCTGGCCTGCTGGGTTTCTTCATGCCCCAGATAACTCCGGGCGCTTCCTCTCCCTGCAGCCGCCTGCTCCTCGTTCATTTTTCATGAAGGTTTCTCTCGCTCTGCTCGTGTGCTCTGAGCCTCGCTGCGTTCAAGGGGGGCTCTTTGTCTCCAGCTCTTGCACACAGAGACAAACCCAGGCCCTGTGCTGAAGGAAAGCTGATTTCTCTCCTCTTCCCTGCTGGCAATGAGCAGAGTTTGGGATTGGAGCTGTTCCCGCTTCATTTTTGGGAGAGGAATTGGCAAAACCCATGGGACGATGCAGAAATTCCCTTTTCCAGGCTCTTCTGGGTGAAACCGCCTTGCAGGCAGCTCTGAAAAGCTGGGAAGGTGGAAACAGATGAAATAGATGATATTCCTTCCCAAAGCCAAACCCTTCCATGGTTATCAGATCCAAGAGCTCAAGCTGGGGTAGTGCAGAGGCTCCCATTAACTCCTCCTGACATTCCCAGGTTTGCAGCTCCCCTGCCCATCCCTCCAGACCCTGGATGAGGAGCAGGACTGGGGAGAAGCCACTGGTGGGGGATTCCTCTCAGGCTGTGGAGCAACAGCCTGGAGGCAGCTGGAAATGGGAAATTAGGTCAGGAGGCAGCTCCCTGCCAGGAGATGGATGAGGCATGACCTGGCCCTGCTCCCATCCCATCCCTGCTCCTGCAGAGGTGGCTGGAGGCAGCAGCAGCCGAGTGGGATCTGCACGTGCAGACACTGAAAAGTGAATTTTTGCCCTCTCGTCTTTGCCACACAGGAATCACATCTGAGATTATAAAAACCTCCCAATCAATTTTTTTTTCCTGGGTTTTGAGCTGCTTCGTGTTAGGAAATGATAGAGCAGCAGAATCAAGATTTATGGAGGATAGAAAATATTTTAGGAGAAGCCATTTGTTCTGTTCCATACCCCATAAAGTTCCAAGGCATTATTTGTCCCCCCACCCAGTGCTTGGGGACAAAAGCCACTCTGCAAATGAAGAGGCAAAGCTTTAAGACACACAGGGCAGCAGCTTTTCAGGTCACATGGAATTGCCCTGGGGAAGCCACAGCCTCAGGATTCCTTGGAAAAATGGCTCCAACAGTTCAGGAAAGCTGGCTGGAGTGTTCCAAAGGATCACCCAGGAGGGCTGGAATGGCTGATCCCAGCAAGAGCAGCCTCTGCTCTGGGAGATCTCTGTGGTGTTGTGAGGTCCTCAGGATGAGGTGAGAGATGAGAATTTGACTCCATGTTCTCAGAAGACTGATTTATTATTTTATGATATTATATAATATTAAAAGAAATTACATACTAAAACTATACTGAAGGAAAGAGAAAGGATACATCAGAAGGTTTAACAAGAATGAATAATAAAACCCCTGACTGACTCAGAGTCTGACACAGCTGATGGTGATTGGTCATTAATTAAAACCAATTCACACGTTGGGATAAACAATCTCCAGACCTCATTCCAGAGCAGCAGAACATGGAGAAGCTGAGGCTTCTCACCTTCCCAGGAGAAGAAATCCTGGCAAAGGGATTTTTCAGAAAATATCACAGTGACAGATCTCATCCAGGTCTAGTCAGGAAAATGGGCTGTGGCTGCCCCTGGATCCCTGGCAGTGCCCAAGGCCAGGCTGGACACTGGGGTTGGAGCACCCTGGGACAGTGGGAGGTGTCCCTGCCATGGCAGGGGTGGCTCTGGATGAGCTCTAAAGTCCTGTCCTGGTTTGAAAAGCCAGGTGTCTGCTGAGGAAGGCAGAAGCCTCCCTTGAAATACAAAATGTAAACCCCCTCCCTCCAAATTATTATAATTTTGAAATTAAGGGGCTCTTAGGTAAAGGTATGGGAGTAGGAATAACAGTTCTTTATTAAGAAAAATAAAAATTAAAATGCAATAGTACAAACAAAAAAACCCAACCCACTGCCAGAGTCAGCCCATGCCCTGTCCCCTGTGTGCCAGGGTGGTGTCCCAGCCCCATCCCAGGGGGGCTCAGCCCTCCTGCAGTGCCAGCTGTGGTTCTGCTGCAGCAGGGATCCTGCACAAGGGGGGAGTTTTCCTCTGCAGCTCCAGGGCTGCTGCAGATGGGCCTGGGCTCCCTCTGGCCATGCAGGGCAGCAGAAAGCTGCTCCTCTGGCAATGCAGGGGGCAAAGGCTGCTGTGCTGTGCCAGGCTCAGCTTGGATCCAGGTAGGAATGCTTGGCTCCTGCCCTGGGCACAGCATCTCCCCATGGGATGGGGGAATTGGATCAGCCCTGCAGGGACACTCAGTGGCCATGGACAGCAGAGATCTCCTGCAGGGAGGGTTGGCTGTGGGAGAGAGAAAGAAAAAACTGCCCATGGACAGCAGAGACCTGCCCCAGCTCTGACAGGTGGGGACAGAACTCACACCCCAATAACATCTGGCATTTCCAACCTAACTCCCTTCCCATCCAAACCATTCCAAAATTCGATTTTCCATTCTAAAACATCAGGCCAAGCAGGCACTGCTTTGTTCCAGGGAAGAGCAGGAATGGGTTTTGCCTCGTATCCTTTAATCCCCCAGGATGATTTCCCATTCCCCAGGTTTCCTGCTTTGCAGAGAAAGGAGGCACAGCCAGGGATGCAGGGAAGCTGCAGCATTGGGGATCTCCCACCCTGGAGCCCTGGGCTGGTCCCCTGCCCTGCCTGGAGAACCAACCCTGGCTCCATCCCTGATTTTGGGGCTCTTTCATGCCAGAGCATTCCCGGGGTGCTCTGATCTGACCCCTGGCTCCATCGACCATCCCAGGGAGCAGAGCCAGAGGGGACAGGAGGGGACAGGAGGGACTCAGCTCCTGGGGCACCGTGGGGCCCTGATTTTAGCAGTGTGGACAATTCCAGGACCATCCCTTCCTCTGGAAAAGCTCCTGATGCCACAGGGACCTTCCCCTTTCTGCACGGGCAGCCCTGGAGCGGATCCCGAGCCTCTGGTGGGTGGCAGGGCCGCACCCCTCCCTCCCGTGTGTGCCAGGTGTTTGGGATGCTCGGCGGTTTTTTGGGATGCCTCGGAGGCGCAGATCCCACTAGAGGGTGCTGGGAGTCACGGAAAGGCTCTGCCTGCTCCGGGCCGCCCGTCCAGGTCCCGCGGCCACATCCCCTCCCCTGCCCTCCTTCCCTCGCTCCTGATTTATGTCCGGCACAGCCAGAGCTGCCACAGCTTTAAACTGCCTTTGCTTTATGGCCCCACTTTCGCTTTTCTTCATTTTTCCCCTCGAGTAGACACAACCAACAAATGGAGTGAGCCCGAGGGAGGGATGGGATCACGGACTGGGATATTCCTGAATCCCCGACAGGGATGGGGATCACAGACTGGGACATTCCTGAATCCCAGGGAGGGATGGGGACCACAGACTGGGATATTCCCAAATCCTCGAGTGAGGGGTGGGGATCACAGACTGGGATATTCCCGAATCCCACAGAGGGTCAGAGATCACAGACTGGGATATTCCCAAATCCCTGAGAGAAGTGGGGGATCACAGACTGGGATATTCCCGAATCCCACAGAGGGTCAGGGATCACAGACTGGGATATTCCCAAATCCCTGAGAGAAGTGGGGGATCACAGACTGGGATATTCCCGAATCCCACAGAGGGTCAGGGATCACAGACTGGGATATTCCCAAATCCCTGAGCATCCAACAAGACCTGGCACACTCTGAGATCCCCTTCCCACCCCAGCAGCCTCCAGCAGAACTGAAAAGTATCCATCCCCCTCTGGGCCAGCTGCAGGTGACCCCACAGCCATTTATGGCCCTTTTTTGGGGTGTGTGTGTGTGTGTGTGTGTGTGTCCCCACCTGGGTGTCACAAGGGTTGGAACTTTGTGTGACACATGTCCAGATGAGATAAAGGTTTGATCTGACATTGGTGACATTCACCTTTTCTGCAAAAATCCCTTCACCCAGGATTTTTCTCTGAGGCTCCTCAGCTTCCCAGGAGAAAAATCCTGGGCGAAGGGATTTTTGCAGAAAATGTGAATGTGACAGACATAAAACTAAAAATGGGAATTTTCCCTCTTTCCCCCAATATTTTCAGAGTTCCAGCCCAGTGAGATGGTGATAAATGTCATGGCTTCTAATTAATATCTATTAATTCATCACATTGAGCAGGCTATTAAGATTTCTTTTTCTGATAGACTGTACAAATAATCAGATTAATTGAATTTAATTATATATGGGGGGGGTGAGGGGAGACAGAATTGGACACGGGGAAAAGTGAGAAAAAAACTCAGATGAGTTTTCCTGTCAGCTAGAAATCCCACAGGAGCTGGAATTCCGTGGATTTTGCTCCTTGACTCTTTGGATAAATTGGATTGATGGCTCCAGCTCCAGCCATTGACTCTGCCAAGGCCACCCCAAGCCTGTCCCCAAGTGCCACAGGGCTGGGAAATCCCTGGAGGGATGGGGATTCCAGGGCTGGATGAGTTTTCCATGGGGAAATCTCCCTAACATCCAACCTGGAGCTCCTCTGGCACAACCCGAGGCTGTTTGCTCTCATCCTGTCCCTGGTCACGGACATCACCTGTCACTGTTGGGATGGAGGAGCACAGCCTGCCTGGGAGATGCTGCAGATCCTCCAGGAAAACTCATCCAGGGCCAAACCCCAGCTCTGTTGGGATGAAAGCCCTTGGAATGGATTTCACATCCACCAGGACCACCAAGATCCCAAATCCCAGCTCTGTTGGTATGGAAGCCCTTGGAATGGATTTCACATCCAGCAGGGCCACCAAGATCCCAAATCCCAGCTCTGTTGGGATGGAAGCCCTTGGAATGGATTTCATATCCACCAGGACCACCAAGATCCCAAATCCCAGCTCTGTTGGGATGGAAGCCCTTGGAATGGATTTCACATCCACCAGGGCCACCAAGATCCCAAATCCCTGCCCTGCTCTTGTGCCAGGCTCCTCCTGGGCCAGAGGGAAGCTGGGAGACATTTCTCCAAAAATGATTCCTTGTCCCACTTCCAAACGCTCCTGAGAGGGGCAGCAGGAGCCAGGCAGGCTCAGGGAACTGGCAGAGAACACCCAGGGAATGCCCAGCACGTGTGAAATGTCACTGTGCCACTCAGGGCAGGGCCGAGGTCCCTGACCCCCCTGGCTCAGAGGCACCCTGGGACAGCAGCACAGCCCAGTCCCTGCCACCCACCCTTCCAAGGGGGGCCTTGCCCATGGCAGGGTTTGGGATGAGATGGGCTCGAAGTTCTGTTCCCATCCAGGATTTGGGGATGCTGATCCTTCTCTCAGCTTTGAAAGGATAAATTTTCCATTCAGGAAGCTCCAGAGTTCTGTCCCCGTGCCAGGCTCAGTCCCCGCAGGGCTCTGTCCTTCCAAACCACCCTCAGGGGAAGATTTACCCCAAACTGGGCTGGGATCTGAGCAGCTGACCCAGGGACATGGGAGCTGTGCTCCAAACCCCCTCCAAGCCCAAGGAATTCTCCCTCCCCAGCCCTGTGTCCCTGGAGCACTGGCACTGCTGCATGTCCCTGAGCCATCAGGCACACGGGGCACCCAGCCAGGGACACGGGCCAACAATTTCCCTGGCACGGTGCTGGGGGAGGGATGTGCCTTCCAAAATCCACCCCTGGCTGGCACAGTGACATTGGTGCTCCTGGGCCTGGCCCTGCCCAGCTGCAGCTGCACAGCCAGCAGGGCTGGATTGATGTTCCCAGCGCAGGGAATGTTCTCCTGGATGGGCTGGAGTTGATGTTCCCAGTGCAGGGAATGTTCTCCTGGCAGGGCTGGATTGGTGTTCCCAGCACAGGGAATGTTCTCCTGGATGGAACTGATGTTCCCAGTGCAGGGAATGATCTTCTGGATGGGCTGAAGTTGTTGTTCCCAGCACAGGGAATTTTGATGTTCCCAGCACAGGGAATGATCTCCTGGATGGGCTGGGGCTGATGTTCCCAGTGCAGGGAATGTTCTCCTGGCAGGGCTGGAGTTGATGTTCCCAGCACAGGGAATGTTCTCTGTCGCAGACATCTTCTATGAAAAATTCCTCCTTTAGAATTTTTCCTCTTGAGAAGCTGAGAAGCTTCAAGAACAAAATGTAAACATTGATTATCTGCTGCTGTGGAATGCAACAGGTGGATCTTTGGCTCATGTTGGATGTTTGTAATTAATGGCCAATCACAGTCAGTTGGCTTGGACAGAGAGCCAAAACACAAACCTTTGTTATCATTCTTTCTTTTTCTATTCTTAGCCAGCCTTCTGATGAAATCTTTTCTTCTATTCTTCTAGCATAGTTTTAATATAATATATATGATAAAATAATAAATCAGCCTTCTGAAATATGGAGTCAGATCCTCATCTCTTCCCTCATCCTCAGACCCTGTGAACACGGTCACAGTTCTCCTGGCTGGGCTGGGGCTGATGTTCCCAGTACAGGGAATTTTGATGTTCCCAGTACAGGGAATTTTGATGTTCCCAGCACAGGGAATTTTGATGTTCCCAGCACTGGGAATGCTCTCCTGACTGGGCTGGCCCCTCCTGGGGGTGGCTCTGGACGTGTCCCTGACCCACTGGGACACTGGGAAAGCAGCTCCAGGGGACAAAGGGACAGGGACTCTGTGCTACAGGGTGAGGGTGGCATGGGAAAGAGTGGGAAGGACAAGTCCATTTGGGCTGGAGATGACAGAATCCCTGAGGCTGGAAAAGCCCTCTGGGACCATCAAATCCAACCATTCCTCCAGCTCTGACCCACGTCCCCAAGTGCCACATCCACAGGGCCTTTAAATGCCTCCAGGGATGCGGCTCCACCACTGCCCTGGAAAGAGTTTCCCAGTGCTGGGCAGCCCTTCCTGGGAGGAAATGAGTGGAGAAGAGGAGGATCTCAGCACTCTCCAGAAACTGGCCTAAGGCAGGAAACCTGGAGATCTGTGGGGCTGGATCCCTCCCAGCTGCAGGACAGAGAGGGGAGGGCACAGCTGGGCTGGCTCTGGTGGATCCCTTGCTGCCCAGACAGATCCCCCAGTCCCTGTCCCTGCAGCGTTCCAGGCTGGTTCTGGCAGCCAGCTGGCACCTCCATGCCAGGGCAGTGCCTTGGCAGAGCCTGAGGAACAGACTGGCTGCCCCAAGGCCCCCACAGGCCCCTCCTGTCACCCACCTGCCACCTCCTTCCTCCTCCTTATCCCATCTCAGCTGGGTCCTACTGAACAGCACCAAAATAAATCCTCTGTGCATGGAAATCCGAGTGTCTGGGGGAGTTTGGAAGCCCAGGTTGTTCCCAGCTCGCTGTGGGGATAATCCACATCCCAGAAATCCTGTGGGCTTTTCACAAGTTTTGGGGTATTTTAACCCATTAATTTTGGTTTGCTGGAGCTTTCCCTGGGCCCTGCAGAGGACCCAAGCACCCACAGGGGAGTGAGAAGGAAAAAGTCATGGGACCTGCTTCAGGAAAAGGCTGGGCTCACTGGGTTCTCCTGCTCTGGGAGCAGAATTCAGCCTGGAGAATTCCCTCGGAGGGAAAAGTCCTCCAGAATGCTGGCAGAGAGTGCAAGGCAGAGAAACTGGGAGGCCTTGGTGTCCCTTGTCCCTCTGGCTCCGTGCTGCTTTTCAGGAGCTGCCCCTGCTCAGGCCAGGCCGTTCCTGACCCCTTCCCCTCTGAGGCTGAGATATCCCCAACCCTGCTCCAGCTGACAGCTCTGGCCTGAAATCCAGAGGTGTCTGTGCTCCTTCATCAGGATTTTAACTGCCCAGCTTGGAAAGGCCACAAGGAAAGGTCTGGGTGAGACATCTCTGCCTTGGGGATGAGCAGTTCCAGAGTGTCCATCCAGGGATGGGATGGGATGGGATGGGATGGGATGGGATCAATGGGATGGGATGGGATGGGATGGGATGGGATGGGATGGGATGGGATGGGATGGGATGGCATGGCATGGCATGGCATGGCATGGCATGGCATGGCATGGCATGGCATGGCATGGCATGGCATGGCATGGACTCCTTTGTTTCTCTCTGCAAATCCAGGATGGAAGCAGGTCCCTGACACAGCATTTCCATCACCCTCGTGGTGACAGCTCCAGTCCCACCAGAGCACAGCAGAAACCCCTCCCGTGGTGATGCCCCAAGCCCCGGCTCCCTCAGAGGAGTTCCCAGCCCTGCCCTCACCTCCCTGCGCTGAGCTCCCCTAATGAGGAGCCACTTAAAGCCCCGCAGAGCCTTTTTCCTGCCTTGTCCGAGCCGATCTGTCACCAAAGGGCCGCGACAGCCGCGGGGCGGGGTGGCAGCGGCTGCTGGGAGCGGCCGGAGCAGACGGGCCCGTGAATTATTGAAGGAGCTCCAGCCGGGGGCGGCCGCTGCTCCCCGGGGCTGCCGAACCGCCGGAGCTCCGGGCAGAGCGGGTTAACCCTTTGGAGAGCGGCGGCTGCAGCTTCCAGGAGCTCCGGGGAGGCGCAGGGGTGGCTCGGGCACAGCCGCACTGGGGACGTCGCTTCTATCACCTCTGTCACCTCTGTAATCTCTGTCACCTCTGTCATTCCTGTCGCTCCTGTCGCCTCTGTCACCTCTGTCATCTCTGTCGTTTCTCCTCAGGCTCGGGCGCTCAGAGCTCCGCGCTGCCGGCAGAGCTGGCGGCTCCAGGAGGAGGGAAAGACAAAAAGATGGGGTTTGGGGGGAGTTTCCTGTGGATTTTTGGGAATATGGGAGCCTGCACAGGGCCACTGATTCAAGGCTGAGTTTCTCCCCCAGGCCTGAGCTTTTCTCACCCCAAACCCCCCTAAAAAATGGGGTTTTAATTAACCCAGAGAGGAAAACCTTGCATGGGGAGTAGAATGAAGGGAAATGAGGATGGGAAAGAGGGAGACAGAGCTGGCAGCACCATGAGGAGCAGGGATGCTGCCAAGGGGGATTTTCCCACTGATGGACGTACAGACAGAAAACCCTGAAGGGATTAAAAATCATTCAGTGCCCCAAATGTCTTTAAAATAATGCAGTGCCCCAAATGTCCTAAAAATAATTCCGTGCCCCATAGGAGTCTGGCACTCGGGGATTGTGTTGCCTTTTTAGGACTTTTTAGCTCCACTTTGTTTAAGGATGAAAGATTCCTGTCTCCAGCCCTGGCTCGTGAATCACGGCCGTGGCACTGAGGAATCTGAAGCTCTGTGTGGACCCTTCTGGCACCCATGAATTAGGGGATTTCTCCTCTGGTAAATATTCCTGCCTCCACAGGCAATTCCCTTTGTTATCTCTGGACAAGGAATGGATGGAGCAGCATCAGGGCTCTGGGACAGCATCCTTGCAATGTGATGGGTCACAGGATCCTCATCCCACCTTGGCTCATAATTGATTTATTGGATTTTGGGCTTTTTTAGCCAAGGAAAAATCAGGCAATGGAAATATTGGTGTCTCACTTCCAGTTGACGCTCCTCAATCCTTAAAAATGCAAATTTCAGGAGCTTTAGAGGAGTTTGGGGGCAGAACAAGGGGGTTTTAGCAGGGCTGGGGAGTGGGCAGGACTCTCTGGAGGGGGATGAGGAGAATGAGGCACCGTGAGGTGAAGGGATTTGTGTCCAAGCTTGGAAAACATGGGAATAGCAGCCAGGAAGTGACTCCAGGGCCTTCCTCACAATCACTCTGTGGAATCCCAGAGTGGACACCAAAAAATCCTCATTAAACCCTTCCCTGCCTTCTCTTGGGATGGGGATGAATCATCTGCCACTCTTGTGGCTGATAAAAGTCTTCAGAAGCCAGAGAGGGACCCAAATTCCTGCTCCACTCTTCTCGGAAGAACTCGTAAAAGCTGCTTTATGAAACTTCCTGGCAACTTCTCCTGAGTTTCCAGGCCCCCTGAGCATTTCCATGGTGCCAAAAATCTTCCCCTTCCCTGGAGATCCCATTCCCAATTGCCTCTGGACACATCAGCATTGGCCTGGATGGTTTCCATGATTTCCACATCAGCTCATGGGAATATTTGCACCAATTTGGATGCAATTTTCACCCCCTATGAGCCTCAGGCATGTGAGGAAAAAGCAGAGAGGCAACTGGGAAAGGGAAGGAGAAAGGAAAAGGGAAAGGGAAAGGGAAAAAGGAATGGGAAGTGCCATCGATGCTTCTGTCACTGGGCCTGTCCTGAGCTCCCATCCCAGCTCTCCCAGCACAGCCTCCAGAATAAATCCGTTTAAATTGGATTTTAGGAAAGATTTCTTCATCGCCAAGCCGTGGCAGGGCTGCCCAGGATGGAGGCACTGGGCTGGACCAGGAACCTGGATCAGGGCTGGGGTCTCCCAGAGACAGGGAGTTCTGAGCCAGCAGAGCTGAAAATTCCCTGGGAATTCTTTGATGAACTTGCAGTTACATTGGATCAGATCTCCAGAAAACTGGGACAAAACCCTTCAAGATTTCATCCCAATCCCAAAAATCAAAAAGGCCTATGGTGGCTAAATTTTCCCCCAGGCTAATTTCAATGATGTTTCAAGAACCTCTTTGAGCAAATCTCTGTCATCCATCCATCCATCCATCATCCATCCATCATCCATCATCCATCCATCCATCCATCCATCCATCCATCATCCATCCATCCTCCATCCATCCATCATCCATCATCCATCATCCATCCATCATCCATCCATCATCCATCATCCATCCATCCATCCATCCATCCATCCATCCATCCATCATCCATCATCCATCATCCATCCATCCATCCATCCATCCATCATCCATCCATCCATCATCCATCCATCATCCATCATCCATCCATCCATCCATCCATCCATCCATCCATCCATCATCCATCCATCCTCCATCCATCCATCATCCATCATCCATCATCCATCCATCATCCATCCATCATCCATCATCCATCCATCCATCCATCCATCCATCATCCATCCATCCATCCATCCATCCATCCATCCATCATCCATCATCCATCATCCATCCATCCATCCATCCATCCATCATCCATCCATCCTCCATCCATCCATCCATCCATCATCCATCCATCCTCCATCCATCCATCATCCATCATCCATCATCCATCCATCATCCATCCATCATCCATCATCCATCCATCCATCCATCATCCATCCATCATCCATCATCCATCCATCCATCCATCCATCCATCCATCCATCATCCATCCATCCATCATCCATCCATCCATCCATCCATCCATCCATCCATCCATCTATCATCCATCCATCCATCATCCATCCATCCATCCATCATCCATCCATCATCCATCATCCATCCATCCATCCATCCATCCATCCATCCATCCATCCATCCATCTATCATCCATCCATCCATCATCCATCCATCCATCCATCATCCATCCATCCATCCATCATCCATCCATCCATCCATCCATCATCCATCCATCCATCATCCATCCATCATCCATCCATCCATCCATCATCCATCATCCATCATCCATCATCCATCATCCATCCATCCATCCATCCACCCATCATCCATCCATCATCCATCCATCCATCCATCCATCCATCCATCCATCCATCCATCCATCCATCATCCATCCATCCATCATCCATCCATCCATCATCCATTCATCCATCCATCCATCCATCCATCCATCCATCCATCCATCCGCCCATCATCCCTCCATCCATCATCCATCCATCCATCCATCCATCCATCCATCCATCCATCCATCCATCCATCATCCATCATCCATCCATCCATCATCCATCCATCCATCCATCCATCCATCCATCCATCCATCCATCCATCCATCATCCATCCATCCATCCATCCATCCATCCATCCATCCATCCATGCAATAAATTGGTCTGGTTTATAACTCTCCCCCATCTATAAATGCATCCCACAAAATATCCACGGGACACAGTTCCTGCAATTTATGGGAAAATAATCCAACAGCCCTGGGATACAAGAAAACAACAAGGAGCAACCCAAACAGAAAAAATTCCTTGGATGTGAGTGCCCAGACTCAGGGATTTGATTTGTAGGAGAAGAAGAAATCTCATCTTCTACTCTTTAAAAATTTAACAGGGACAAAAATTCATGGATGAACTCAGGCCAGCTCTGCTGTCAGAGAATGTTGGGATTTAAGCCTCATCAGACTTCCGATGGAAAGGAATCCAGGAAACGTGTAAATATTGGCATGTTGTTTGGAGTTGTCATATTTTCCTGGATTTACATAAAACCGTATTTTTCAAGGAAACTAAGGAGAGCTGGATTCTCTTTCCTTGCTTGGTTTTTCCAGCCTGGACAATCAGGCTGCCACACCAGCCTAAGCTCCTTGTGATCCCACTGTGTCATTCCTACCTTGGGAAAGGGGATTTCAGTCCCTCCAGCTCAACAATATAAAATCATCCAAGGAGCGGCAAGAGTTTTGCTGCTGTAAGGTTTTTGCTGGCTGGGTTTGGAATTATGGAATCATGGAATGGTTTGGGTTGGAAGGAACCTTAAAGCTCATCCAGTTCCACCCCCTGCCATGGCAGAGACACCTTCCACTCTCCCAGGCTGCTCCAAGCCCCAATGTCCAACCTGGCCTTGGACATTTGCAGGGATCAAGGGAAGATACAACTTCTCTGGGCACCCTGTGCCAGGGCCTGCCCACCCTTCCAGGGAGGAATTTCTTTCCAGTATCCCACCTAAATCCCCATTCTTTTAGTTTAAAGCTGTTCCCCTTCTCCTAGCACCATCTGGCCGCGTCCCTCTCACTCCTTTTTCTCAAGCCCCGCTGCATTCCCAGGCGATGGCGAGGGCGCCCCTGGAATTCCCCAGTCAGTCCCGCCCGGTGCCAGAGGGGGAGGATGCGGGGACGGGGGATGATGGGGGGGATGCGGGAGCGGGATGTGCTCACAGGGGATGCGGGAGCTGGATGGGCTCACGCAGGAGCGGGATGTGCTCACACGGGAGCGGGATGGGCTCACACGGGAGCGGGATGGGCTCACGCAGGAGCGGGATGGGCTCACACAGGAGCGGGATGGGCTCACACGGGAGCGGGATGGGCTCACGCAGGAGCGGGATGGGCTCACACAGGATGCAGGAGCGGGATGGGCTCACACGGCAGCGGGATGGGCTCCCAGGGGATGCGGGAGCGGTGGGGGCTGGCCGGATGGAGGCGGAGGCAGGCGGGGGAAGGCGGTCCCGGGGACAGCGGGGGACGGCGCTCGCCGCCTCCCCGGCCATAAAACGGCGGGGCCAGCGCCGGGCGGGCGGAGAGGAGCGGCGGGAGCGGCGCGGCCGGAGCGCACGGCGGGAGCGCAGCGGAGCGGCCGGGCCGCCCTGCCGAGGTAACGGGGGCGGCGGGGTCGGGGTCCCGCGGCCGGGGAGCGCCGGGACGGCTGCGGGGCTGAGCGGGGCTGTCCCCGCCGCTGTCCCCGCTCTGGTCCCCGCCGCTGTCCCCGCCGGGTCCGCGCCTGGGGCGGACAGAGGGGACAGCGGGGCCGCTCTGCCCGCGCCCCCCGAGCCCCCAGCCCACCAGGGGCAGCCCCCCAGCCTGACAAAGGGATCGAGCTCCGGGCACGGGCGGCTGCTGCCCGCTGGGCTGTGCCGTGGGCATGGAATCGCCAGGGAAAGGGAGCCAGAGCCACTGCGGGAGGGGACCGGGAAGCCGGGACCGCGCTGATCCTCTTTCCATCCTTCCGTCTCTTCCTTGCCCGAGTCACTCCTTGTTCAAAGACGATTCTCCCTGTGAGCCGGGAGGAGCAGCGGAACGCTGGCTCAGCTCTGCCCCCGTACCCGAAAGTGCCCACAGAGTTCTGTCTTTGTCCTTTGGTTGCTCCAGAATTTGTGTTGGGATCCTTGGGAGCAGCTCCTGGGAATCTTTGCGGCAGGACATGGGGACGGGGAGAGCCCTTAGGCTGTTCCTTGGGTGTGGGACCAGTCCTGGGGGTCCCAACCTCCGAGCAGACCCAAGGCAGCGCTGAGATCACCCAGGGAGGGGGCAGAGCTGGAGGTCAGCTCAGGGAACCCCTCCGTGCTCTCCCAAATGCCTGCACAGAACACGGCATGGATCCAGGCTCCGGCTGCTGAGCCAGGTTTATGTAAGCTGCTGATTTGCAGTGTCAAGAGACATCCAAGAACCGGCTTGCCTTTGGAAAATGTACAAATCCGTGGCATCTGCCACGGAGCAATTGCTGTAGCAGCAGCCCAGGATTTGTCTTGGTCCCAGCCCCTCGGAGAGGTTCTGCCATCTCCCAGCTTGGCTGCGAGTCCGTGTTGAGCACTTTCCAGGAGCAAGGGCAGAGCAGGAGTGCCAAAGGCTCTGTCCCTCTGTCCTTCAGGGAGCTGATGCCGCTGTTCCCCAGCACCCCCGGGGTGCTCCCTGTGTGGCACCACAACCCCTCCAGCCCCGGCTCCGCGGGGCCCCTGCGCCGGGAACTCCTCCCTCGGCAGCTGCTGCCCGCAGGATGCGGGGCTGGCGCGTCCCCAGGGTGTGACAGCCCTGCCTTTCCTGTTGTTGACAGCAGCCCCACGTCCCTGCACCTTCCTGGGCAGAGCGGCTGAGCCCCTCTGCTGCCTGGAGAGCTCAGGTGGAGACGGCACGGGCAGTGTGCCACGGGAGGGGAGGTGGATTTGGATAATGCTGCTTGTTCCAGGAGCCAGGGATTGGGGAAGAGATGACTTCCAGACTCCTGGAGAGACAAAGATCCGGTCCTGCCCTCCTGCTAACCCAAACCAGGCATTTAGTGGTGGCTCAGCAGTGCCGGGTTGGACTCCGTGATCTTAGAGAGCTTTTCCAATCTAAACAATTCTATGATTCCATGTGTGATCAGGCTTGGGATCTGTCCCAATCACCCGGGACTGGGGCAATGGCTTGGGATGCCCTGCAGTGAGCCGGGATCAGGGTGGTGGGCTGTGTTTTCTGGCCGTTCTGACACGGTTGTGATCTGTTTGTGCTGCAGGAGGGAGCAGCGGGAGCTCACCATGGCCCTGGCAGACCCCGCGAGCTGTGCCAAAGGCGGCGAGGACAGCAGCCCCTTCCCCGACATTATCGAGCTGAACGTGGGCGGGCAGGTGTACATCACCCGGCTGCCCACGCTGCTCAGCGTGCCCGGCTCGCGCCTCTGGCAGATGTTCACGCAGCAGAACGCGCGCTCGCTGGCCCGCGACAGCAAGGGCCGCTTCTTCGTGGACCGGGACGGGTTCCTGTTCCGCTACATCCTGGATTACATGAGGGACCAGCAGCTGGTGCTGCCCGAGCACTTCCCGGAGCGCGGCCGGCTGCAGCGCGAGGCCGAGTACTTCATGCTGCCCGAGCTGGTGAAGCTGCTGGTGCCCAAGCTCAGCGAGCAGAACTCGCTGGGGGACGATCCCTGCCAGAGCGACCCCGAGGAGCCGTCCCCCGGCGGGGACACCGCGCGCAGCCTGGGCTCGGCCGCCGCCAGCGCCGCGCTGCCCAGCGCCGGTACCGAGGGCCGCAGGGCAGGGTTCATCACCATCGGCTACCGCGGCTCCTACACGCTGGGCAGGGACAGCCAGACGGACGCCAAGTTCCGCAGGGTGGCCCGGATCATGGTGTGCGGCAAGACCTCGCTGGCCAAGGAGGTCTTTGGGGACACCTTGAACGAGAGCAGGGACCCGGACAGGCCCCCGGAGAGGTACACGTCCAGGTACTACCTCAAATTCACCTTCCTGGAGCAAGCCTTTGACAAACTGGCCGATGCCGGCTTCCACATGGTGGCCTGCAACTCCACGGGCACCTGTGCCTTCGCCCACGAGCAGACGGACGACAGGATCTGGACCTCTTACACCGAATATGTTTTCTATCGTGAGTGACACAAAACCAACCCTCCGCCAACCAACCGCTGACTGTCCCTTTCCTGTCCCGTGCTGGCTGTGGCCTAGAAGGTAGAGATCCATCCCCGAATCCCGGCGTCCTCCCTTTGCCTCCTTTTCAGTTGGTTCTTGGGTTTTCTCCCTCCTCCTTGCTCCACGTTGAACCTGCCCAGCTCTTCCTTGTAGCAGCTGCTGACCACCAACCTTCCTCCCTCTCCATGACCTCTGCGGCCGCTCCCAACCCTCCCTGGATGTGTGGACTCGGACACTGCTGTGGACGTGGGCTGGGTGGGAGGGTGGGACACACTGGACACTGCTCTGGGCTGGCATTGCTGCAGCTTGGACACTGGACTGGGCTCTGTGTCCCGTGCAGCTCCACGGGATCCTGCTGCACACACCGAGGGTTCGGAGAGGAATCCTCGGGATAAAGAAATGGGAAAGGTGGGAAGCAGAGGCGGGGAGGGGGTGGGGGTTGGGAAGTGGCAGCCTGGCAGCACGGCTGGATTGGCAGGAGCCCTGTAAGCAGCTTAGCCTGAGGCTGGCAGCGCTTGGGAAGGGGAGAGGCTCCCCCTGTGCTCGCGGCTCTGAGCTCAGACATCGCCGCGGCTCCGGGATGCCTCGGGAGGGATTTTGGGGGGATTTTGGGGAGGGTGGGAGGGGCAGATGTTCTGTGAGGGAGGTGGGGGGGAGTGGGGAAGGTTTGATGTGCTCGGGGGTGTAAAATGCTTATACAGCTCTCCAGCTCCTTGGAGCCTTGTCAGACAAAAAGTCCCTTCATTTTTTCCTGGGAGCACAATGGGAATCACAGGGATGAGGTTGGAATGCTCTGGTGGCGTTCAGGCCACAGCTTCACCCAGCAAAGGGAATTTTGGCCATTTGGGTGATCCCCCACGAGGTGTCTCCAATCCCAGCTCTCCAGGCCCTCCTGGGGCTGGAGCTGCTGCTGCTCTCCCCCAGTGGGGGATGAGGAACAAAGGGACAGCCCGGAGTGGCCGTGTGCCCCCGTGCCCAGCTGGCACAGGACTGGGGAGGTTTGGTGAGGGGGCTCCAACAGGAGAAGGAAGGAAGGAACACAAAGCTCTGGGAGCCTCTGTGCCCTGCTCTGCCCCTCCTGTGCCTGCTGGGCAGGATCCCAGGGCAGCACATCACCCGGGGTGAGGCCCAGCCCCAGCTCTGGCACACGGCCTCAGCCTGCAGGGGAGGTGAGCCTGATGTCCCTGATGTCCCTGATGTCCCTGTCTGCTGCCTGTGCCTGTCCCCTGGTTCTCTGCCACCCATTCCTGGCACCCACCACCCATTCCTGACATCCACCATCCACCCAAGGCACCCATCATCCATCCCTGGCAGCTGCCCTCCATTCCTGCTCCTCCACCCTCCATCCCTGCTCCTCCACCCTCCATTCCTGCTCCTGCACCCTCCATCCCTGCTCCTGCACCCTCCATCCCTGCTCCTGCACCCTCCATTCCTGATCCTCCATCCCTGCTCCTCCACCCTCCATCCCTGCTCCTCCACCCTCCATTCCTGCTCCTCCACCCTCCTTTCCTGATCCTGCACCTTCCATCCCTGCTCTTGCATCTTCCATCCCTGTTCCCACCATCCATCTCTGTTCCTACACTCAGTCCCTGCTCCCACCACCCATCCCTGCTCCTCCACCCTCTATCCCTGTTTCCATCATCCATCCCTGCTCCTCCACCACCCATCCCTGTTCCCACCCTCCATCCCTTCCCCTGCACCCTCCATCCCTGCTCCCATCATCCGTCCCTGTTCCCACATTCAATCCCTGTTCCAACATTCAATCCCTGTTCCCACATTCAATCCCTGTTCCAACATTCAATCCCTGTTCCCACATTCAATCCCTGCTCCCACCCTCCATCCCTGCTCCCAGCACCCACCCCAGCCCCTGTGAAGCTCCTGGAGCTCCAGGATCTCCTCCCTGGCTGGAGAGCATCCAAGGGGCCATTCCAGCTTGGGATCCATGAGGGAGGAAGGTTTGCAGCTCCTTCCTGGAGAGGAGGGAGGGCTCTGGGGCCAGCAGAAGTTTCAAACGGGGTTCTCCCCCTCTCCTGAAGAAGGGGAAGGCAAAAACGGTATTTTGACATTTTTCATGGTCCTGTTCCTCATTCCAACAACCCCTGGAAGAGGAAATGACAGCAGGCTTTTAAAAAGGCAAGAAAAAGGAACTTGAGCTCTGTGTGCACACAAAGAAAACCTTTAAATAAAGGGGGAGGGGACCTGATTCCATACTTGCTTTATCTTTCTGAACTCGAGATTTTCCTAAGTAGGATTGGGAAAGAAAATTGCTGCCTTGTGGGAAATGGGGCTCTTTTGATGTTTTTCCCCACTGGAACTGGGCTGAAAAATTGATCTCTTGAGAGGAGGAATTTTTGCCTGAGGGAGAAACCAGAATGGCAGAGTCACCATTCCGGGGGTTTTGATGTGGCAGGTTCTGGGATCAGGGCTGATCCCCCTCAGGAAACATGAGCAGGGGGTTAAGCCTGAATCCTTCCAGAGCCCGATGGTTTTCCTGGAAACTGAGACTTCATGGAAAAACCCTTTTGTTGAGATCCATCTCCACAAAAATGCACCAAATTTGGGGTTGTTTCTTTTCCTTGCATGTATTTATTTATAGGAAAAATGTCCTTGTCATAGCTGGGAGGAAAATCTGGCTCATTGATCCCCGGGAAAGATCTTGGATCAAATAGATCAAATTTGCAGGGAAATGGTGGCAGGGAAAGCATCTCAGGGATGTCTCCTCCTGTGAACAATCCTGGCAAGGTGGGGAGAGCCAGGCAGGGAATGGCTGGAGTGAGCTGGGAGCTCTCCGGGAGACAGTGGAGAACCAATTCCCTGATGCTGCCTGGTTTTCCTGGGAATATTCCCATATTTCTGTGATCCCAGACCCCAAATCCTGCTGGGTTGGGCTTGTCCCAACCACCCAGAGCTGCTCTGCTGGTTCTGTCCTTGTGCTGCCCCGAGCAGCTCCCACTCCAGGGGAAACCCAGCCTTGTCCAGCTCCTTCCCTGCTGGGTTTGTGCTTGGAGCTGCTTTTCCCTTCCCACCGACAGGACAGGACCCTGCTCCTCAGCTTCCTGCAGTGCAATGGGGTTAAGCCAAGCTCCAGGTGCTGCTGGGGGCACATCCTGCTCTTTTCCAGGAGCTCCATCCCAAGATCCTCCCCCTCATTGCATTTCCAGGGCTGGGCAGAGGTTTGGGGTGGCCCAGCTCATCCCTGGGAATGTGGCACCCCGAGGGCAGGGCACAGCTGGAGCAGGGGTGGCTGCCACGTTCCGGGGGGGATTATCCACCCTGGCTGGGAAAATCGGGATCCCTGGGATCGCTGAAATCTGCCCCGCCCTGAGGACTCAGCAGCTTCTTCATCCTTCTGGGAACGAGAGCTGAGGGCTGGGGTGGCTTTGGGATGGGTTTGGGATGGCTTTGGGATGGTTTGGGATGGTTTGGTATATTTGGGGTTTGGGATGGTTTGGGATGGTTTGGGATGGGTTTTAAGGTAGTGAGGTCCCGGGGGGTGTCCAGGCTGCAGATCCCGTGTGGGTCCCTGGGGAGGCGCCTGCCCCTCCCCGCACACACCCGGGAATGTTCCCTCAAAGAACTTTCCCAAGGGCACCTCCCCAGGGGCAGCACAACCCAATCCCTCATTTCCAGCTTCCTGGAAAAGCCTCATCCCAAAATAAAACCCCTGGAGGGAGGGAGGGAGGCAGAGCAGGAGCTGGGGCTGGCTCTGCCCTCCCAGGCAGGCACCTGCCCACAAATTGCCGGTTTCTCCTCACAAAAACTGAGCTTAAGGAAAAGCCAGATCCCGTCTGTCTCCATCAGGCACTTCTGCCACCCCTGGAGAACATCTGGAAACACTTTGTGTCCTCGGCCTGGCTCCAGCCCCTCTCCAGGGGCACCTTTGGAGGCAGAGGAATCCCAAAGCTGAGCTCTCCCCTCCTCGTGGAGCAGCTCAATCCCATGGGATGGGGACAAGGAGGTTCCTGTGGGGAACACAAAAATCCCATTCCCAGTCCTGAAACCCCATCCTGCCACAAAAGTCCAAGGGGTTTGATGGGATGTTGAAATAGAAAGGATTTGGTGATGGAGCAGAGGGGAGAAGCAGCTGGAAGTTGGAACCAGCCTCTTCCTCTCTCAGCTAACCCGGGAATGCTTTGGCTTGGAAAGGACCTTAAAGCTCATCCAGGCCAGGCCCAGGGACAGCTCCCACCAGCCCAGGCTGCTCCAAGCTCCCTCCAAAATCTCATTAATATTAAAAATAAACCCCCAAAACTCCCTGTAACCACACGGGCATCCAGCCCTGGGAAAAATCACCGGGGAAAGGGGGAATTTCCAATTCCTGGTGCAGAAACTGCAGCCCGGGTGCTTTGTTAGGAGGGGTTTAACAACACAAGGCTTTGGGCTCGGTTTAGCAGCTGCAGCTGCTGTGCTCTGGCCACAGAGAGACCTCTGGGGCTCCTTCCCAGGGCTGTGGGGAGCAGCAGGGGAAGGCAGACGAGTGTTTGGGTGCCTTGGAGGTTTTGGGAGCCGTTGGATGTGTTGGATTCTGGTGAGTGCTGGAGAATTCGCCAAATAAATCCCCTTCAACCTGTGCTGACAGTTTGTGCTGAGCTTAAGCAGGCTGGACTTGGGATGTCCAGGTGGTTTCCCTCAAAGGCTCTGGCAGTCCAGAATGTTTTCCTTCATTCCAGGTGATGGATGGCTGGGAATTATCTCCCCCTGCTCCAGGAGGGCTGGACAGGATCTGAGGGAAAGATGTTCCTGCAAATAATCTAAACCAGATTCCAACTAAATCACTTTGGAGTCAAAGCACAACCTCTGCATCCCAAATGTTTGCTGTCCCTCCTTTCCCTCCTCCAGGATAAATCCCAGTGAGAAATCCACCAGCATGCAGAGCCCACCAGCATCCTAAAAGGATGAATCCTTCCTTCACCCCCACACCCCTAAAAACTCCTATCAGGAATAAATTTAAGGTCCCTTCCCACCCAAACCAGTCTGGGATTCCATGATCTGGAATTTTGGAGGGAGATGGAGCCTTGTCACGGTCCTGTGCCATCATCCCAAGGGTCCTGTGGGAAGCAGGGAGGAGGAGCAGCTTGTTCCCTGGACATGAAATCCCTGGAATGTTCCTCCAGGGAACAACAGCCCCTTCCCAGCAGGAGCAGCCATGAGGGGCTGCAGATTCTGGGGCCATTTCACAAGGAAAACGGCCTGAAAAATCAACATTTTCCCTCAAAATTCAGCTTTTGAGTTCCCACCCAGTTAGAACCACGGAATATTCCAAACTGGAAAGGACCCCCAGGCTCATCCAGCCCAGCCCTTCGGGAATAAACCCTGCAGGGATCAAGGTTTGTTTGCCTTTGGTTTGGGGCCCTTTCCGGGACTACGGAGGGCCCGGCCCCGAAAACCCAAACAAAGCCCAAATGTTTAAGGCTCAAAGGTGAAAAGGATAAATAAAGGAAACTGGAAAAAAAAAGGGAAAAATCCAGTTTTCCAGCCTTGTGCTGTGGGATTGGCCAGACAGGGAGTGTTTATTGGAGTCAGATGAGGAGGGCACAGGAAGCTTTGGGGACCTGGAGAACCAAAAGGGACAAAAAACACCTCAAAGTGGGGCTTGTCCTGGGCCAGCCCGCCCTGCCTCAGTTTCCCAGGAAATGAATGAGCCCTTTGGGGTCCCTGCTGGGCTGCTCTGGAGAGCAGAGCTGGGCTGGGAGCCATGGAAAGGATATTCCAGGAGTTCCCTCCCCTCTGGGATCTGGGAAAATCCTTCCTCTGCCCTTGCCTGGCCACATCTGGACCCCCAAGCACTGAGAGAACCATGGAATATTGTCCTGGAATCCGGGAATGGTTTGGGCTAGAAAGGACTTTAAAAGCTGATCCAGCTCCACGGGCAGGGACCCCTCCACTATCCCAGGTTTTTCCAAGTCCCACCCAACATTTTCCAGCTCCCTCCAGCTGTTTTTGACCAGGCGGGGTAAAAACCCCTCCGAGTTTCACTGCTTGGCCCCACCTGGGCATCAATTCCTTGGGGCTGGGACTTCCAGCCAAAAACCCCCAGGATAAACCCAAATCCTTCCCCTCTCCGGCAGAACAAGGGATTAGAGCTGTTCGCCGCCGTTCCCTCTCCCGGGAATCACTCCCCGAGCACAGCCATTATTCCCATTAGTCCCTAATTTGCTGTTAATGGAGCGCTTTAATCAACTCCAAGCATTAAAAGCCATTGAGGAGCTCCCATCGGGAGCGGCCTTTCCAGCTGCAGGGATGCTGAGCCGGGAGGGGCCAGGCTCTGAGGGTGCAGGAAAGGCATGACAGGGGACAGGGAGAGGACACAAGTGACATTTCAGGAGCAGAGTCTGCATTTAACCGAGAAAGAGAGAAGTAAACAGGAAATCGTTTCGCAACCTCCCGCCACCAAAGCTTCCCCTGCTCCTCTCCGCCGCCAAGGACCCCGAGGGCTCCCCAGGAATGGGGTTTTTCCCTGGATCCCGGGGTGCCTCTGCTC
This sequence comes from Geothlypis trichas, assembly GCA_009764595.1. Classification (NCBI taxonomy): domain Eukaryota; kingdom Metazoa; phylum Chordata; class Aves; order Passeriformes; family Parulidae; genus Geothlypis; species Geothlypis trichas. The sequence continues at coordinate 19,218,537 of CM019914.1, read as the reverse complement.
CCACGGGATCCCCTTGGTGTTTAGGGGTGCAGCAGCAAAGCTGGCACCCCAAAAATCCCCTATCCAGAGAGGGGAACCCGGCTGCTCCCCGCGGGCTTCCATCGTTCCAAGACACCCCAACAGGGATTCTGGAGCAGGCTCAGCCTCCCTGACGTTTGGGATTCCCGATTTTTCCTGCAGTTCTTGCACCTTTTAAGCGCCCAGCCGCTTTCCCAGCCCCTCATCCCCGTCACTGGCACTTCAGCCGCCTCAATGGAGCAGCTCCAAACCCGAGGGAAGCGAGGGCGCAGCCAACGTTTCCCATTTTATTCCCAAATTATTATTGTCCTTTGCGTGCCTGGAGGGGATTTAACACAACACCCAGGGGAACACAAAAAACCCATTAACTCCGAGCCGCAGCCTTTAACAGGAATTTGGCTCCAGGGGAACTGAAATCCCCAGGTCCTGGTTTGGAAGGATTCCCGGTCTGCTCGAAGGCAGCAAAAGGGGCCAGGAAAGCACTTCCAGCAGGCTGGAGAGCTGAGCAGGCACTGCGGGGCTGCCATAAGGTGCTGATGTTAAATACTCCTCCCAATTCCTGACATTTCGGAGTGGTTTAATCCCCCCCGCCCCTGCAAACCGCAGCCCCTGGAAAGCGCAGCTGCTTCCTTCCAATGGGATTCGTTTGGATTTGGATGAGGAATGAGGATTTGGCACCAGGAATCTCCACCCTGAGCGGTTCCTCTCCCTCCGGAGCTGAGGTCATCCAGCCGTGTCATTTCATGGAAATGAGGGACAAACTGTCCTGGCTGCTGTCACCGAGCCTTGGCAGGGCCACGAACCCTCCCCGTGCTCCCAGGTCTGTTCCTGGGTCTGTTCCCAGCTTTGCTCCCGGGTTTGTTCCTAGGTCTATTCCCAGGTTTGTTCCCAGGTCTGTTCCCAGGTGTATTCTTGGGTTTGTTCCCAAGTTAGTTCCCAGGTTTGTTCCCAGCTCTGTTCCCGGGTCTGTTCCCAGGTTTGCTCCTGGGTTTGGTCCCAGGTTTGCTCCCAGGTCTATTCCCAGCTCTATTCCCAGGTTTGTTCCCAGCTCTGTTCCCAGGTTTATTCCCAGGTCTATTCCCAGGTTTGTTCCCAGCTCTGTTCCCAGGTCTATTCCCAGCTCTATTCCCAGGTTTGTTCCCAGCTCTGTTCCCAGCTCTATTCCCAGGTTTGTTCCCAGCTCTGTTCCCAGCTCTATTCCCAGCTCTGTTCCCAGGTCTATTCCCAGCTCTATTCCCAGCTCTGTTCCCAGCTCTATTCCCAGGTGTATTCCCAGGTTTGTTCCCAGCTCTGTTCCCAGGTTTATTCCCAAGTTATTCCCAGGTTTGTTCCCAGCTCTGTTCCCCGGTTTGCTGGGAGGGCCTGGTTCCCCCAGGGAGAGGAACGTTCCTCCATCCCCTCCTTCCTACCCTGGGATCTGCCCCTTCCATCTGGGACTGGTCTCGCCTAACCTGCTCCTGTTCCACTGGATCCTGCAGCAGCAGCAGCCTGGAATTATGGAATGCTTTGGATTGGGAGAGACCTTGAAGGCCATCCCATCCCATCCCATCCCATCCCATCCCATCCCATCCCATCCCATCCCATCCCATCCCATCCCATCCCATTGATCCCATCCCATCCCACCCCACCCCATCCCACCCCATCCCATCCCATTGATCCCATCCCATCCCATCCCATTGATCCCATCCCACCCCATCCCACCTCTGCCATGGCAGGGCCACCTCCCACTGTCCTGGGCTGCTCCAGAGCCCCTCAAACCTGGCCCTGGGATCCAGGGGCAGCCCCAGCTCTGGAATTCTATCCCAGCCCCTCCCCACCCTCCCAGGCAGGAATTCCTTCCCGGTCTCCCCTGTCTGGGGCTCGGGGTGGTCACTGCGACCTCCCGTGCTGGCGGATGGGCTCAGCAGCTCCGTGCACTGCAGATAATTCACTGGAGCTGGGATGAAAGCGTTGGAGGGGGCTGGGAACAGCTGGAGCACCTCGGGTGTGCCCAGAGCAGCTCTTCCGTGCTGATCCAGGGAAGTTTCTTTTGCTTGGTTTATTTTATTTGTGAGGTTTCTTTTGTCTCTTTTTATTCTGAAGACCAAAATCAAATCAAACAAAAATCCCCAGCCATTATTTAAATAATAGGAGGAGCTTGGAGCCACTGATTCAAAGGGATTTAACTCCAACCTTAAAGCCCAGAGTGCTGCAATTTCCTGATTAATTCTTCCACAAAAACAAACAAGGATAAAAGCCCTCCTGGCCTTGCCCTGCCCTCCCTGGATCCTTCCCTTCTCCAGGTGAACATTCCCAGCTCTCTCCCGAGTCTCAAGTTGACTTAAACCCCACCAAGGTTTATGAAACATCCAGGGGACATTCCCAAGGCACATTTGTGTGTCCTGTTTGTCCTTCTATGCATCCATCCCACTGGAAGGTTCTCCATCAGAGCTGATGCCAAGGTCCTTTCCCACCCACTCCACCACCCCATTATTCCATTTCCTCTTTTCTCCTTTGGCTGTTTCTTCTTTCCCCCTTTCCTGGGTAATAAAAGCCCTTCATCCCGAGCTGGCCTCTTGGGAACACCCCATTTTTCCATTATTTATATGTTGGGAGCAAACTCTTGATTCCATCCCTCCTTTTCTCTGCCTTAATCAGCTTTTAATCCACGCTGGAAGTTCAGCAATTCCCCCTTGGCTCCAGATTTTCCTTAAAAGCCTCTTGGATGGCCTTTATCCAAGAGCCCTCAGGAAAATGGAATAACTGCTCTCCATTAGTCACAAATTTGTGGACTGAGCATAAAACCAAAGGATGTTCCCCCCATGTGTATTAGAAGGGTTTTAATTCTGCTTTTAGTTATGATTTCAGTTTAATTAATGCACAGCCATAATTTCTGAATGGAATTTGCAAATGGGCTCAGGTAAACCTTTTATTCCATGGAAAAATGCACATTTGGGTTTAATTATGACTAGTACCAAACTGATCATTAATGAAGCTTTAGGGTTAATTAGAACCAGGTGCAAATTTTTCAGGAAGGGCTGGAAACAGTGCAGAAAATCCCTTTTTTTGGGTAAAAAATGTGTTTATTCCTTCAGCTCCCACATGGAATATCCCAATTTCTCCCTTTCCAACAATAGTTCAGTATTAAAGGTAATTTTCACCTCCTTCCCCACGTTATGTTAATGGGTTTCCAGGAAAAACTCCAACAGCAACCGGCTCCAGCCAGGCAGAGTCACCTCATTCCAGCCCCCTTTGCTTCCAACAAAAGCCATGGAATTATTAAAGCATTTGGGAATGACTCCAGATTCCCCTCCTTCCCTGTGAGTGGCAAACAGGCTGTTGATCCCATTTCACAGCTGAGGATTTCCAGGATGGAGAGCAGGGGATGTTCCTCAGGCTTCCAAGGAGCACGAGGGTGGTTCCTTGGGCTGTTTTGGTGCCCAGGCTTGATCTGATCCCAGATCCTGGGAAAGGGGATACACCAGGACATTGCTTTGGCCCTGCTCCTACAGGACATCTGGGATCAAAATTCCCTTTCCAACCATTCCTGGTTTTGCTGGTGTAGTAGCAACTCTTGCTGAAGATGGGATGGGGTTGAGCTGCAGAACTTTCCCATGGATCAAGGGGTTTCCCAACTTCCAAAAGGCAGGAAATGTTGCGAGGAGCTCAGATATTTTGGAAAATAAAATCTGGCTGGGCTCATGGCACTTCCAAGGGGAAAATCCCAGGGAATGATTTTTCATAGGACAGAACCACAGCACTCGTTTTCCTTGCATCCCTCTCCAGTGGGGGTGTGGATGTGGAAGAGCAGAATTCCATGATTTTGGAGCAGGATCCAGACCCACACGTGAGTGTGTAGGTGTGGAGGGAGGTCACCAGAATTCCATGATCTCAGAGCACAGATCCAGATCCAAACCTTCTCCTCTGTTCCCAGGTCCTGTTGTGCGAGGCCAACTCTCCAGGCAGCTCTCCAGGCACTGCAGCCTTCCAGGTAAATCCATGGAAAGGATGTCCTGGGAGAAACCTGGCACTGGGGGAAGGAAGAATCCCCAGCATTTGAGTTTCAGCACTGGCTGTGACTCCCGAGGGTCCCAGAGCTTGGTGGCTCCTCGGTGCTTCCACCCCATCACCACATCCATGGAATGTCCCCAAAGCTGTGGTGTTTGTAGGACAACATAGATTTGAGGCTGGAAGTGGGGTTGAGCCAACACTTCCGAGTGGTGGATTTGAAATCTTCCCAAACCCTGGGAAGCAGCAAGTGCCCATCTGAAATCTGAAATAAAATGGGATTAATGCAGCTTTTCCAGCGGAGCAGAGCACGGGCAGCCAGCACAGGGAGGGGGTTTTGTTATCCCTGGGGTGAGGGAAAACCAGGACAGAGCAGCTCCTGTGCTCCCACTGTCCCAGAGATTAACCCGAAATCCCAGAGAGCTGACGGGAGGAGCTGGAAGAGGAACAAACTTCCAGAAAGCTCCACCAAGGTGTGCAAAGCCCGTGGAAGGAGCAAACCCTCCCTCGGCTCCTGGCACTGCTCCAGCCTCCGCCTCCTCCCCCCAATCCTATTAGAATTAGAGGGATAGAGCTATAAGAGGAAAAGCCCATCCCCAGAGCAGCACTGACAGCTTGGCTTTTAAATCTTTAATAAGCACAGGCTGCAGGTCAGCACGTGGGAGTGGGAATCCAGAGCCCTGGAGCTCTGCTGGAATGTTTGGGAGCACCTGGAGAAGCTCAGCTGTGCAAATGAAATGAATGAAATGAATGAAATTCAGCATTGCTCTTATTCCATAAAAAAATCTTTCTCCTTGCACTTGTGTGCCAGGAATTCCATCCAAGCCATGTCCCCGTGTCCTGTCTGGGTGTTGTTCTGCCCAAAAGGGTTTGGAATGCCCCACTGGAATGGAGCGGAGCTCAGATTCCCTCCTCCAGGACTTTGGGACTTAACTGGGTGCAAAACCAGCTGCTCTGGGATATTAACTGGAATTAGGAATGGAACATTTCCAGCTGCACTGGGGTGACCACAGAGCCCCTGGATGAAGCTGGTGGTCCTGGGACACCCTGGCTAGAGCCTGGGAGGAGCCAGGAATTGTCTCAGGAGCACAATTAATGAGGGAGGCCATGGGCACAGGGTGTGCTGGGATCCTGCTGCCATCTCCTGGAGGCTGCACCTTCCTCTGGGTCATAATGGATCCTGAGGGTCCAGCCTGGCCAGGCTGGCTCTGGGCAAATTCCTGCTATCCTGGATTCTGGCAACCACCAAACACAGAATCCTGCTCAGCTCTGGGGGTTTTGGGAGCTGGAGCACCCAGATCCATCCCCTGTTTCCCATGGCCAGATGGAGCAGGATTGCCTTTATCCCAAATCAGGGTGGCCTTGGTGAAAGTCTTCATCCACCTCTGGAAGAGCAGGGTTTGGTGGGATATTGGGAAGGAATTCTGGCTGGGAGGGTGGGCAGGCCCTGGCACAGGTGCCCAGAGCAGCTGGGGCTGCCCCTGGATCCCTGGCAGTGCCCAAGGCCAGGCTGGAGCAGTCTGGGACAGTGGAAGAGTCCTGGGTGACCTTTCTGGGTGATGATTCCCTGATTCCCTGTGTGCCTGCTGGGAGGAGCTGTGGAACTGGAGCACCCAGGGGATTTTCTGCTCTCTGTGCCAATGGGATGATCCCACCCCAACACTCAGCCATGGAGAGGCAAATCCCTTGGATGGGGCAGGAACTGCAGCTGGATCCAAAGGCTCATCCAGGCTGGGTGGCAAATGGAAGAGTCTGTGTGGAAATGTCGGGGAAGAAAACGATGGAAAGCTGAAGCTCTAATCCCAGTGTAGGATAAACACCTTGTATTCCTCCCTGTTTGTAAATCCATGGCAATGAGGCAATAAATGGAAAGGCAGGGATAGAAAGGTTTAGGAAAAAGGCTGGAAAGTGGGACCAAAGTAAGGAACAGCAATTCCTGGTGGAAAATGTGGAATGTGGTTACAGGCACTGCCCAAATCTCAGGGATCACCCCAAGAAGGGTTTGGGAGGCACTGGGAGTTTTCCTGATCATTCCCCACCCTGGGAACCCAGTGTGGCACTCTGGGAGATGCTCTGGATTCCATTTCCCAACCACCACTCTTCCCACATTCCCTGCACATCCTTTCACTTCGAAGATTTTCTCCTTTGGGTGTTGATTTTTAGGAAGCTCCTGGCTCAGCCTTCCCGTTCCCGAGCCTTCAGAACCAGAGCAGAGCCCCAAAAAACCAATGTCCTCCTCTGAGCCCATCCTGGACATCAAGGGAGACACGGCGGAAGTGCTTCCAGGTGAGAACAGCAATTCCAGGTGAGAACCACAATTCCAGGTGGGGATCAGCAATTCCAGGTGAGAACAGCAATTCCAGGTGGGGATCAGCAATTCCAGGTGGGGATCAGCAATTCCAGGTGAGAACAGCAATTCCAGGTGAGAACAGCAATTCCAGGTAGGGATCAGCAATTCCAGGTAGGGATCAGCAATTCCAAGTGAGAACAACAATTCCAGGTGGGGATCAGCACTTCCAGGTGGGGATCAGCAATCCCAGGTGAGAACAGCAATTCCAGGTGGGGATCAGAAATTCCAAGTGAGAACAACAATTCCAGGTGGGGATCAGCAATTCCAGGTGGGTATCAGCAATTCCACATGGGGATTGGAAATTCCAGATGAGAACAGCAATTCCAGGTGGAGATCAGCAATTCCAGGTGGAGATCAGCAATCCCAGATGAGAACAGCAATTCCAGGTGGGGATCAGAAATTCCAAGTGAGAACAACAATTCCAGGTGGGGATCAGCAATTCCAGGTGAGAACAGCAATTCCAGGTGGGGATCAGCAATTCCAGGTGGGGATCAGCAATTCCAGGTGGGGATCAGCAATCCCAGGTGAGAACAGCAATTCCAGGTGGGGATCGGCAGTTCCAGATGGGGATCAGAACTTCCAGGTGGGAACCACAATTCCAGGTGGGAATCAGCAATCTCAGGTGGGGATCAGCACTTCCAGGTGGGATCAGCACTTCCAGGTCGGATGCAGCTCAGGGTCACCAGGAGCTGCTACTTTTGGAAGAATTCTTGGCAAATTTTGCCATCCACACTATGGATCACCAATCCCAATAAACAGGCAGGACTCAGAATAATGGAATTATTTCTGTAGAAGACCCCTAAGACCATAGGACAGCCATTCCCAAATGTGGCAGTACCCAATGTCCCCAGATCCCACATCTCCAGGGATTTTAAACCCCCAGGAATGGGGACTCCACCCCTGCCCTAGACAGCTGTGCCAGGCCTGGAAAAACTTTTTGGGGAACAAAGGGTTATCCAAAGGGATCGGCTTGGTATTGGAAATGCAGGAAACAAGGGGAGAGAATGATGCATCTGACTCCATCTTATCAGAAGGCAAATTAATTATTTTATTATACTATATTATTCTATATTATCTTACATTTAAACTGAATTTGCCAAGCACTCAGCTGCCTTTAACTGCACAGCATTTCATGACTGTCAGCTGACAACCCTGACACACACACACACATGGATTCAATTGGCTAATGAATCAAAACACTCACACTAGAATTTAATTATTAAAAATTTTAGGTACAATTTAATTTAATTATTAAGTTATTTAATTATTAAATTTTTAAAGGTAAACAGTCTTTTACAATGTGATCAACATAGGAGCAGTAAATGAGATAAGAATTGTTTTTTCTTTCTCTGAGGTTCAGAGAATGGGAATCTCAGAATTATTCTTGGCAAGTTTTTTGGGTAGAATTTTCTTTAATTATTTAATTATTTAATTGATAAATATTTTTAGGTAAACAATCTTTTACAATGCATTCTACTTGTGAACAACACAGGAGCAGTCAATGAGATAAGAATTGGTATTAGTCTCACTGAGGTTCAGAGAATGTGAGTTTCAGAATTATTCTTGGCAAGTTGTGCCTTGCTTTTCTTTGGGAAGAGAAATACAACTACAGCTTGGCAAGGAGGGAATGCTAGAATTTAATTATTAATTATTTTGGTATAATTTAATTTAATTATTAAATTATTTAATTATTAAATTTTTTAGGTAAACAGTCTTTTACAATGCATCCTACTTGTGAACAACACAGGAGCAGTAAATGAGATAAGAATTGTTTTTTCTTTCTCTGGGGTTCAGAGAATGTGAATCTCAGAATTATTCTTGGTAAGTTGTGCCTTGCTTTTCTCTGTGAAGAGAAATACAACTACAGCCTGGCAAGGAGGGAAAGCTAGAATTTAATTATTAAATTTTTTTAGATAGAATTTTATTTAATTATTTAATTAATAAATATATTTAGGCAAACAATCTTTTACAATACATTCTACTTGTGAACAACACAGGGGCAGTAAATGAGATAGGAATTTTTTCTTTCAGAGAATGTGAGTTTCAGAATTATTCTTGGGAAGTCGTGCCTTGCTTCTCTCTGTGAAGAGACATGCAGCTACAGCCTGGCAAGGAGGGAAAGCTAGAATTTAATTATTAATTTTTTGGTAGAATTTTATTTAATTATTTAATTATTTAATTAATAAATATTTTTAGGCAAATCATTTACAATGCATCCTACTTGTGAACAACACCAGAGCAGTAAATGAGATAAGAATTGTCTTTACTCTCTCTGAGGTTCAGAGAATGTGAGTCTCAGAATTATTCTTGGGAAGCTGTGCCTTGCTTCTCTCTGTGAAGAGAAATACAGCTACAGCTTGACAAGGAGGGAATGCTAGAATTTATTATTAAATTTTTCGGTATAATTCAATTTAATTATTAAATTATTTAATTATTAAATTTTTTAGGTAAACAATCTTTTACAATGCATCCTACTTGTGAACAACACAGGAGCAGTAAATAAGATAGGGATTTTTTCTTTCAGAGAATGTGAGTCTCAGAATTATTGTTGGGAAGCTGTGCCTTGCTTCTCTCTGTGAAGAGACATGCAGCTACAGCCTGGCAAGGAGGGAAAGCTAGAATTTCATTATTAAATTTTTTTAGATCGAATTTTATTTAATTATTTAATTAATAAATATATTTAGGCAAACAATCTTTTACAATACATTCTACTTGTGAACAACACAGGAGCAGTAAATGAGATAAGAATTGGTTTTAGTCTCACTGAGGTTCAGAGAATGTGAGTCTCAGAAATATTCTTGGGAAGCTGTGCCTTGCTTCTCTCTGTGAAGAGAAATGCATCCACAGCCTGGCAAGGAGGGAAAGCTGCCTTTGCTGCCCGTGCTGCCAGGCCCTCCAGCCCAGCCGGTTGTTTTGCTGATGCAGAGCAGGGTGGCTCCATTGGCTCCCACCTGCCCAGGCTCTGCCTGTCCCCGGGGTTTGACCTCTGCAGCCTGAATCCCCCATCATCCCACCCTGGCCACGGAGCTGCAGTGGCTGCTCTGGAAAAGTGAGGGAACCACGCAAAGCCCTGCCTGGAACAGCTGCTGCTCCTCACTCCCCTCAGCTGGCTGCACTTCAGAGCAGCCCCACGGCTCCTCCTGCTCATCCCACCCATCTCATCCCAAAGGATGGGGCAGGGAGCTGCAGCATCCCAGCTCTGGGAAAAGCAAAACTTCTGAGGGAGCTGGGAGACCTTTGGAGAGGGGATTGGGAGAATCTGCAGATCCCAGAATGGTTTGGGTTGGAAGGGACCTTGAAACTCATCCTGTTCCACCTTTATGCTGCCCCAGGTTTCTCCAAGCCCCATCCAACCTGGCCTGGGACACTTCCAGGGCTGGGGCAGCCACAGCTTCTCCAAGCAGTGTGCCCAATTCAGAATGCTCACCTCTAGACATGAACTGCATTTAGGACTTTGAAAAGGAGGTCTATTTTATAGATACACCCCTAAAAATTGCTTGTAGTCAGTGTGGTCACCTTCCCTTGGAGAGGGAATTTGGGAGACCCTTGGAGGGGGGATTTGGGAGACATTTGGAGGGGGGATTTGTTGTTCTTTTTCTCTGTTTTCCTGGGAATGCCAGAACTGGAGCAGATTAAAGCAGATGTTCAATTAATCAGTGACAGGGAATATCCACTGCTAAATGTGTCTATTTTATATATATGGATAAAAATAAGCAGGAAAAAAATACTTGGACTGCACAGATCCACAGGAAACCGCCTAAAACTGACAGCAGAGCTCCCCAAAAAAATAAAAAACAACACAAAAAAAAAAAAAAAAAAACCCAAAAAAGGGAATGTTTTGGAAACAAGAACAGCTGCACAGGGGATGGATTGAATTGCAGGAATCAACTGTGATGAAGGCAGCCAAAATTCCAGCCCCAAACACTGCTCCACTCACTCAGCTCTTGGGCGCGGGCCCTGCCAGCTCCAGGGAGGGAGGAAATCGGGAGAATCAGGAGGAATTGGAGATGAAAGGCGCCGTGGGATGAACGGGAACAGTAATTAGGTGCTGATGGATATCGGCTCGCTCAGGGGCGGAGTGGCCAGGGCTGATTTAGATCCCGGCGGGAGCTGGCCGGGAATTAAAGGCACAAAACCCTCGGACGGGTTTGTTCCAGCTCCAAGGGATTGAAGTCCTGGATAACAAAAGGTGGCTGGAGTTAGATCTCCATCTGTCAGTCCCGACAGACACGCGGATTTAAAGGCTAAAAAGGTCGGAATTGTGCAGCATCCCATGCTCAGGAGTCATGGAACAGAATCCCAGGCTGGCTTGGGTTGGAAGGGGCTTTAAAGGTGACCTGATCCCCCCTGCCATGCCCAGGGACCCCTCCCACTGTCCCAGGCTGCTCCAGGCCCCGTCCAGCCCGGCCTGGGACACTGCCAGGGATGAGGCAATGCTGGAGGCATTCCCACATTCCAGCCCTTGCTGCAGCCTGTGGATATCCACAAGCACTCAGCAAACACTGATTTAATTTAGATGAAGGATCTCCAGGGCATTTCCTGCAATCACGTTATCCCTACATGGGCTGAGATCCTGCAAAGTCGAACATCCCCATAAAACTGGCACACATTCCCAGAGCAGCTGGGGCTGCCCCTGGATCCCTGGCAGTGCCCAAGGCCAGGCTGGGCACTGGGGCTGGAGCAGCCTGGGGCAGTGGGAGGTGTCCCTGCCATGGCAGGGGTGGGATGGGATGAGCTTTAAGGTCCCTCCCAACCCAAATCATTCCAGGCCTCCACGATTCCTACAAATGATGGAATTGTGAGCTCCATACCCACAGGGTGATGTTTGTGAGCACATCTCCATAATTTATGCAATTCCCAATCTTTTTCTCACAGAGAACCTGGGAGGAACAGGGCAGCAGAGCTCCTGCGCACCACGGGACAGTGCAGGGAGTGGACAATCCCTGGAGCACACAGAGCCAACACCAGCAGGTACCAGTGCCCAGCTCTGCTCCAGCCCAGGGAGCTGCACCTCCCCTCCAGGGAACCCCAGCCCTCAGAAAAATCCCTGACCCCACCTTGCCTCCTCCTGGCAGCTCCTGTAGGATGGAAAAAAATCTGGATTATCCCAGATTTTCCTTCCCAGGAAGGCCCTTCCTTCCCAGAGCTCCAGGGTCTTTCAGGAGGTGCCTTTTGCTGTTTGGATTTTTTTCCCCAGCTTCTTGCTGAGCTTTTCCAACAGCAGGAATGAATTACAAAGGGACAATCCAGGGAGAGTCGAGCTGGGTTTTCTGCCACCTGTGTCACAAGTCTTGGGCTCCAACAACTCTCTGCACCTGAGCTTGGTGCCTCCTGCCAAGGGATCAGGATTCCCTGGGGATCCAGCTGGCACCACTGGCACTGCCAGGGCCCTGTGCCAGGGCTGGGTACCAGAGCACATTGACCCAGCTGCACAGGAAGCTCCCAGTGCTGTTCCAGCTGGATTAATCCCACAAAACAGAACAACTTGTGCAGAGTCAGGCCCTGAGACTGACAGGACACAGTAGCTGGCACAGGAACAGCTGGTTTGGATTGGGCACTGGGATGGTGAGGATACACCCTGGGGATGCCCTGGATGCACCCTGGTACCCCCTCCCCACACTTCCCAAACCCAACCTGCTCTTCCAGCTCAGTTGGAAGATTTTATCCATCATTTTTGGCCACATCACCCAAGTTTAAGAACTGACGGGAATTTTAAGATCCCTCATTTGGGATCACCCAGGAATGTCCTATTCCCCCCCTCCATCCATGCTGGGGGGAATAAAATTCCCATCCAACATCCCTGGGGATGGAAGAATCGTGGGAGAGCAGCAAACCCAGCTGCCCATCCCTGTCCCTGCTGCAGCCTCGGGGATAACAAAGCTCTGTCCTGGAGCCACGGGGTGGGGACAGGATGGGGACAGTGTGGGGACAGTGATGTGTGCTCCCCCTGGGGTGGGGACAGAGTGGGGACACTGTGTGCTCCCCCCGGGGTGGGGACAGGGTGGGGACACTGTGTGCTCCCCCCGGGGTGGGGACAGTGATGTGTGCTCCCCCTGGGGTGGGGACAGTGTGGGGACAGTGTGGGGACAGTGATGTGTGCTCCCCCTGGGGTGGGGACAGTGTGGGGACAATGGTGTGTGCTCCCCCTGGGGTGGGGACAGTGTGGGGACAGGGTGGGGACAGGGTCTGCTCCTCCCGGGGAGGGGACAGTGGAGGGACAGTGTGTGCTCCCCCCGGGGTGGGGACAGTGTGGGGACAATGGTGTGTGCTCCCCACAGGATGTGGACAGTGTGGGGACACTGTGTGCTCTCCCCGGGGTGGGGACAGTGTGGGGACAGTGTGGGGACACTGTGTGCTCTCCCCGGGGTGGGGACAGTGTGAGGACAGTGATGTGTGCTCCCCCTGGGGTGGGGACAGTGTGGGGACAGTGTGAGGACAGTGATGTGTGCTCCCCCTGGGGTGGGGACAGTGTGGGGACAGTGTGTGCTCCCCCCGGGGTGGGGACAGTGTGGGGACACTGTGTGCTCTCCCCGGGGTGGGGACAGTGTGGGGACAGTGTGGGGACAGTGTGTGCTCCCCCCGGGGTGGGGACAGCGGTGTGTGCTCCCCCCCGAGCCGCGGCAGGAGCCGGTAATTGCCCCCAGCAGGATCCCAGCGGCTCCGCGGGGCTGCTCGGAAGTGTCGCTGCTGAATTTAATTGGAGCTCTAAAGCACAAGAGGCACCGGGGAAGGAAAATCTGTGGGAGAAAAGATCAGACAAATCAGCCAGGCTGGTCCCTTTTCCCAGTGCAGCAGCTGGAGGGACACTCAGGGTTGTGGGGTGTCCTTGGATCGTCCAGGGGTCACCTCCCCTTAATGCCAGAGGGGCTCAAATGTCAGGAAGGATGAACTGAGGAGGAAAACGGGAGGTCCAAGGCTGCAGGAAAGAGGAGACCATGGAGATGCTCCAGGGCTGGAGCCAGGCTGGGAGAGCTGGGGGTGCTCACCTGGACAGGAGAAGCTCCAGGGAGAGCTCAGAGCCCTGACAGAGCCTGAAGGGGCTCCAGGAGAGCTGGAGAGGGACTGGGGACAAGGGATGGAGAGACAGGACCCAGGGAATGGCTCCCAGTGCCAGAGGGCAGGGCTGGATGGGAGACTGGGAATTGGGAATTGTTCCCTGGCAGGGTGGACAGGCCCTGGCACAGGTGCCCAGAGCAGCTGTGGCTGCCCCTGGATCCCTGGCAGTGCCCAAGGCCAGGCTGGACACTGGGGCTGGAGCAGCCTGGGATGGTGGGAGGTGTCCCTGCCATGGCAGGGGTGGCACTGGGTGGGCTTCAAGGTCCCTTCCCACCCAAAGCATTCCAGGATTCTGAGATTAGGAGCAGGGAAACTGTAGGGATGTGAGTTTGTAGCCTGGCACCAGCCCTGCCAGACCACCCAAAGGACATCAGGCTGCTGGGATAGGAGGAGCATTCAGGAGCCATTCCCTGGAAACCTGGATTTGCTCTCAGCCTGGTGACCTGAACAGTGCCTCGGACAGGAATAATGGGATGTAAAATGGAAAACTTTGGAAAATAAATGTTATCCTGAAGCAGCCACAGCCATGGGATGCTCTGGGAGCTGAGATGCTGGAGAGGAATCGAAGGATTTGAATTCATTTCCCAGCTCAGCCAAAGGCTCCTCCTGGGAATTTGGGTGCTTAAATTCCCCAGCCTCAGCTCCACGTTTCCCAAAAGCAGCTCCCAGGTTCACAGATAAAATTATTAAAGCAGCTTTGAGGCTTCATCCCATCACTCAAAGAATTTGGGGCAAAGATTCATTCCTATAACTTCCCAGAGAGATTTGCCAAAGAAAATCCATCCTTCAAGGGTTCTGCTTGCTGATGAATGACATTCCTGCTTCCACCTCCAGCAACTGCAGAGCTGGAGCTGCTCAGCAAATGTCAAAACGGGGAAAAATAAGACAAAGGAGAAGGGGGGGAAAAAATTCCAACCCTGTCCTTACAAAAGTCTTCAAGGAAAAAGAAGACCCCCCTTGACATTTTCTGCTTCTGTGCAAGAGGCAAAATGGAGGGTGGGGGATTTTAAATAGGAATAGTTCATTGTTTGTTTTGTATCTCTGCCACCGGCTGTATTTTTAGAAGAATTTCCATCAGGTCTCTCACCTCCCTCATGTCCCGCTCCTCACACTCCTCTCTGCTTTCCCTCCCAGCCCCCGAGGACGCTGCGGAGCCGAGGGAGAGCCCCGGGAGGAGGCAGGAGCCGCCTGAGGCCGGGAGAGCCGCGGGCCCCAGGGAGTCCGGCCCGGGCAGGGCCGCCCAGGCCGGGGGGAACGAGCCCAGCCCAGGCAGGACCGCCCGGCCTGAGGGGAACGAGCCCGGGCCCGGCAGGGATGCCCAGACCGAGGGGAACGAGCCCAGCCCAGGCAGGACCGCCCGGCCTGAGGGGAACGAGCCCGGGCCCGGCAGGGATGCCCAGGCCGGGGAGAACGAGCCCGGGCCCAGCGGGTCCCCGCCATGGCCTGAAGCCCCGAGGAGAGCCCGGCCCGGCCCAGCACCCTGGACTTGGGCAGCTCCCTGGGGAGGCTGCGGGAGCTGAAGCAGACGGGGCAGCGGCGGGACAGCGACCGGGCAGCGCTCAGGGACAGCGGCCTGGAGGCCATCATGGGCACAGCCACTGCCACCACCACGGCCATGGCCACTGCCACCACCACGGCCACCACAGCCACCACCATGACCACCACAGCCCAACCACGGCCACCACCACGGCCAGCACCACAGCCACCACCACCACAGCCACCACCACTGCCACCACCACTGCCACCACCACTGCCACCACCACAGCCAGCACCCCAGCCACCACCAGAGCCACCACCACGGCCAGCAGCACGACCAGCAGCACGACCAGCACTGCCACCACCAGGGCCACCTCCACGGCCACCACCACTGTCACCACCACGGGCAGCAGCGAGGAGCGCCAGGCCCTGCAGTCGGAGCTGGGCAAGTGCATCGAGGAGTTCCGCAGGATCAGGATCCCGGCCGCCTTTCCCAACAAGAAGCGGCAGTGGCAGAGCGAGCTGCTGAGGAAGTACCAGCTCTGAGAGCAGCCATGCTCCCATGCAGCAATGATCTCTCCGGGCTGGAGGGTGGCTGACCCAGCAGTGGCTCCCAAAGCGAGGAGCAGAGGTGGCTCGTGGAGCCCATCCCGATGCTGAAAGGGTCACAAGCCTGTCCCCACCTCGGCCATGGAGGGGATGCTCCACGGCCTCAGGGGCACAGGCACAGCTGGAGGGGGTAGCACAAGGAAGGATGTCCAGGGTGGTGTTCAGCGCCAGCAGAAATTCCCACAATTCTCAGACTGAGTTTCCCTGGCATTTCAAGCAATAAAAGCGAGTTGGTGTCCGAAATGAGCTCCAGTCTCCTCATGGCTTCGGGGCAGAGGTGGGAATTGGGCTCTTCAGAACCCTCCAAGTGGCTGGGAGATGGAATCCCCTGAATTGCTTGGGCTTTGGGGCTATGGAGGGAGAGACCAGATCCACATTTTTATTCCTTTTATGTGGAGCCAGGTCAGTAAAGTGTTGGGGAAGTGTTCAAGGAAGTGTTTGGGGAAGCTTTTAGGGAAATGTTTGGGGAAATGTTTAGAGAAATGTTTGGGGAAATTTTTGGGGAAGTTCTTAAGGAAGTGTTTGGAAAAATGTTTAAGGAAATGTTTGGGAAAATGTTTGGGGAAGCTTTTAGGGAAATGTTTTGGGGAAATGTTTTGGGAAGTGTTTGGGGAAATGTTCACAGGGACATGGAGAGCCCTGCAGTGTGAGGTGACCCAGGGCAGAGCTGGCAGCCAGGAAAAGGCTCTAATCCCACACCATTCCCTGCACAGGATCCCCAATTCCCAGGAGACAGGCAGACAGGAGCTCAGGGAGCAGGGCAGGGGCTGAGCCAGAGCTGCAGTCGGAGCTGGAATCTGTCCATGGCTCTCTGAGCTCCTCAGCAGAACGAGCTGCAGAGGCACTGCCGGTGCCAGAAGGAGCTGGCAAACATTCCCAGCTGGATCTGGCACCTGCAGACAGCCCTGTTCTCCTCGGGATTTGGGAATTACAGCTTCCCCCACCCAAGGACACGCTCCAGGCTCTCCCTGCCTGCACCAGCCTCCAGCTGCAGGGGGCAGCTCTGCAGGGCAGGCTGGGTTTGGGGATGGAGGAGAAGGATGTTCCTGGCAGAAGACCTTGGAATTCATTCTGATTCCTTCCTGGATGGTGCCCATGGTGCCTGAGGGTGACAAAAGCTGAGCTCAAAAGCATTTTGCCATCTGAGAGCTGTACGCTGTCAAAAATGCAACGAAAATTAAAATTAAATTAACAAATCCTTAACTGGGCAGCAGCCACCACAACTGGCACTTGGAGAGGAGCTGTGGAATAGTTTGGAATCTTTCTTGGATGATCCTCTGCTCTCCAGGAGCAGCAGGATCCCTCAGGCTGCCCCTCCTCAGGGCTCTGTGCCACTCCACCCCTGCAGGTGCTGCCAGAGGTGCCTGGAATGGCCTCACCCACCTCATCCAGGGCTCATCCACAGGCAGGAGCAGCTGGGAGCTGTTCCTGTTTATCCTTCCTGTTCATCCTTCAATATTTGTCCTCCTGGCTCAGAACAGGGCTCGGTTCCCTCTGATTTGGGGAATTTATTCTCATTTATCTTCACATCCCAGGAAATTCCTTTTTTCCCAGAGCTCCCTTCCAAAGCCAGGAGGACACAGAGCCCCGTTTGATCCCAGGCTTTGACCCTGGACATCAGGAGAGGAATCCCGAGTTCAGGCAGAGCCTGACTGCCCCGAGCACAGCCCTGGCAGGGGATTGGCAATGGGAATTCCAGCTCTGTGTGGTGCTGACAACACTGGGTGTCTTTTCCTCCTTCCCAGGGATTTCCCCTTGTGTTTCCCACTGCTGAAGGGTTGGGAACAGCTCCTGACAGGTCCGTGCAGAGCTTCCTTCCATGAATTGGGCCCTGGGAGGGGCGGGAATGGGAGATCCCCAGGTCACAGCTCCTCCCCAGGGGAGTGAACCCCTCACTTCCCCCTGGATTGATTTCCCACAAACACCTCGGCTTTCCTGGAGCAGCAGGAAGCCATTAATTACCCAGTGACAGTGTTCCCTTAATTGAATGCCATTATTCCTTAATTAATTAAACACCAATTAATTACCTGGAACATTGCAAGGCACGCAGCAAATGCCATCAGCTGCTGCAGACAGAATAATTTAAGCATGGCCCAAATAATAATGAGCAGGAATTGTCCAGCAAGGGAAACAAGAAGGATTTTATTTCCCTTGGGATTTGTGGGGGAAAAAAAACCCTTCCAACCAAATCCCTGCAGGAAAGCTGGAGGGGTTTTGCTCTCCAGGCATGGCCTCAGCTGCTGCCCTCTGCCATCACCCATGGGTTCCAAGCTGTGGAGTCCCAGCAGCTCAGAGCTCCTGGCACAGGTTTCCACAAAGGAATTCAGATATTCCATGGGGAGAGAAGTGGTTCCCTCACTTGACTGTGAAGCATTTGGATTTGGTGGAATTTTCATGCAGGAAAACGGAAAATTTTTTGTTTTTCCTGATCTGAATGAATTTTAGGAGCAGATTTAAGCTTCCCAATCTGCTGGTTTAGGAGAAATCCCCCCAAACCCCCACGGGCTGGATCCTCTGCTCCCTGTAGGAGTTCTGCTTTTCCAACTGGAATCAAACAAAATTTTCCTTCTTTTTTGGACATTTCGGGACAAAACCTCCCTGCGAGCAGCACATTTGCAGCCTCGCTGCTCATGGCAGCTCTGGGAGAGGGGACAGGACGTCCCTGGGGCTCGCAGCTCTCGGCCACAACTGTTCCTTCGGGATGCTCCTGCCCGGCCCGGCAGGGGTTAAATCCCTCGGGATGCTCTGCCCAGCCCGGCAGGGGTTAAATCCCTCGGGATGCTCTGCCCAGCCCGGCCCGGCAGGGGTTAAATCCCTCGGGATGCTCTGCCCAGCCCGGCAGGGGTTAAATCCCTCGGGATGCTCTGCCCAGCCCGGTAGGGGTTAAACCCCTGGGATGCTCTGCCCAGCCCAGCAGGGGTTAAATCCCTGGGATGCTCTGCCCGGCCCGGCAGGGGTTAAATCCCTGGGATGCTCTGCCCAGCCCGGCAGGGGTTAAATCCCTGGGATGCTCTGCCCAGCCCGGCCCGGCAGGGGTTAAACCCCTGGGATGCTCTGCCAGCCAAGCGCGGTGATAAGCGTGCCCAGGGAGCCCTAATGGCCCGCAGCGGGGATTGGGAATGGATTAGATTTTATTTTAAACCGGCAGGAAAGGCTGGAGCAGCTCCAGGGAGGGGAGACTCGGGCACATGGAATAGGAAAAGGGATTCTGATCTTGCCCAAGGATCCCCCTGGATAAATATCTGTGTTTCCAAACAGCTGCATCAGAGCTAAACCTCAGCCTGCCTCTTATCTCTTATCTCTGGTTTAGTGGTGCCTGTGGATTCCTGTCCCTTCTCCAAGCTCCAGGAATCTCCAGCTGCCAGCAGGAAAATCCATCCCTCGAAAGGAAAAGTTGGGGCTGGGGCTCAGGGGGGAGCAATTCTGGGTTCAGGGCTTTTTATCCCCCTCAGACTCTTCCCCAGGGATGTTTCTCCCTGGCTCCTGGAATCGGGAGAAGGATTCACCCAAGGCAGCAGGGTGGGAGGGGAAGGAGGTGACAGAGGAACAATTGGGGTTGTTTGGGTCCTTCTCTGCTCTGGAGCCAGGCTGGGAGAGCTGGGGGTGCTCACCTGGACAGGAGAAGCTCCAGGGAGAGCTCAGAGCCCTGCCAGGGCCTGCAGGGGCTCCAGGAGAGCTGGAGAGGGACTGGGGACAAGGATGGAGGGACAGGACCCAGGGAATGGCTCCCAGTGCCAGAGGGCAGGGATGGATGGGAGATTGGGAATTGGGAATTGTTCCCTGGGAGGGTGGGCAGGCCCTGGCACAGGTGCCCAGAGCAGCTGGGGCTGCCCCTGGATCCCTGGCAGTGCCCAAGGCCAGGCTGGACACTGGGACACCCTGGGACAGTGGGAGGTGTCCCTGCCATGGCAGGGGTGGGATGGGATGAATTTTAAGATCCCTTTCCACCCAAAGCATTCCAGGATCCCTCTCCATGGTACCACCTGAGCCACAGCCAGAGCAGGAATGGTTTAGGAGGGAACCCCTGGAATGTTCCAGCACCTTGGAACTGTTTGTTCTCATGTCCAGAGACAGAATGGGATCAGCCAGGAGGAGGAAAGGATCCCTGCTCTGCTTTAACACATCCGGGGATTTCATTGATCCCAATGTTCTCCCAGAGGGAGGCTGCAGCCTGAGCTACAGCAAACAAAGCCATTTTTAACTCTTCTGCAATTAGTTTGATTTATGTCTCTTTTCCAATTACTGGGAGATGAACATCAGGGTCAATGGATTTTTCTGGGAACTCTAAATCAGGGCAGAACTTTGTGGTAAAGGGAAAAACCTGGATGTGATCCAGATGGGCAGGAAAAGGCTCCGAGGTGGGGAAGGAGAAACCACTGAGCCCAAACTGGGCCATGGAAATGGACAGGGAAGAGAAATTTCCAGAATATTCCCAAGTTCTCAGCAGCACCTGCAGCAGGAGGGGAGGCCCAGCAGGAGCAGGGTCCCTGTGATCCAGCAGCCCTGGGAATGATGGATGGAGCTCATCAGGACAGGGGAGAGAGGGATTTGTCTGCACGGAAGGGACTGGATCACTTCATTGCTGCTTTATTAACACCCTGAAAATCCACTGGGGCTTTGCCTACATAAGGAAAACTTCTTCTGGGTTATAATGAACCCCCATCAGCTCCCTGCTGAAATCTGCAGGGAAATAAGGCTGTTTTGGTAGCTTGTCCAAGGTTTTTCATTAGTGCTCAGCAGCCCTGTTTTCCTGGGATTTGCCTCACCAGGCCAAGGCCAAAGCTTCCCTCTTCTTCTCCAGAGGGTTTCCTGCTCTTCCCTTATTCCTGCTCCTCTTTTCCCTGTGGGAAAGGCCTCACTGGGGCACCAGCCTTGGAGCCACATCCCAAAGCTTCCCATGGCTGCTCCTCAGGAGTTTCCTTGCTGGAAAAATCCCTGCAGAGGAAAGAGGCACTGAGGAGGGCCAGAGCCCCCAGATCCTGCTTGGACCTGATTGTTTTCCTGCTCATTGCTGTGTAATTCTGCAGCAATTCCACATCTCCCACAGGAAAAAACCAGGAAAATCAAGATGAGGAGGTGCAGAGGGATCTGGCTGCCATTAAAATGCAGGAACAGCCCCACTGCAGAGTAATTAAATAACGCTTGCTCACAAGATGAGGAAGCATTTCTGGAGCAGCCTTGGAAAACTTGCCAGGAAGTTTTCAGCACCAGAAATCAGCTCAGGGGGAAGCTCCCAAGGAGGAAACTCATCCCATGAGCCAAAGAAATCAAAATCCAGGCAAAAGTGATAAAGAACTCTCTGTTTGGCAGGAAAACTGGGACCAGGAGTCTGGAGCAGCTCCCAAAAAAATCCCATCAAGCTCTGGATTATCCCTGAAACTGCAGGACTCAAAGGTGAAGAAAAGAGGGAATTTCAGTCTCCTGGGAAATGAAAATCATTTTATTGGGGTTTTTTTGTTTTGTTTTATTTTGGTTTGGTTTGGGTTTTTTTGGTTTTTTTTTTTTTTTTTTTAAGATAAAAGAGGAAATATCCCAACATTTTGCAAAACAAACACTGAAGGAAAATGTAGGAACAGGGAATGTCTGAGCTGGGGTGCTGAATGAGGAGCCCCGAGTGTGCCAGGGAAGGATGCAGAGCCAGGATCCAGCAGGAAGCTGCCCTGGCAGGGGCACAGAGCAGATGGTGGGAGCAGGAACAGGAGAGGAGCCCCACAGAGAATCCTCTGGGCAGGAGGGAAAAGGCACAGAGGGGATTTTCAGCAGAAAAAAAGGTCGAGGTTTATTCCAGGAGTGACCCAGACGGAGACAAAACTGATGGGGTGGGGACAAAGCTGATATTGCAGAGATTGGGGTGAACCTGGCAGAGGGAACCACAGAGCCCCAGCCCCTGGGGGGCACAGCTGGGAGGGAGGATTTGGGATTGGGGTGCCTGGGGATGTGGGGCAGCAATGGGGCCGTGTGGGCCATGCCACCATCCAGGGCAGTGGGACGGGGCACAAGAATTTGGGATGAAAAAGCAAAAATTTAACCACCAAAAGGTCTTGGGGAAAGTCACAGTGTGGGAAGGACACAAGGAATTGCCACAACGTTGAGCCCAGCTGGGAACTTTATCAGGAGAGATAAAATTCCTCTATTAAATCCTTTATCAGCTCCATAGGTGCCCTTCAGAGCAGACAAACCTCAGGGACATTCATCATCCATGGGAAGCATTCCCTGCAAGAATTCCAGAGCTCTGCTGTGCCCTGGGAGCTGCCCTGGTTTGTCACACTGGGGGCAGAGGAAGGATCTGCAGGGGGCACTGGAATATTTGGGCTCCAGAAGATGGGATCAGTCTGCCATGGGGCAGAGGGGATGTCAGGGGGTCAATGGGGTCATGGAATGGTTTGGGTTGGGAGGAGCTTTGGAGCTCATCCCCTTCCACCCCTGCCATGGCAGGGACACCTCCCACTGCCCCAGGGTGTCCCAGTGCCCAGCCTGGCCTTGGGCACTGCCAGAATCCAGGGGCAGCCACAGCTGCTCTGGGCATCTGTGCCAGGGCCTGCCCACCCTGCCAGGGAACAATTCCCAATTCCCAATATCCCATCCATCCCTGCCCTCTGGCACTGGGAGCCATTCCCTGGGTCCTGTCCCTCCATCCTTGTCCCCAGTCCCTCTCCAGCTCTCCTGGAGCCCCTGCAGGCCCTGGCAGGGCTCTGGGCTGTGCTGTGGAGACAGAAGGAGAGTGCTGAGATTGCTCAGCCTGGAGGAGGATCCATGGATCTCCCCCTGCCCAGGCTCTGGATCCCAGGAAAAACCCACAACAGCCAGGGAAAAACCTCCTGTGGCTGCTGCTCTGCATCCTTGTTCCTAAGGAGCACTTGAGCAGGGGAGATGTCATGTTCACATTCTCTGATAAAATCCCTTCACCCAGGATTTTTCGCCTGGGAAGCTGAGAAGCCTCAGAGGCAAAGGAAAACAATTCTGATCTCATTTGCTTCTCCTGTGCTGTGCTCATGTGGAATGTGTTTGGAGATTGTTTCCCCACAGGTGATTGTTTCATTGTGAATTGTTGTTCCTGATGTGAATTGTTTTGTGTCTTTGACCAGTCAGGGCCAAGCTGTGTCAGGACTCTGGAGAGAGTCATGAGTTTTCATTATTATCTTTTTAGCCTTCTGTCTGTGTCCTTTCTGTATTCTTTAGTATAGTTTAGTATCGTATTCTTTAATATAATACAGTATCATAAAATAATAAATCAGCATTCTGGGCTCAGACTCATCATTCCTTCCTGCCACGAGGGTCCCCGCAAATCCAATGGGGAGAGGCTGTCCTGGGACATTTCTTCCATGGCTTCAGTCCAGGTACTCCTGAAGGTACAAACAGGAGCAGAGCTCTCCTCCCATCCCACAGGAACAGGAGCTGATCCCACAGCAGCACAAAAACACCCTGAGCCCTTCGGCTGCTGCTTCCCAAACCTGTGCTCATCTGGGAACCCTCCCCCTGCTCCAGAGGCTCAGGAAGAAACTCCAGGACCTTTCCAGGCCCTCCTCACAGCTCCACAGGGTCAGCTCCTGCCTGGGAGCCCTGCGCCAGAGATGGGAGAAATCCAATGGCTGTTCCTGGAAAAATCCATCCCTGGGGACAAAAGGCATTGGTGGCAGTGCCAGCAGGGCCTGGGGACAGCACCAGCCTGGGGAGGGGGCACTGCCTGCTCCCATAGGATGGGCTCCAGGAGAGGGGACCTGGGGGTGGGACAGGGACAGCCCAGGGCAGCTCTTTGGGACAGCAGGGACAGAGGGACAGCCTGGATGGAGAAGGGAAGGTTTGGGAAGGGAAGGTTTGGGAAGGTTTGGGAAGGTTTGGGAAGGTTTGGGAAGGTTTGGGAAGGTTTGGAAGGGAAGGGAAGGGAAGGGAAGGGAAGGGAAGGGAAGGGAAGGGAAGGGAAGGGAAGGGAAGGGAAGGGAAGGGAAGGGAAGGGAAGGGAAGGGAAGGGAAGGGAAGGGAAGGGAAGGGAAGGGGGCCGTTCCCTCCTGCTGCTCCGTGTCCAGCTGCCAGCTCGGGTTTCACGCTTCCCGGAGCCGCAGACAAACAGCTCCCGGCAGCAGCTGGGGACAGGAGCTGCACATCCCGAGCTCCTGGGCAGCACTCCCGGCTCTGTGCTGGCTGAGGAGGGCAGCAGGGGGGGGCACACGGATGTCCCTCACCCTCTGCCCACCTCAGAGAGTCCCAGGTGCTGAAGGATGGGGAGATGTGGGAGAAGATCCGTGGGTGACACCTCTGCCCCCTGAGCAGGGGGATGGGGAAGGTGTGGGAGCAGCCTGGAATCTCTGCCTTTCCCTAATAAACACGAGCTAGGGATGAAGTGTTGACACAATCCCACATCCCAGACATCCTGTCCCTGCTTCCCAGCACCGACAGCTGTGCCAGAGGCAGAATTCCCATTCCAGCCATGGCAGGAGGCTCTGGCTGAGCTCAGGAACAACTCAGCTGTCCCCAGGCTGCCCCAAAGCCTCCCCGTCCATGCCCTGCTTCCACAAACCTGAGAGGGACCCCTGAGGGAGCTGGGGGTGCTCAGCCTGGAGAAAAGGAGACTCAGGGCTGCCCCCATCACTCTGCAGCTCCTGAAAGGTGCCTGTGCTCAGCTGGGCTGGGCTCTGTCTGCAGCAGCACTGACACAACCAGAGCACACAGCCTCGAACTGTGCCAAGGGAAATACAGGCTGGATAGCAGGAAAAAGATTTTCACAGAAAGGTGAGAAAGTTCTGGAATGGCTGCTGGGGAGGTGGTGCAGTCCCCATCCCTGGGTGTGTTTAACAAAGCCTGGATGTGGCACTGGGTGCCAGGGTTTGGCTGAGGGGTTGGGGCTGGGCTGGACTCGATGGTCTTGAAGGTCTCTTCCAACCTGGTGTTTCTGTGAATTCTGTGAATTCTGTGAATTCTGTGAATTCTGTGAATTCTGTGAATTCTGTGAGGACCCAGAGCGTGCTGGCAGCAGGACAGGGCTCCCTGGAGGGGTTCCCTGGGGGCTGTGTCCAGCTCAGACCTCGGGATCCCTGCAGACTCTGCTCAGCTCCATCCACCCCAGAAGATGCTCCAAGCTCCCTACGCCTTCCCAGCACCTCTTCCACTTTATCCTGGTGGAAGAAGGGGTCAGGCACCTGGAATTGTTTGTGTGTGAGCAGGGAGGGATTTCCCAGTGCCTCTGGAGCTGGCTGAGAGCAGCTCCATGTTCCTCAGGAGGATGGAGTGTGTTCCCATGGAATCCTGCTGCTCTTGTCCAGTCCCTGTGATTGCTGTTCCCAAATTAACAGATCCAGATCCATCATTTTCCCTCCCTTTTTTTGGGCATTGAGCCATCACTCCCGGGAAGGTTTTGCACAAGGAGCAGTTCTGGATGCAGAGGAGCTTCCCAAGGAGAGCAAACGCCTGGGTAACACTCCTGCCTTGATGGATGGGCTCTGCCTCCCAGGGAATGCATTATCCCGGGCTGGGAACAATTCCTGACCTTCTTTGGGATCATGGAACAGGAACATTTCTTTCTGGGGCCGTGCCAAGTGTCAGTGAACAAAGGAGTTGAAGTGCAGGGATTTCCATCTCCCTGCTCAGAGCCAGCCCCGCTGACTCCAGGTGGGATCAGGGACATTCTGCTCTTCTCCATCTCCATTTTCCCACACCCAGCTCCCTGCACAGCCTGCGAGTGAGCAGGGAATGAGCTCGGCTGCTCCTGCAGGGTGGAGCCCAGTTTTTGGGAGGAGTGGCCTCCTGCACATCCCAAATTCCAGGATGGAGCTCCCACAGCCGGGCAGCCAGGAGGCTCCTTGTGCTGAGGGTGTCTCCAGGCAGGAGCCATGCCAGGATTGCACAGGATGATGTTCCCTGCTGCTCTGGGAGGGAGCAGACTCTGATTTTCCAGGCAGGAACGCTGCTCTGGTGGCTCTGAAAGATTGATGGGATGGATTCAATCATTTGCTCCGTTGGACACTGTGGGATCCACGTGCAAATCCATCCTGGAGCTGCTCCTCCTCACACTCAGGCTCCAGCGCCCCCAGCCCATCCATAAACCAGCAGCTCATCCAAAATGAATCCTCAGCTGGATCAGGAGCGTCCCTGACTGCCAGAGCTTCATTTTACCCTTCCCAATGTTCTCCTGTCTGCTGCTCCTCTCTTTTCCCTGTGCTCCAAGGGAGCCCCAAAATGATGGATCTGTGTGTGGGGAGCACTCACAGTGCCCAGACATCCCACAGAACAGTAAAACCTCCCTGTTCTGGACGTGCAAAAAGTCCCAAAACCCCAATTTCTGCCGTGGAAACGCTGACAGACTTTTTCCCCTCTGTCTGGCTCTGAGGATCTTTTTGGAGGATGGAAAACCGGGATGGGTTTGTTGAAGGATGAGGATGAGCTTCTGCAGGAATGGCTCAGGCTGCCCTGTCCCTTCAGCCTGGCACAGCCCAGACCCTGCTGATCCCGGGATCCCAGAACGGGGGGGCTGGGAGGGCCCCCAAAGCCCCCATGGGCTGGGAGCTTCCCTTCCTCACCACAGCCATGGATGGCCCCGGCCTGAGGGGGAATCCGGGCAGGGTTCCCTCAAACCAGAGGGGAATTATCAGGTTATTACTGGGATTGATCAGTCCACAAACCCCTGACACATCCCTGCCCCTACAAACGGGAAGCTCTAATCACAGCCCAGCACCCAACAGGGATTTTTGTGGATTTAACAACTACAGGAAACACCAATTAACCCCAGGCTGGATTTCTGACAGCTTTGGGCACATTCCAAGCCTTTCCCTCAGCAAATATTGTCTCATTTATCCCGGGATCACCTTTCCCACAGTCAATATTCCTCTAATCCATCATCCCATCTCCCACACCCTGCTCAAATCAGTGCTGCTCCCAGCAGAGCTGGTTGGGAATTCCCAGATTCCCCTCGGGAATCCACAGGGGTGAGGGCACAGCCAGGGGTGTGGTGGTGTTTGAGGGTCCTCAGGATGAGGGAAGAGATGAGAATCTTGACTCCATGTTTCAGAAGGCTGATATATTATATTATATTATATTATATTATATTATATTATATTATATTATATTATATTATATTACGATTAGTCTTATATTTATATTCGTTATATTATATATATTATTATATTTATTCTATTATATTATTATATATTATA
>CM019914.1:19153726-19191697 GCA_009764595.1 Geothlypis trichas | reverse complement strand
TGTCTCCATAATTTCTCTTATTTCATTCACAGAAAATGTTGGTTTCAGTCTCGAGACACTGGGGAAGCATTTCTCACTTTGCTGAAGTAAGACAGGAGAGGTTTCATTTCAGGCATGACCTTACCCCACCCACAGCTCTCCTGTGTACCAGCAACCAAAAGGAACAGCTTAGGGAAAAGGGATTTAAATGGGATCTTTCACTTAAATCAAGGCAAAAAAATTTTCTACTATTTCCACAGTTTCCCATCATTTAAGGGGAAGCAAAGCATTTTTGAAGAGGACAGAAAAAGTTTCTGTTTTAAGTGGCAAATCCAGTCGGAAAAGGCTGAGATAAACATTTGAATATTGGGATACATGTGCTGAAAAATCACAGATCAGGTGTATTTTGGGCTATCAACAAGAGTATTTTTATCAGTAAAACTGGAGGTTATGGTCAAAGAAGGTTGTCCAGGCTCCTCAAGGAGAGCCTCACAGAGCCCTTCTGTCCTGCTCAAGAGGAAAGAACTGCTCCCATGTTCTGGATAAGAGGGACAGGAGGGGGTGTGAGCTCCTCAGACCTCCACCACAGGAGGAGGGAAACCAGAAGAGATTCCTCTGAAACCAATTTTGTTGCATTGTCAATGTCTCGGAGATCTTTAGGCCTGAAAGGTCACCCTGGGAGACAAAACAACCTCATGAATGGGGCTCTTTGTGAACCAGCCAACTCTGCAATCCCACTGGGGCTGGAAACAGCCCGGAAGAAGGGCTGTCCCACCTTCCTTCTGCCCTTTGTGGAGTCTAGACATCCGTGTCAATGGAAAAAAGATTAAATAAGGATGTAAAAGAAGTGTATTTTCCAGCGGCAGGAAAAAGCCAGCTCACCCTTCGAGAATAGAGCGGTGCCATGGGGACAGGAACTGACTCAGTGCCACGGCCAGGACGTGCCCTGGGCGGGTGCGCCCGGCTCGGGGTGGGCAGAGCTCTTCCGAGGGGAAGGGCGGCCTCCCAGCCATGGCTGGGGCCACACCAGCCCTGGGACACGGGCAGGAATGTCCCTCAGCCACGTCTAACCTGCAGGAACTGGGAGCTTGGGGATGGGAACATCAGATGATGCTGGAGAGATCTTGGAGATCTTCTCCAGTCTTATGGGTTCTATGGTTTTATGGCTCCTCTCTTGGGTTCTTTCTCCTGAAGAGTCAAAGTCTGCCTTGGGATGGGCTGTGGGGTGGAGGAAAAGCTTGGTTGGGTCATCTTCAGTCAAATCCAAGCCCAGTGATCTTGGCAGGGTTGAGGGCACAGCTTCTGCAAACATGACCTGAGTGGGTTTTTATCACACCCACCTTGTTGCGTTCTTCCTGATGCTCCTCCCTTTCCCAGCAACAGCCTGGGTTATTCCTGCAAAATCACCAGATAACCAGCTCTGTCAACAACAGAGAAACACCAGGGTTCAAAATCCTGGGGCAGGTTTTCAGCTGGGATTTTCCACCTGAGATGGGCTGAGCTGTGCGCTCAGCACCCTGGTCTGGAGCCATCCTGGGATCCCCACATTCCTGCCAGAGGGAATGCTGGATTTAGAGATGGCTGGGTGACAGCAACGGGGCCCTGAACCAAAGAAAAAATTAACTGTTAAACTCCAGAATCCCAGACTGTCTGAGGCTCAAAGCTCCTCTCATCCCACCCCTTGCCACAGCTGGGACACCTTCCCCTGTCCCAGGTTCCTCCAAGCCCCAGTGTCCAACCTGGCCCTGGACACTTTGTCCTTTGCTGTGCATCTCCTCGCTGTGACTCTTGGTGCTCCTGGAGGTGCCTGCTGTGGCACAGCAGCAGAGAAATTATCTCCCTAGGGAATAGATGGATTATGTACAAAATCTTGGAGGAAAAACCAGCTTTCTGGAAATCCTGTTTTTGAGACTTAACAACAATCAATGGGATTAATTAAATCCAGTTGTGACTCCATCATGTTCTTCCTCTGATTTGAAGATTTCCATCCCCTCTTTCTGCAGGGCACTGCCAGCTGGGGCTGAGGGAGGAAAGGGTCTGTGGGAGCTGCAAACATGGGCAGACCCTGGTGGGTTTATGGGATCACTGGTTGCCTCCATTCCCTTGGGCTACCCCTCTCCCCCTCCTTCCCAACCCAACAATCGCTCCAGGCCTCTTTCCCTTGCAAAACCAACCGAGTCCTAACTGGAAGCACAGGATTCTCTTGTGGGAATTAGAAATGGCAAAAGAAGCGAGGAATAAGGAAGGGATAAGGAAGGAGCAGACATGGAGCTCACTGCTGCTTTGGAAGTGAAAAAAGAAACCAAGTGGTGTGTTGGACTGATGGTCCCAGTGCCAGCAGATCCAGGGGATAACAGAGCAGTCAGGGCAGGAGGTCGTGTGGGGCTGGATGGGGAGGTCTGCCTTGAACATCCAGTTCAGCAGCTCCAATAAATATCTTGAGTGAAAATCTCATGTTAAAGGGTCAACATTGTCGGTTCTTGTGAGAACTTTTCATTCCTTCCTGGAAAGCACACTCATGTTGTTATCTTGTTCTAGATAGCAAAACCCAGGAATTTCAGCAAATTCTTCTGTTTTGGCCTCGAGATGGATGTCAGGGTTGGACAGTTGTCCCAAGAGAGAGAGATTCATCTGTCCCAGCAGCTGTGGAACAGTCACTGAGGTCCCTCCAAGGCTCAGGCACCTCTGAGGAGCCTCATGTTCTCACATCCTGCTGCAGAAGAAGACTCTCTGACCATGTCTCTGCCTTGGCTCTGTGCAGTTCTCATGGTCCCATCCCAAATTTAGAGACATAACTGGCATTCCTTGTTCACTCAGGTGGTCACCTCCTCATGGGGGTTCCCCATGTGAACACCTCCATTCCCATACCCCACTTTTCATGTGCCCTGTGACAGTGGTCACAGGGGTTCTTGGATGAGGGAAGAGACGAGAAAGTTGAGTTGACTCCATGTTCAGAAGGTTTGATTTACAATTTTATTTTTATATATATATATATATATATATTACATTATAACATACTAAAAAGAAAAGGAAGAAAAAGATTTCCTCAGAAGCTAGCTAAGCTAAGAATAGAAAAGAAAAGAATGATAACAAAGGCAGCTCTCTCGGACTCTGTCAAGATAGCTTGGTCCTTGATTGGCCATTAATTAAACATCCTTGACTGGCCATTAATTATAAACATCCAAGATGAGCCAATCACAGGTGGACCTGTTGCATTCCACAGCAGCAGATAACCATTGTTTACATTCTTCATCTCTGAGGCCTCTCAGTTTCTCAGAAGGAAAAATTCTAAAGAAAGGATTTTTCATAAAAGATATCTGCAAGTGCCCCACCCAGCAGGAAGTAACATGGGCCTTCTGTGAGGTGTTTTTGTTCCTTTTGTGAGGAGTTTCAGTAAATGCCCAGCCCCAAATGCCTTCCCTGACACATGATCAATTCCTGAGTGTTATAACCCCTTCCTCCTTTGGTCTCCTGGGCCTCTCTGCTGGTTTACACCACACAGCTGCTGTCTATCTGCTGAATCATTTCAGGTGATCATCCCCCCTGCTGTGGGTTCCAGCATGACCCAATGACCCAGCGTGACTCGGTGAAATTCCCAAAGGACCAGGATATGTCCTGGTTTCTTTCAGGAGTTCTTTAGAAACCCGGAGGGTGGGTGGGTATCAGCAGCACTGACCCTGCCCAACCACCCTCACCTTATCTCCTCAAATTCCCAAAAGTCCCCAAACCACCTCTGGCATCCTGTGCCTGCAGCCTTCCCAAGGTCCCTGTTGTCCCACACTGGTATCAGATCCTACATGACCCAAGGGGTCCCACAGACCCCTCTGTCCCCTCCTTCCCAACCCTACAATTGCCTCCAGGCCCTCCTTCCCTTGCAAAACCAACCAAACCTAATTGGAAGCACAGGATTCTCTTGTGGGAATCAGTAATGATAAAAGAAGTGAGAAATAAGGAAGGGATAAGGAAGGAGCAGACATGGAGCTCACTGCTGTTTTGGACGTGAAAAAAGAAACCAAGTCCAGGTGGTCGGACTGATGATTGCCAACCCAACGAGTCCATGGCCCTATGGCTGCTGGGATGTGGGGTACAGGCTCCTTGGCCACAGGAACAGCTGGGCTGGGCTTCCCACAGACATTTAATGGTGGTCCTGTTCTCCAGCTCATTTCCAAGGTCTCACTCAAAGACATGAGATGGGAGTCAAGGGAAGGGGGAAGCCTTGTCCAGGTCTCTTCATTGCTAAACCTTAACATGAAACAGCAGCTCTGGGGGCTCATAGCTGAACAGCCTGGCCCAGTGGAGCTGTCCCTGCCCATGAGAGCTCAATGAGATGGGCTTTAAGGTCCCTCCCAACCCAAACCAGTCTGGAGTTTTGGGATTACTGAAATGGGTTTTGCACAGCAGTGATGGATCCTTTGAGGTGGCCTTGTCTGTGGTGCTACAGATTCTGGAGATTGTTGAACTTTCTGGGCGTGATTTCCTCAGAACAATTCCTACTGTCTGTTGAGGAAGTGAGTCCCACCAGATTAGTGGTGGAAGAATAGGACTTGGTTGTGTACCTGTCTTCACAAGCTGCTTTTTCTTCCTACTCCACACGAAATGACTTTCAAATTGATAAAATGCAAATTCACAGAGGTGTGACTTAACTGCCACCAGGAAGATGCATTTTTCTGCCTCATAAATTATTTCACAAATAGAATTCTTTGAACAATCAGTGAAAAAAACCCAAGAAGAAGGAAGGCGACAGGTATGGGCAGGGCAGAACCGAAACCAGCCCGCAGCAGCCTTGATGTGGGGCAGCTCCGGGAAGGGCGTCACCAACTCCTGGCCTAGGAGGGACTTCCTTATTTTTAGACTAAACCATGAGTTGGTAAAATCTGCTGTAAGAGAGTCCAGGCACGGGGATGAGTTGGTTCTCTGTGCTGAGACAGAGATGGAAATCCAGTTGTCTGGGAAGCTGAGCTGGCCAAATCCTGCTTTCCTGAGAAAGGAGCCCCCTCCGAGGCACGGGAGCCCCGGCGGTGCCCAACGTGCTGCCAGCCCCAGGCATTGGTCCCTCAGTTCCAGAACAGGCCTGGCCATGGTCACTCCTCAATATTCCCTTCACCATCTCCTGGAGCACACATGGAATGTCCTGCAACCCCACTGGCATGGGTGCAATTTCATTCCTTGACGATGTGAACGCTCAGTTTTGTACCAGCACTTTCTACCAGTGTTTCTTTTAATAAAAGAATTAATAAAATAATGTCCTGCTATGTAAAGCCTCCTCTCCCATGCCTGCCTCTCCTTCCCTCTCCCTGCACCCACAAAAGGCTGCTCCTCTCTGCCAAACCTCGTCCCCAAGACTGAAAATGATTTCACTGGAGCTCAGCTCACTTTGGAGCAAACACCAAGGTGAGAAGGGATGGAAATTATTAAAACCATCCACAAGAGAGATTTAGGGACAAATATGACAAGGTTTGCATCCTTTAGCCCTAACTCTGGTTGACATTGCTGTTTCCATTGGGAATTGAGCCTTCCCAATTGGGAATGAGCTTTCTCCAGCGTGCAGCAGAATGGAAAACACAACAAGAGGTGTTAAAAATCAGCAGTAGCTCTGATGAAAGGCCCTTGTGTTTAGAGAGCCTGACTGAAGGAATTGAGGGCTCCTGTTGTTGATCTAAGGAAGGTGTGTTTGTTTCCCTCTAAACATGCAGGAACACCGGCAGAGGCTGTGGGGACCTGGGGAATTGACTTTGGAAGAATTGTGGGGATGTGGTGAGGGGGACCTTGCTCCAGGCCCCAGAGCTCTCGGGCTGGTTTGTGTGTCAGAGCCCCAGCACGGTGCTGCTCACCCCTCTGGGGGATGGGCTCTAAGCCATCCCAGCCTCGTTTGTCCTGGGAACTGCTCAGAGCCCAGTAACCAATTCCATCATGGATTTGGCTAAAGGGGCAGAACCAACAACCTAATCAGAGAACCCAGAATTATTTGGGTTGAAATATTTGGGAATTTAAAGAATACCTCCTGCCATGGGCAGAAACACCTTCCACTCTCCCAGGTTGCTCCAAGCCCCATCCAACCTGGCCTTGGACACCTCTAGAGATGCAGCATCTCCAGTATACTGCTACCATGAAAAAGTATTTTTGATAAGATGCTGTGAAATACATTTCCCAATAACATATATTCTTTGCCACTTGTCTGAGATTTATCAGCAAACCCAGCAAATTTTTGCTCCACAACCTCCATGTTGTTGGTCAGAAATTCCCAGCTGTCTCTGCAAGGCACAAATAACTTGGTCAAGTGAAAGGGATTGGGAAAAGGGTTATTGATTGGGTTTGGTCCCTCCTGACCCAAACAATTTTAGGGTTATCTGATTCTCCCAAACACCTTTTTTTTTCTTTTTTTTTCTTTTTTTTAAAGGAAATACCCCCCTTTATTTAGCAGCTAGACTGAAAAATCAAATTTATTTCCTTCTTTGCAGCAAAGAGAGGCGAGAACTTGTTCCTGGCACAAACTGATTGTGACGCTTATTGTGTTAATTAAAAACCTCCTGGTTTTCTACATTATCACCTGATGGTGGAAAACAGGTGCAGAGCAAATACCTCTGACCCATAATTACTCCTGAGTCACCAGAACACTCATGAGATGTGAGTGCCAAAGTGAGCAGCCCAGACTAGGGTGACTGTTTGGGTTTTTTTTTTTCCTCTAACATAATTTGTTTGTTTCCTTACTCAGTGCATTATAAAAACTCCATTACTGCATAAAATTTTACACCCCTGTCTCAGTTGCCCATAAGTACAGACAGTTTATTGATTTCCTTGTGGTCTGCTGGGAGGGGACTCTTTACATACATTTTATAAGGATATACTAATCCTGGTTCTCCCTGAAATGAAGTCATAAACTCCTGTCATTTTCTTATCTTGCCCCACTTATACCATAAATTCTGGATTTTTTCATAGCTCTGGTTGGAATCTGATTTCTGATCCAGAGCTTTCCCCAAGGGCTGACACATCTTGGGCTCCCTTTACCTGCTGCAGAGCTCCAGATGTAAATTTTTACCAAATCCTGGCTGTTTGGTGTGAGCAGGGCAGGGGCACTTAGGGAGCTCCACACCCTTCCCTGGAGCTGACACCTCCCATGGCACCAGCATGGAGATGGTCTCACACAGTCCCAGATCACAAGTCAAGGAGGGACCTTCTCCTTTTCTACTTTCTTGGGGTTTTTCTGCTGTTCCAGCAGTTTATAGCCAATATTAACAAACCTCACTTGCTCAGGAAATTCAAGTCGTTTTTCAAGCATTAAGGTGTTTGAACATGAGAGGAGTCCCGTGTTGTGGGACTTCACCACATGCCTTAAAGTTAAGCCTCTGCTGGGTGGTGATGAACCTCAGCTGGCGCCTGCATCCGTTTCTTGAAGACTTGTTTATCACACAACCGTGCAATGGTTTGGCTTGGAAGGGCCCTGGACGCTCATCCCCTTCCACCAGCCCAGGTTGTTGGGCTGTCCTAAGGCATGTGCAGGGAGGAGAGCTTGACTAACTTCCACTTCCAGATGCTGGCACGGGCTGGGAAACCACAGGAGGCTGGGAATGCCCAGCTGTGCCCGAGCGGGCTCGCGGGGTCAGGAGGCTGAGGGTGAAGGGGAGCCTGTGTTCCATCCCAGGAACAGCTGCCAAGGATCTCTGACCGGGACTTTGGGGAGCTGCTGGGATGAAACAACATCTGTGACCTGGAGAAGGAGTAAGAGCTGCTATTTATGGCGACCTCTGAGTGCGAACGGGAGGCAGCACCAGCTGGACAACAACGGCAGCGCCAAAGCAAGCGAGCACCTCGGGCTGGGGTTGGTGTTGACATGTCAGAAATGAGGCCTGGGTGGAATCCAGCCCCAGGGCTCCCAGATTTTCCTGCCTAGCTCCCACAGTAGCATCAGGTGAGCAGGTGGGATGTGCCTGAGGGAGAATTCCATGAGCAAGATGCTCCAAAACAATGATAAGGAGCAAGAGAAGGGAAGGGTCTTGTCTCCCGGGTGATGGGAGGTGGGACTGTGGCTGGGCCAGGGGAATGACCCTGCCCAGAGCAGGAGGGAGGAGAGGGAACAACGACAGGGAACTGGCAGAGGTCTCCCACTTGGACACTGCCTCCAGGATGGGAAAAACATTACAGAAAACCTCCAATCTGTCACGCACCTCGCAGTGTTTTGATGCCTTCGGGTCTAACTCATTGTTTCCTTTGTTGAGGTTTGACTTTAGCGATTGGATTCCCTCATCCCTGGCTCCCCCTGGGGCTTGTTTGCTTTGGGAGAGAAGGAGGTTTTGTTCTCTGCTCTTGGCAGAAACTTCTGCCCCTGCACAGTGCCTAACACTGGGACAGGGGTGGGGACAGCCCTGGGGACTTGTGTGGGGACAGCTCTGGGGCAGCAGCACTCAGCCCAGGAGCAAGGTGTTGGAATGAGATAATCCTGAAGATCCCTTCCAACCCAAGCCAGCCCATGACTCTGAGCCCTCGGCAGCCCCCAGCTTGGACACGGATGTTCACAGATGTTCCCTTGCATTTTCCAGGAGCTGAGAGCCCTGGGATGAGCTGCGAGTGGCAAGGAAGAGGCAGGGAAGGAATGGGGTGAGTTACTTGCTGCAAACCCTCTGTCAGAACTGTCCTTCCTCTGGTGTTTAGTCATGGAGCTTTGCCAGTTTGGGAGGATGAAGAGCTTGGTGGAGATCAAATGAAACACAAAGCCTTCTCCTTATGTTCCAAAAAGAGGATTTATTTAGTGGGTTTTAGGATTTTCAAATACACAGATGTGAGTGTTGTGGAGGGGGATGCACAAGCATTGTGTTCACAGTCCAGAGCACTTCAGAAGCACAGGAGCTCTGGGAGTTCCTGCAGTAAATCATCAGCTCCTGGGCAGCTCTCCTGGAGATTCCAGCACTTACTGGGGATAAACAACAAATCACTGCAGAAAGGTCCCAGGAGAGGCCCCAGCTGGGGAAGTGCTGCTATTCCCAAGGAGGTAAGAGCAGATCAGAGAAGGAATGGCTCTCCCAAGGCCATGTGCTCCAGCCAAACACGGGACACCTCCTGATTTTAGGGAGAGCAGACTTTGCCCCTTTGCTGAGGGAAGATTCCTTCGGTTCAGACCACTCTGTTCTTCACCCTTTCAAAGATCTGCATCACTTTTGCAGCTGGGATGCAGCCTTCCCGCAGGATGGTGATGCCACCTTCCCAGAGGGAGAACGAACAAGTCAGGACAATCCCCAGAGTGGCACAGAAAGGAATGTAAAGGAGCATCTCACACCAGCAAAGCCACTCAAAATAAACTTGTGTGGAAGGGCCAGAAAGTGAAACCACTGATGAACACTGACCTCACACTTTGTTCAAGGGTTTGGTTTTCCACTAATGAATCCCTCTCAAATGTCAGCCCAGAGCCACCCAGGACACCTCAGTGTGTGCTGCTGCATCACTGTGGGCAAGCTCCTGTCCCACCCTCATTATGGTGGGCTGAGGCAGCACCCAGCACCCTTCCAGCAGCACCCACCCTCCTTCCAGCAGCTCCCATCCCCTTCCAGCAGCTCCCATCCCCTTCCAGCAGCACTCATCCCCTTCCAGCAGCTCCCACTTTTCCTTTCCTTCCAGCAGCACCCACTCTCCTTCCAGCAGCACCCAGCCTCCCACTCAGAGCATCTCCACCCTGGCGAGGCAGATTTTCCTTGCACAACTGTGTTTGTCCTCCTGCCTTGCTCCCTGTCAACACAGAGGTCCTCCCAGGACATCTTTTGTTTGTTTCCCTTCAGCAACATGTTTGCAAATGTCCAGGCACTCAAGAGCTGTTACTCTTGGAGCACTCTGTGCTGCCAGACTGATACTGGGAAAGGCATGGAAGCCTCCCAGGAAAACGCCAGAGCTGACACAGGGCGGGTCTCACACTCACTTTCATCAATCTTTGTGCAGTTGACCACAGTGGACGCCACCACCTCGTCAGACTCTCCATCACACAGAACACCCTCCAGCTTATGGCCGAGGCGCCTGGGGGGCAAAAAATAGCAACAACCCTTCACAGACCTTGCTGTGACCTCGTGCTGAGGTTCCCCTCGGTGCAGGGCACCAAAGCGAGCTCTGCCAGCACCGAGGCAGGAGGGTGGCACTGCCAGGGACTCACGAGATGACCATGTCGTGGTGGGTGCTGTCCACCTCCCCGCTGGGGTTGGCCGAGGTGATGGCCAAGGGCCCGGTCATGTCGATGAGGTGCACCAGGACCGTCAGGTCAGGGACTCGGATCATGATGCTGTCCTGGGTTCCCACTCTGCTGTATCCTGCTCCGACCCCTGCAAGGACAGGCATGTTGGCAGGGGCACAGCTGGCACAGCCCCTGTCGTGGCACCAGGGGGGATCTCCTGCTGCCTTTGGAAGTGACCCAGCTCCAGGCACCCAGCTAAATCTGTCTCTCTGGATGTCTGCTCCTGAACAAAATGCAGAAACCTGTGAGAGCAGAGGTACAGTTTGAGGTCCAACTGGGTAAAAAGGAAATGATTCACAACTGGAGACATCACAGCTGTTTCCACAGACACAGGATCTCCCTGTATCCCAAAGTCTGACTTCCTGTGACCACTGCCCACCCTCTCATCCTCCACCACCTTCCTCTGCTGTTAAACATGGTAAACTCACAATTACTGAATCCACTGAGTTGGGAAAGACCCTTGAGATCATCGAGTCCAGCCTGTGACCCAACACCACCTTGTCACCCAGACCATGGCACCAAGTGCCACATCCAGGCTTTCCTTAGACACCTCCAGCGATGGGGACTCCAACACCTCCCTGGGCAGCCCATTCCAAGCCTGACCAACCTTCCTGGGAAGATTTTTTTCTTAATATCCAATCGAAACCTCCCCTGGCCCAGCCTGAGGCCGTTCCCTCTGCTCCTCCTGTCCCTGTTCCCTGGAGCACAGCCCGACCCCCCTGGCTGTCCCCTCCTGTCAGGAGCTGTGCAGAGCCACAAGGGCCCCCTGAGCCTCCTTTGCTCCAGGCTGAGCCCCTTCCCAGCTCCTCTCCAGCCTCAGCCCCTTCCCAGCTCCCTCAGCTGCTCCTCACAGGACTTGTGCTCCAAGCCCTCCAGCTCCCTCATTCCTGCTGTTTCCCCAGAAGCCAGGGTTGAGGTGAATCATCCCAGGGCTCACAGTGCCCGCCTGTGTCCGTGTGCTGGAGGCAGAGGGATGAGCAGGGATTACCATCGGAACCCTCTCATCTCCTGGACGCTGCTCCACCCTGCTTTGCTCATTCCAGTGAGCAGTGGGGGGCTTGGGAGAGGGGACCCTCCCAGGCCGGGGATCCTCCCTTGCCTCTGGTTAAAGAGCTCATCCTGCTGGCTCCCGCTCTTGATGAGTCATTCCAGCTGATTAACACCCTCTGCTAAACATCCACCAAAGCATCCGGGAGCTCCAGGGAGGATTTCTTGGAGAAAGTGACCGGAATCTCTCCCCATCACATCCCAAGGGGTGTTGGGATTGCAGACCTGCCCTGCTGAAAACGTGAAAGTGGGACAGGAGGGCTGTGCTGCTCATCTCACCCAGCTTCTTCAGCCACTCTCCCTTCTGGATAATGCAGCCAATGCCACCAGGATAAACGTTTTCCATGAATTCCCAGAGCAGGGGGCTGATGGGCGGGGCAGCTACTCGCAACTGCTCCAGGTTGGAAATAAAGATGCAGATGGGCTTCTCTTGAGGCCTGTCCTGAAAAAACAGAGGGAGAAAATAGATTAAGAGAGAAAGTTTGCCTCGAGAGCCTTGAAGCCTGCTGGAATCCTGGTTTGTGTGTTTCCCATGGAGCAGGAACTCCAGGCAAGGAAGATGCTGTGTCTGCACTAATGCTGAGCTTTGATGGATGCCCCAGCTCAGATCTGCACGTGCAAATTAAAGAGGAGACAGAGCAGCAGCCTGCCCTTGGGAACTTCTGGGATGCCTCCAATTCCCCCTCCTTAAGCACATCCATCACAGGGACAGTGATGCTCCACTCAGTGTCAGCATTTCTGGGATGTTGCACCAGGGGCCTGATTTTTTCCAAATTTCTGCTGGTGCAAACCAAGGTCAAACACACCAATTTGTGATGAGATAAGGGATGGAGAGCTCAGCCCCCTGCAAACCAACATCTCCATGATCACCCTTCCAGAGCTTTGAAAGAAGCTTGGTAAAATAAGTTTTGGTGTGAAACCAGCAGTGGAGATGGAGGGGAAATAAAACAAGCTCACAAAGCAATGTCATTTCAGTCCTCAACTGACATCAGCTTCAGTGGGGCCAAATGACTCAGGAACTGGGCATGTATTTACATTCTGTTTGTATTCTCTCATCGGCAGGGAAGGTCAGCACTGGCACCAGGGCAGCACAGAAGAGACGGCCTTTGTGCCGCTGCTCGCGCTCGGCCAGCTGAGATCGTCTGTTATGGTTATTTCTCCAGGCTAGCCAGGAAATTGCCTCATGGACAGCAGACAGGGCCAGGTTGCAAAAGCTGGATTGAAGGTGCAAACTCTGGAGCTGGTTCCAGCACTGACTGGCTCCAGAAGTCTGGGGGAATGTAGCCCTGGGATTCTGATTCAGCACTTCCCGAGGCACAGAGGACAAACACAGATTTGGACCTGCTTGTGAGTGGCTGCTCCTGTTTGGGGCTGTGCTTTGTCCATCCCCAGGGATGTCGCTGCCTAATTACCAGTGCTCCAGCCTGGAGCAGAGGGGCTGTACCCTTGGTTGCTCAGAAAATGGTCCCTGATGTTCTGGTGTGGCTGCCCATGAACTCTGCCCATGGTCACCGCCTGAGTCTTGGGACAACCTGAAACCAGGGGCTCCCCTTTCTGCTTCTGCAGAAACTCATGGACAAGACACAGAGCTAGGTAAGCAGAGACATCCCTGAATTCCCACCTTGATCCTGTAGACCTTCTCGATGGCCTCAGGGTGCTTGCAGGAGGCTGCCAGGGCATACACGGTGTCTGTGGGGACCCCGCACACGGCCCCCGTGTTCAGCAGCTCTGCAATGGTCCTCAGGCCACTCGTGAGGTGGGACTTGGGGCAGACACAGGGCAGGGGATCCTCCCTGTCCTTCCTGGAGCTCTGGACCTGTCAGGAATCAGGAGGCAGTGAATAAGCAAATATACGGAACACAGGGCAGGATTGCACCCACCTGATTGCAGGGATCCACTGTGCCGTGATCCCTTGGCCATCCAAGGTCACAGGCAGCACCTCTAGGAATGCTTCTCCCACAGCAGGGGAGGGAATTCCAATTATTAAAGTCAAAGAGAGCAGCTCGGGGTGGACATTTCAACTGCCAATGCCTTAAGTTGTAGGAGATGAATCCCACACAGCACAGCTTTCTGGGGAAATGGTTGCTCTCCAAAGTGACCTAAGGAAACTGTTCAGGAATCCAAACTCCAGACCAAGATGGAGTTTCAAGTACCTTCCCATGAAACGATGACTTAATGGAAATGTTTCCCTGCAGCAGGAATTGGAGCTGGCAGATCCATTACCCTGGATAGGGGGAACTGCCCTAGGCAGACACACCAGATGGCAGAAGGAGTTTGAAGCTAAGAAAAGATGGGGAATTTTTGCTGTCCAGTCAGGGAAATTTGTAAGCTCTCTGCTCCCAGTGTTATGGCTTTAAAACTTCAGTCTATGAGGAATTCTTAGACTGGGGATGGCTGATTCCCCAGGTGCAAGGTATGAGTCTTGTGAACATCCTTGCCCTTTTTCCAATGTTATTCCTAATGGAACAGAGCTCATTTCCAGCTCACAGCTCCCTACAGAAGTGCTGTGACCAGGACTTCGAACAGCACTGAAGGATTCAGCAGAAGGGAAATTCCACAGGAATCTGCACTGAAGGCCCAGAACATCCCCTCTGAGCAAGGAAGCTACACCACCATGCCAAGACCTCTTACTGTGAGCAGAGGAGGTCCCATCATCAGGAGGTCCTTCCCAAACATGCAGTTGGTGAGAGAGGCCAGGGCTCCATAGAAGCAGATGACACTGATGATGCTCAGCACCACAACTGGAAAAAATCCCAGAGTCAGAGGCAGGAAGAGTGATTGAATCCCCATCCATGGAGGGATTTAACAGTGTGGATGGGGCACTTGGGGACAGGGTTTGTCAGTGC
Source organism: Geothlypis trichas (assembly GCA_009764595.1). Classification (NCBI taxonomy): domain Eukaryota; kingdom Metazoa; phylum Chordata; class Aves; order Passeriformes; family Parulidae; genus Geothlypis; species Geothlypis trichas. The sequence goes on along the minus strand of CM019914.1, from coordinate 19,177,618 downwards.
TGTGGGGATGGTTGGACTCAGTCACTTGGATTTCATGGTGCTGTGATTCTATTCTGCAGTGACAAAGTCCTGGTGGAAAAGCTCCCACTAATCCCCTTGCTAAAGCACTCCATGGAATTAAAACTTAAATTGTCACTTGCAGCAAAGCCAAGGCTTCAGCAGAACTACAGCCATTGACAGCTGTGGCACATCCAGCTCATCCCACACCTCAGGGAACATCCACTGGGAAGCAGTGCTGTACAGAACCTCTAGAGGTGCTCTGATCCAGCAGTATTTGGTTTATTTGGAACCTCAAGGGCCTGGGGGTGATAGGAGGAAAGGTTTCCTTCTCCAGTCATGCTTGCACACACCCCAGATTTCCAGGGAAAGAGGAACACCCTGCTTGATTTCCCCACACTGCTCCTCAACCCAGGACCCACTCCCTGCACTCTGTGGGTGAAGGTTTAATGTCGAGGTTCCCCTAAAACTCACTTTCAAATGGCAAAGGGAGGTTCTCCAGTGTAAAGAGCAGAAAACAAATGGTCAAGAGCTCCATGGCCAGGGTCAGGCAGAGCAGCACCACGTTAAAAGAGGAAGCTGTGGAAAGAAACACAAACAAGAGGCACCCACATCAAGCATGGCCCATAAAGTGTCCATGAACCAGCAGAAGAGTTCCTGAATCAACTGAGGCTTGTTTGATTGAACCGAGCAGCCCCAGCTCTGATTTCCCTGTTGGTGGAGGAACAAAGAGGCACAGCCAAGGTCTGTTCAGCCCTCAGGTTCCACAGACACACTGCCAAACCCTTGATCTGCCAGGACACTGCTCACATGGAAAACACTTCTCTGGCAGCCAGGCAGGTTCTGATTTACACCAGCTGGGCTGGAGTGTGGCTGAGGACTGGAGCCAGTGGCCCAGTGCGTCGAACACTTTCACCTGATTTGATCCTTTTATTTTCTTTGAGATGTTCTTCCATTCCCTTGGGGCTGTTTCTCCTAAGCCCAGCTCAGCTTCTGTTACTGGCTGTGGGCAAAACATCTCCGTTCTTGCTTAATCAGAGCGACAGGCAGAGCTGAGCCTCCCTCACTGGTGCATCTCCACCATGGAGCAATCACAGGAGGATTCACGATCTGACCCCAGATGCCCTTCAATAAACATCCCACGTGGTTCTGAGACTTACCCAAAATGATTAAAAAAGCATTGAGCACCAAAAAGGCAACGGAGCCAGCAGTGAATCCCTCGGTGTGCCCCGCCCCGATGTCCAGCAAGTGGCCTGAAACAGGAGCAGCACATCTGGTTACGAGCAAACCACAAAGAGCAGCGTGACAGGAGAGTGGCAGGAGAGTGGCAGAGCCTCAGCTGGGATTACCACAGCTCCAGCTGTTGGATGGTGGCCTCCCAAAAACCCTCCCTCACCGACACCCGCTGCTTCTGCCACACAAAGTATTTGAGGTATTAACTGTGGGGCTGGTGACAGTTATCCAAAAAAAGCTCTGGATTTTACCTCCAGCTTGGAATACTCAGGGCCTGGCTGGACACTCCAGCAGCTCCTGCCACACGTCCCAAGCCACAGCTTTAACTGTCCCCACAGGTGCTCATTTTAAGAGCTGCTGGCACAGAGGCTGTGCGAACACTCTGTCCACCTGGAGCAAAATGCAGCTTTTAAAAGCCAGGCTCAGCTTCTGAGAGCTTCTTTCATGGCTGTCAAAGAAGTCTATCCCAGCTGGGATAGATTTCTCCAGGCTCCCAAAGGAGAAATCCAGAACCTGGAGTCTCTCACTGCCTAAAAGCGTCTCTAGCCCTGTCTCACAATGTTTTTGCAGGGAAATCTTGGCTTTTATTGGAGTTGAAGACACAACTTGAACTCCTGGAACTGAGGGCACCGAGTGCCTGCAGCAATGGCAACCGTGTGCAAACTGGGGTGATTGGTGAATTATCTTTTTCCAAGGAGGAATATCAGTAAACCTGATGTCACTGACTCTCCTGAAAGAAGGCATTCCATCAGAGAAAGCAATCTGAAATTCCCTGGGAACACCCCTTAAGCCAGGAACCATCCTGTGCTTTACCTGCCAGGCGCAGCCAGGTCCAGGCTGCCCAGAAGGCAGCGTAGCAGAAGGGGAGCACAGACCCAAACCTCTTCCCGCCCTGCACCTGGATCCGGCACACGAACAGCTGCCCCAGGGCCCCCGGGATGAGCACAGAGGGGATGGAGAGCTGCTGCCTGCCCGGGGCACCCACACTGCCCTGCACGGCGGCAGCTGCAGCCAGGCCATTGCAGATGTAGAACAACGAGTCCGGCACGGTAGCGCCGGTGCCGCTGGTGATGTCCTTGGAGCTCGAGAGCCAGCTCTGCACAGCCCCCAGCATGGCCTGGAGAGCTGCGCTGGGCACGGCCTGGGGGCCCACGGGAATCAGAGCCTTCTCCCCGATGGAGTTGATGAGGCTGGCGAAGGTGGCGTACAGGGAGAGCGCAGGTGCAGAGGCTGCAGGCGGCCCCCAGGAAGGGCCGGGCCCCGGGCAGCGGGATCTGGTGGATGAAGGCCAAGGTGAGGAGGATGAAGGAGGCGTTCTGCAGCATCTCCAGGGTGTCTTTGTGGATTGACATCAGAAACAGCAGGCAGGCAGTGGCCAGGAAGAACCACGCTCCAAACATTCCCAGCCTGCTGTCCTGAGCCGCAGACAGCCCGAGGAAGGCGGTGAGCACAAACTCCTCCCAGGACATCACCAGCCAGAGGAGGCTGTGGACACCAAACTTGGTGGTGTGGTAGCTGTCCCCTCTGAGGTAGCTGTAGAAGCTGGAGAGCAGCTGGCAGCTGGAGATGATGGAAATCCATGCTGCCCCCAAACAGAATGTCTTCATGTACCCAAAGAAGTAAAAGGCAAATATAAAGGGCGACACAGGTGTCGCAGATGTTCCCCAGGGCCATAGGCTCCGCATACTTGGTGTTCTTCTTCTTTTCTTCCCCGAGGGCCTTGGAGGAGCTTTTCTGTGCTGATCCCAGCAGCAGGACATTGAAAAGGGGGTGCCCAAAGCCGGGCAGGACATACCTCTGGGTGATGCCCTTCAGGAGCAGAGCCACAGCCCCGTACAGCCCGCACAGGACGATGCCCAGCTCCAGGACCCCGGACACCACCAGGGCCCAGTCCCCGAAGAGCGCGACCGCCTCGAAGCTCAGGGCCAGCGCGATGGCCCCGAAGACGAAGGGCATGATGTAGTTGACGGTGGCCGAGCAGAAGGACAGGATGAAGGAGATGGCAATGTAGGCCACCAGCCCGGCCACGGAGCTCTGGCTGGCTGAGAGCAGGGCCATGCTGGTGGCTGGGAGCTGGCTGGTGTTCCCAGAGGGGAGTGTTGTGTTCTCTGGGGAGGGATACACGGCAGACAGGACCTTCGTGGCCCCATAGCTGCCCCACAGAGCAGAGAAGGTGAGGAAGGCCGCGCCTCCAAGGTGGTCATACTTGCGGAAGGCAAGAAATCCTGCCAGGAGCTGGACAAAGCCTCCAATCAGGATGAGATGGACACCTGAGGGGCACAGGAAGGGGTCAGGTGTGAAGCCAAGCACACAAAGGCTGGAGCTGCAGGAAGCTCTAGGGCACACCCCAGGGCAGGTCCCATGGCCTTCCTGTGAGCAGCCCTGTGGCCTCTGCCTGCCCCTCTTTCCACCTTTATGGGAAATTTCTCTGCATGGCCCCTAAGCCCCTTGGCTCAGTGTGCTGAGCAGGCCCCAAGAACAGTTTGGATCTAGCAGGGAGTGGCACCTGGAATACTGGGCCCAGTGGCTGGGGAAGGAGGAGCAGCCATCCCCAGCAGCACACCAATGGAGACTACCCACATTTCCCACCAGTGGTGCCCATTGTCCCATGGGGATGACCCTCAAAGAGCTCAGGGGACATTCAGCCCCACCCACCCCCCCAAGCAGCAGCACCCACCTGCCAGGATCTGCTCTGCTGTGTGAGGCCCGAGGCCGGTGGCGGCCACAGTGAAGTTCTGCAGGCACAGGAGGAAGGCGCTGACCACGTTGCCGAGCAGCCCCAGCACCCCCGGCTCGCTGTAGAAGACGGCGGCGAAGCCCTCGGTGCTCGCCATGGCCTTGCAGACAAAACAGCAGAGTTGGGCCGCACCCCCACAGTCTCCCAGCCAAGCCCTCTGCACTGGACCCGGGCACCTGTCCTGGGTTGACTATATGATGCTTTTATCCGCGATTTTCTTGTTCTGTTTATGCTAAATAATAAGTTTTGCACCTTTAAGCCTTGTTCCAGGGAGTGAAGGGGGGGAGAGAAGAAGCAGCAGTTTGTTTTCAGACACTGCACTCACTCCTCCACATTCCTGCTCCTGGACTGTGTTGTCTGTGGATGGACAGACAGTGGGACAGAACTCTGTTTTAGTTAGTGTTAGCTAGCTGAGGCAAAGAAGTTCCCTGGACTGTGGGGTTTTTTCCCCTTTTGTTTGGCCCTGTTCAAACCTGCTCTGGACTGAACACCCAGGGGAGCACCGGCAGCTGCACCTGTGGCCCACTGGGCTGGGCCTGGCCTGTGACATTTCCAGCGCTGAGGGACTGATCAGAGACTGAGTGAGCTCAGCTGCAACCCGGGGAGGGACTTTCTCAGTTTGTCATCTCTTTTGGAGCAGCAAGGGGTTTTATTGATTAATATTGTTTAGGTCTTATTGTTTAATAAACAGGGTTTTTCCCCTTTTCTCCAAGGAGGTATTTTCTCCCAGGCCGGTTGTGGGGAGGGGCAAATTGAATTTGCTTTCCTAGAGGAGCCCTTTTGGGGGTTCTCTCCAAAACTTGCCCTGAACCAGCACAGCACCCAGCCAGCCTGCAGAGCTGTGCCCCTGCCCCGAGCAGGGACAGGCTGGTGATAGGCTCAGGTGTTTCCATGTTCCTCCCCACTCCTCGCTGCAGACAAAGGCTCCATTCAAAGCACCACTTGAGGTGCCTACTTTCCGCAGCCCTATCCAGAACAAACACACACAACCTATTTAGGCGACCAGGATTCCTGGCAAAAACATGTTTAGGTGCCCCAAAGCGCTGCAGGTGGTGGTGATGGTTGCTGTCCCCTCTTCTCCAGGCTGCTGGAGATGGAGAGGCATGAATAGCCCAACACAAACCAACAAACATCCAGACAAAACCCACAAGGTATTTTTGAGCCGTTCCAGGACGTTTCTTATCCACTGTTGCAGACAAACAGGGCAGGCACGGTGCACACACACACACAGTCTCCCTTCCAGATGGAATTTTCCAGCTCCATCCCTTTCTTGAAACCCCAGTGACTAAATAGGCTATTTTCAAACCCTTCATATTTCTCCCATGAACTTGTCTGTTTGCAGGCAGCCCCCACGTTTCCACTCCTCGGCACTCCTGGGTACCAGGAGCTGAAGTTTTCTCTCTGGAGGGTTTTGTTGGGAAACAAAGATGAAAATAAAACAGCAATGTTCTTGTTATTTGGGTATTTTTAGAATATTTGGTGAGCTAAAAAAGCTGGAAAGGGAGAAGGTGATGTATTCTGTTCTCAGCCACTCCAAAGAACCCTTTGGAAAAGGAGGAAAGCTCCACTATTGTTAGGGGGAGTGAGGAGGAGGAAAGGAGCACCACCCAAAGAAAAATAATTTGGGAATAATAACGAACATAAATCCCAGGATCACACAAATCCTCAGTCCAAATTTACATTTTGCAAACTTCAGTACCCTCTGGACTCTTGTTCTGCTAAAAACCCCTTGTTTTCCTCTTTCCATTTATTCTAAAGGATGTCACTTCCCCAAAGGAAAAAGGATGAAGGATAAATCGACTCCAACAGCTCCAAAATACTTTGGCAACATCAACTCTTAACAAATAAGGAAAGGCTAAAAACCTCCAAGCAAAGCTTGGGGAACAATGAATTATTCAATTACTTGGTTGTGCTAAAGGCTGGGATTTTGGGTTCAGAGAGGGAGGTGCACCAAATCCCAGTTCCTAGGGAGGAATTCTCCCTTTTCCCATCAAGGCACTGCCTTTCAGGAGGTCCCAAGGAATGCTGTGCCCTTGGGCAGAGCTGAGCCTGTGGATTCCATTATTTAGTCTCTTTTATTGTTTTAAATGACACTTCTATATAAAGAAGCAGTTTGGTTTAAATGGTTATACTTGGAAATGAGCCACAAAATTAAGCTTCTCCAGATGTTTTGCCCTGAAACAGCCCAAGCAGTGGCTCAGAGGCACACTCAGAGCCCCTGCTTGGAGTGGGTCCCAGGAAGAGGGTGAGCTGGGATTTGGGAGGGAGCTGGGCTGGCAAGGTGTCTCCTTGGCTCCCAGCAGTGGTTTTTAATTTGCCAAAGCTCATTTTGTTGGTGTTTTCTGCATAGCAGACCTGCAACAAAGAGCTGAGGTTGGGGAGGGAAGGAGAGACACAACTCCCAGGGATGTTTTCCTCTTCTTCCAGTGCAGACGTGGGGGAAGGAAGACAAACAGCAGAATATGCTGTCAGGCTAAGGAGGTGTAAAGGGGAAGGATGTGAGAGGATCCAGCCCAAGATGCAGAAAAGGAGGAACCCACTGCTCACACCCACCCTTCACACACCAACCCAGACTCGTGGTCCCTGCCCTGAGACATTGGGCACAAAGTCCCCGGGCATTGTCCCTGCCTCAGTTTCCTGCAAGGTCAGGATACATCAAACCTGGAAAATCCTCCTGCTGCTGTCTCAGGAGCAGCAGCACCAGAACACCCAGGGCTGCACTGAGCTGGAAAAAGGAGGTCCAGCAGGACAACCCCCAGGGGGGTTTTCTGATCAAATATGTCCAGATTCGGCCCTGGGATAGCCCCACCCATGGGTGCTGTCACTGTCCTTAAAGCTGTCATTTCTCCACACACACCACAGAACCCTGGTGGTGCGACAGGATAACGTGGGGCTGTGCAGGAGGCAGGGGGCAGATGGAAAATCCCTCTGTGCCAGGAGGGATTAGAGGCTCTCTGCACACCCAGGGCACCAGCGGCACAGCCACTGTCCAGGGAACCAGGGGATGGAGATGTCCCCGTGCTGAGGAGGCACCTGGACACCTGGGGTGCTGCCTGAGAGCTGCATCTCCCGGAGGGATGGGGCAGCCCTGGACGATCCTTCCCTCGCTCAAATCCCTCATGCAGCGAGGGCAAAGCCAAAGCCACACCCTCCCTCATCCTGCCCCCTCCACCTTCTTTCCTCTCCCTGCTTCCCCGACATCCCTCACCCTGGGGGCTGCAGGAATGCCCTGTGAGATCCTCCCTCCCTCCTGACCTCGGAACTGCTGGGACAGGCTCTGGGCACCACTTCCTTCACTCCCTGCTGTCCTCACAGCAACTTCACCCCCTGCCAGGAAAGGTCATTCCCGTCTCATCCCAATTCCACGGGACTGTCAGGTTTGCAGGGATCTCTCTGTGCATCTCACAGCCGCTGCTGCTTCTCCGTGACCAGTACTAACAAGAATATTCCAGGGCACAGGAATATTCCGTCCCCAGGAGGCTGGAGCAAGGCTCCCCATGTCATGAGACACATCTGCAAGCACCAAACCATTCCATTTTCACTCATCCCCAGGGGCACCTTGCCATTAGTTTTCCATCCCACCTTGTTAGTGATAACAAACATTTACAGAGCTCTGAGGAAATGCTGCTTCTCTCCAGATAAACATGGAAAGAGAACAAAATTCGTTTTGGATAAACACACAGCGAGATGAACAGTGCACAGCCACAACACACAGCTGGATTTCACATCACAACCCTGCCTCTCCTCTGGTGCAAACCATGACAGAATTGCCAGGGATGCATTGCTACAACAAAGGTCTGCATGGGGGTTAGTTAAAAATCCAATTTTAAATAAAGGTTTGTCCCTCCAGTCTGTTACTCTGCCCAAAATAATAAATGTCCCCATGTTCCACTGCTGAACAAAGCAAAAAGCCGTGGCACTGCCCCAAAATCCAAACATTGCTTTGGGAATGAAGGCTACCAGTGTTCCCTGGAAGCTCCAGGGTGCACTCCCAGTTCAGCGACCCAGCAGAGCTGGAGATGGAGAAAAAGGAGAGCTGGGAAAGACTCAGCCAAACACCCAAACACTGAAGGTATTCAAGAAAAGCATCCAAGAAAACCAGCACTGCCTCACTTCTGCCTCTGCAGCTGGGATTTACCTGCTTTGGTGACACTTCAGCTCAATGGGAGGATGCTCTTGTCCCTCTCATTTCCTGGTGAATCTCACTTTTATAGTCCTCCTTGGGAGGAGGAGCCTGGAGCCAGTTGCTTCACCCATTGGCACCTGTGGCACTTTGGAGACAGAAGTTTCCCTGAACCTTGTCCGTTATTGTCTGAAATCTTTATTTATTTCCTGAAACTGGGGGTGGGGAGGGTTTCCCTTCTGTCCAGCACGGACAAACCACCCCTCCTCACGGATTCCCCCCACCCTCTGGCTCCCCAGGGACTGATGTCATCCCCCTGGAAATTCAGTTGCACAAAACAGAAAGCAAATTGCCTTTTGGACGCAGATATAAACCCTGCCACCAGCACCTTCCAGCCACACACCTCTGCCATCCCTCGCGCCGAGCACACCGAGCCGGGAAAGGCACTGGGAAAAGCAGCCACCAGCATGGTCTACTCCACCTTCCAGGTAAAACTCTTCCATGCAAACCCTCCCCATCCCCGAGCTCGCCTTTTGCACTTTAAGGAGGAAATGTTGCTTTCCGGGCGGTTCCTCTGCTGGTCCAGCTGATCGTGGCACTAAACGGGAACCTGCCCCAAAATTAACAAATTCCAATGGTTTTCACAGTCACTTCATTCAGCTACTGACCTTTTCCTGCCATCCTGCTCCTTTCATGAGTCCCAGACATCCCCTGGACCGTGTCACCTGGGGGTTATTGTTGTTGTTGTTGTTGTTGTTGGGATGTGCTCCGTGGGTTCTGCTCCCTGTGCCTGCTCCGAGCTGTCCCACTCACTGCAGGATCTCGTGGCAGGGCTGCACAGGCTCTGCTGCCCCTTCAGCTCTGTGGCTTTATTTCCCTGGATGTTCTTGGCATCCCTGCTGGACGCAGCTTTGGAAAATATTTTTTTCCCTCCTTTAAATATGTCGTTACTTTTACGTGCTCTTTTCATCTGTGAGTGTCTCACGATGAGAGGCACAACGAGGAAAACTGCTCCAAAAAACCTTCCAGCAGCTCCAGTGACAAATTCCCTCTCTGCGTCTCTCCTCTAGAAATCCCAGAAGTTCTTGGCAAGCTCTCGGCAAGTCCACAAAACTGCTGCCCATGGTTTGTATCTCTCAGCATTGCCCATCCTTTCCTAGCGGGCATCCCTAAATAATTGCTGGAAAAGAAGGTGCTGGGCTGAGCACACCCAGAGAAATCCTCAAATTCTCGGAAGGAAAAGCTTCCAAACGTTTGGGGGTCCTGTGGTTCTTCTTGCCCTCGGGGATAAAGGACCAGGGGAAAAGCAGCAAGGAGTAAAAATGTGGATTGTTAGTCCTGTGCTAAACCAGATCTTTAACTGCTTCAGAACCAGACTTTCCAAATTCTTTGACCACAGCTGTAAGGTGTTCAAAGGGTGGCTCAGATCCTTAACTCCTCCACTTGTCACTGCTTCCTACTTACACCTGATCCTGCTCTGGGCATTGCCTGCAGACATTCATGGATTTCCTTCTGTGGCTCCAGCACTGCCCACCTTTGGATAAATTAACCACAACTTGGCCATGTAGACACTTGGTATATTATATCTCTTAACTTGATCTAAGATTGGCCATTAATTGTTCTTAAAATTCTTGATCTATTATGATTATTAACTTCTTTCTAAAAGTTTTCTTGGTTTAGTATAAGTTTATTATAAGTTTATTAACTTCTTTTAAAAGGGGCTGTTGGTTAATTGTAAGTTTTATTGTAGGTTTATTAACTCATTTTAAAATATATTCTTAGTCTATTGTCTCAATTTATTTTAAAATGAGTTATTCATACAATAAGTTGCCTAATGAGACCCGAGGACAAGAGAAATAATAATCCACAGGGATTTATTTGGTCTTGTATCAAATTTAATTTTTTGTATGAAGTCCTGCCATATCAGAAGGAAAAACCCCGGAGTCCTGGAGTGCTTTTAGCTGAAGGGTTAAAAAGCCCCGCTGCCTGCTGAGGTGACAAAGAGCATTTGATGCCGGGGAGGAACCAATCCAGCTTTGCTGGGTGCTGGGTGATGGCAGCAGATTTTCCTGCAGCCTCTCCAAGCCCTGACATCACCGCTCCCGCTCCGGGGGGTGCAGGGGCACCGGGGGTGCTCCGTGGGACCCGGGCTGGGCTGGACAGCGGGCCCCGAGCGCTGAGTGCCGGGATTCCTGTAGGAACGCCGGGATTCCTGTAGGAACGCCGGGATTCCTGTAGGAACGCCGGGATTCCTGTAGGATCGCCGGGATTCCTGTAGGAACGCCGGGATTCCTGTAGGAACGCCGGGATTCCTGTAGGATCGCCGGGATTCCTGTAGGAACGCCGGGATTCCTATAGGAACGCCGGGATTCCTGTAGGAACGCCGGGATTCCTGTAGGAACGCCGAGATTCCTGTAGGAACGCCGGGATTCCTGTAGGAACGCGGTGCCGGGAGGGGGATGCTCTCCCGGTGAGTCGGGCGCTGATGGCATTCCCAGCTGTGTTTACAGGAGCCTCAGACTCGGCTCGAGGTGAGCCCGAACATAAGTCAGCGCCCCGTGAGTCATGATGTGACATTCCGGGGTGGATCCAAACTAGCGATATTAGGGGATGGTCGTTTCATTAATTGCCATATTTGATGCTCCAAAACCAAAGCCTCCTGTCTACCTGCCAGTCTGGATGAGCTTTCCTCTTAGAGCAAAGTATTTTAATTTTTTTCACCCATGATTCATTAAATTTGGACATTAATTCATCTTTTATCTCCATCAATGTGTGCACCCCCACATCCACCCATAAGTAAATGTATGGATTTGCCATCCTGCAAATGTTGTCCACATGGAATTTTATTTTTCCTGCTCTCTTGTGCACTCTCAAATTAACAGTATAAATTATAACGGGCCATAACAATTTTAATTCGATGAGTTATAAATATAATTATATTAATAATATTCTGTATTCTAATTATAGAATTATGAATAATTTTATGAATTATAAATTAATATAGAAATTATTTTAAAATATAAAATTAATATATAATAATGATAGATATAATCTAAACAAGGCAATTTGTCACTGAAATTAAAATATACAATAGACACAGATTGGGTATTTTCCATAGAATTGTAACTTACTTTTAATGATAAGCATCCTTTGGAGTATGTAGGACTTAAGAGCTTTGGTGGCTGAGTCAAGACTTTTCTGTGTCTTTTAGGATGAAACACCTGGATAAATCCAGGCTTTGGGTCTAGTCCTGCTTTCCAAAAAATTATGGAAGCGTAGGATTTCTGTGGTACATTTGTGTTTGGCTTTCCTCTGGATAAAGGGACATAATATGTGTTGATCCCTCCCAAAAAAGGGTTGTTGGAGCCCCAAGGTGAGGGGATGGGGCTGAGCTCTGAAGTTTCTTCACCTGAACCTTCTGGAAGCCCCCCCCATCTGTGGAATAAGAAATTTTATTTATTTATGGTATAGAACCCATGGAATTAGAGAGAACCCCAAGTCAGAAAGGAGCCATGGGGATGATGAATTCCAGGCTCCCTGCCCTTGCAGGCTCCCCAGACCCACCCACCTGCCTGGGGCAGGCGCAGCTCCCTGGGCCTGGTGACACCAGCGCAGGGCTCACCGCTGTCCTTGTCCTTGTCCCCTCCCTGTGTCCTGGCGCTGCAGTGGCGGCCCAGAGCGCTCCCGAGGACACGGTGACCAGCAGCTTCGCCTCGTTCATCCGCGCGGCGCGGCCCGAGCACCTGTCCCCGACCGTGCGGCAGCGGAGCAAGAGGATGATCCTGGACAGCATCGGCGTGGGGCTCGTGGGCAGCACCACGCGCGTCTTCGACATCGCCCTGCGCTACTGCCGGGTAGGGACACCCCGCCACTGTCACTGTCACTGCCACTGCCACTGCCACTGCTACTGCTGGGTAGGGACAGCCCTGCCACTGTCACTGCCACTGTCACTGTCACTGTCACTGCTACTGCCGGGTAGGGACAGCCCTGCCACTGTCACTGTCACTGTCACTGCCATTGCCACTGCTACTGCCGGGTAGGGACAGCCCTGCCACTGTCACTGTCACTGCCACTGTCACTGCTACTGCCGGGTGGGGACAGCCAATGCCACTGTCACTGTCACTGTCACTGTCACTGTCACTGCTACTGCCGGGTAGGGACAGCCCTGCCACTGCCCCTGCCACTGCCCCTGCCACTGCCCCTGCCACTGTCACTGCTACTGCCACTGCTACTGCCGGGTAGGGACCACCCCCGCCACTGCCACTGCTACTGCCACTGCCGGGTAGGGACAGCCCCGCCACTGCCACTGCCCCTGCCACTGCTACTGCCACTGCCACTGCCACTGCTACTGCCGGGTAGGGACAGCCCTGCCACTGTCACTGTCACTGCTACTGCCACTGTCACTGCTACTGCCAGGTAGGGACACCCCCGCCCCTGCCACTGCCCCTGCCACTGCCACTGCCACTGCTGCTGGCCACTGCAGCTGCCATTGCCATTGCCACTGTCACCTCTACTGCCACTGCTATTGCCACTGCTACTGCCACTGCCACTGCCATAGCCCTGCTGCTGCCACCTCCACTGCCACTGCCACCTCTGGGGCTGATCCTGGTGGCTGCTGTGGCCAGCTCCATCCCCACTCCTTCTGATGCCTCGTGAAGGCTGACCTCGAACAGAGATTAGATGGAGCTAAAGAATAAAGTAGGAATTTCTTGGAAGGCCTCAATGCATCCACCTTGGGCAGCACAAGAGCCCAGCCAGGGCTGCACCCAAGGTGAACCAAAATGGTCACAAAAGTCCCAACCGGTCACAGGAGTCCCACATATCTCTAAACCTTGGTCCATCAGCACGCTGGAGTCAATTGCTCAACTACAGCCCCAGCCTATGAAGTCCCACCTTTCCTGCTTTTCTCTCTTCAGTCTACCACTGTCCATGCTCATGGGTCTGAGATTTGGATCATTTGTCCTTGGTCTCCAGCTGGAGCAGGAATTGTTTTGTCTCCCTGCTCTGTGCACAGAGCTCACCATCCCCTAGTATGAAGCCCAGACTCACACACTAAAGCAGCACAGAATCTGAAAAACGTAAAATCTCAAACCTGTGGCATCACCTCCAGGGCTCCCCTGACATTCCCTCCTTCCCACAGGAGCTGTACTCCTCTGTGGCCGTGAGCTCAGTCTATGGAAAGCCAGGGGTGAAGCTCTCCCCGACGCTGGCTGCCTTCACCAACGGCGTGGCGGTGAGGCTGGACCTTCCCAGGGGATCTGTGCTTCCGGATTTTCCAAGGGGGATCTGTGCTCCTGACTTTTCCATGGGGGGGGTTGTGCTCCTGGATTTTCCAAGGGGGATCTGTGCTCCTGGATTTTCCAAGGGGGATTTGTGCTCCTGGATTTTCCAAGGGGGATTTGTGCTCCTGGATCTTCCAAGGGGGATTTGTGCTCCCAGCCCTTCCAGGAGAATCTGTGCTCCCAGCTCTTCCTGGGGAATCTGATGTCCTGTTTTTTTCCAGGGGGAATCTGTGCTCCTGGCTCTCCCAGGGGAATCTATTGTGCTGGGAATTAGCATTCCAGGAAACAGATTGGTCACTGATGAGGGACAAAAGCTGGGAATCTCCTGGCTCTTAGAGGAGCCGAACCATCCCGTGGGGACACTGAGTGGAGGTTTTGGCAGAATTTCCTCGGGAATATCAGCAGGGAGCCCTCATTCCCTCAGCACCCAGCCAGCACATTCCCATCTCTGTTTCCCTGGCAGACCCATTCCATGGATTTTGATGACACCTGGCACCCTGCCACTCACCCCTCCGGGGCCATCCTGCCGGCTCTCCTGGCAGCTTCCCAGATGCTCCCTCCGAACAGCAAACCCAATGGCCTGGATTTCCTGCTGGCCTTCAACGTGGGCCTGGAAGTGCAAGGGAGGCTCATGCACTTCTCCACTGAGGCTCACGACATTCCCAAAAGGTAAAGCTCTTGTTCTTCGCTGAGGATGAAGAGGGTTGGTGAGTCTGAGGTTTTAAACATTCGTTTAGGTTAAGCCAAGTTTAAGTCCAGTTTGATTTAGCTTTACCCCAGGATAAAGCCTTACTGAAAGCCAAACGCCAGAGGTGATTGCACCATGCACTTATTTGATGATTTCCAGAGATTTTGCCTCAAAAATAACCCTCAGGAGGACTCCCAGGGAGTCTGCAGTGCCATCACTCAGCCAGGGCAGGGTCCCAGAACCAAGCAGAGTTTGGGGGTAGGCATGGCTCCTGGGCCAGCTGCTGTCTCCAGCAGTGCCCTGGTGTGATCCAAGCAATGGAATCAAGCAGGAACTGTTTCCTTGGGTGTGGTTGAGGCTGAATTATTTGTCTGAGGGATAGAAAGTTTGTCTGGGTGGACACAAACCATGGCACCTCCTGGAGAAAGTTCCAATTGCTCTTTGGAGATGCTGAGCTCACCCTGGTGTTTCTGAGGAGGTTTGAAGGAGAAACTCCATTTTTAGACTAAATTTATGTTCATTAACTCTAAATTTAGAATTAAACTAAAATGCAGTAAAACTCTGATTTTAAAGTTAATTTATTAGTTAAAATGTATGGTTCAATTCTGAGTCAGGTGAATCCCACCTTCACCAAAGCCATGAGAGTTCCACTGGCTGACGGGCCCCTCACTTCCCATTAATATTTCAATGGGAGGGGTCCTGTGGTGTTCCCTGTGCCAGGGAGCCAGGGCTGCTCATTCCTGCCGTCCCCCTGCAGGTTCCACCCTCCCTCGGTGGTGGGCACCCTGGGCAGTGCTGCAGCCACGGCCAAGCTGCTGTCCCTCAGCTCGGCCCAGTGCTGCCACGCCCTGGGCATCGCCGCCTCGCTGGCCGGGGCGCCCATGGCCAACGCCGCCACCCAGGCCAAGCCTCTGCACGTGGGCAACGCCACCCGCCTGGGCCTGGAGGCCGCTCTGCTGGCGGGCCGAGGGATGGAGGCCAATCCCCTGATCCTGGACGACATCCCGGGCTGCTCGGGGTTCAGCGCCTTCTACAGCGTCTACCAGCCCAAGCCGCTGTCCGCGCCCGGCGAGCACCACGAGTTCCTGCTGGAAAAACAGGACATTGCCTTCAAGCGATTCCCAGCCCACCTGGGCATGCACTGGGTGGTGGATGCTGCCTTGTCCGTCCGGAACCTCCTCATCAACTACGCGGGGTCCTTCTCGCCGTCTCTGATCCGCACCATTATGCTGAAGATCCCGGTGTCCAAGTACATCAACCGGCCTTTCCCCAGCTCGGAGCACCAGGCCAGGCACTCCTTCCAGTTCAACGCCTGTGCTGCCCTGCTGGACGGCGAGGTGGGCCTGGGCTCCTTCTCCGAGAGCAGCATCCACCGGCAGGAGCTCAGGGAGCTGCTGGACAAGGTGGTGGTGGAGCACCCTGAAGACAACGTGGCCAACTTTGACAAGATGTATGGAGAGGTGGCCCTGCTCCTGCACAGCGGGGACGTCCTGACAGGAAAATGTGACACTTTCTATGGGCACTGGAGGAAGCCCCTGAGCAAAGAGTCTCTCCTGAAGAAGTTTCGATCCAACGCCTCCCACGTGCTTCCAGAAGAAAAAATAGAAACCATCATCACTCTGGTGGACAACCTGGAGTACCTGTCAGACAGCTCCCAGCTGGCCTGCAGCCTGTGAGGGGACAGCATGGGGGCTTGGTGAGGGGCTTGTCCTGGTGAAGCTGCGATTCCTTTCTTCATTGGTGCTTTCCTACTGATTCCCAAGGGCAGGCAAGTTCCCATCCCTTCTACTAGATAATTCCAAAGGAACCCATGAGGCAGGAGGTGTCTGGGTTAACATATGGAGTAAACTTCAACTCCTTGTTGGTGCTGGCTGAGGAGTTGAAAGGCCACCACAAGTATAAAAAAATTCCCATGGAAATCTGTGAGAATCCTGGGGTATCATCCAGTTCTCCAGAAGGAACGGTGCCTGTGCATTTCTTACAGCTGGATTCCAAACTTTTTCTGTGCAGAATGCCTGACTGCCCAAGCTGGGAAGAGGAGGAAGTTCAGCTGCAGAGCCTGTGCTTTTCTCAGTGCTACTCTGGGCACTTTTGGGATAAGGGTCAGGCAGTCCCACAGGCACAGGAGAAACCCATCCTTGCTGCAAACAGCCCTGCCTGCTGAACTCTCCAGCAGAGCAGGATTCTTTTCCTTCCCAGTGAAAACCTCCCATTTCTCCAACCCGTGAGCAGTGTTTGCCACTTCTCTGTGTACAAAGGATGGTTTGAGGACCCTTGAGACCTGGGTGTCTTTTCTAAAGGAGGTAGTTGGCAGGTGAGGAATCCTACATCAGTTCTACACCCTGAGGGTGACCCCTGCCCATCCCACGCTGTCCCACACCATCCCTCCTGCCTTTCCCAGGCTTTCCCAGGCACCTGTTCTGAGCTGGCCCACCAGGTGGCCCTCGGGCTTCTCTGGGAAGTGATTTGGGCACATACACTGTGACTCCCATTGGGAAACTCCTGTTTCTCTCCTTTGAGAGGAGGGGAAGCTCATTGAGATTTGGCTCTTAACTCATCTGTCCATGAAAATGGATGAAATCTGGAATCTGTGCTCCTGAGCAGCCATTCCCTGAAAGGCTCCTTCCCCGGCACCCTCCCTGAGTAGTGAGATGGAGAACTCAACACTTCTCCACATTAAACACTGGGATTGCTGATCCAAAGAACTCCTTTCCAATGTGATTGTGATAAAATTGTGGAATCTACTGTGGGAATCAGTATTCAAGAGGGATGAGATGGGAGCAGACAAGAAGGAAGATCCTTTTCTCTTGCTGGTCGTGGTTTGTGCAGGGTATGAACCATCCAGAAGAAAACTGTTTTCCCACCTCTGTTCATCCACTCTCTCCCACTGTCAAATATTCACAATGAATCTTGCTGAATAAAGAATGGAATTAAATTTTCTCCATAAAGATTTTATGCTGCGTCGTGTAAACCATCAGTTTTATTTGGAATACTCACCATACAGAGGCTTTTCCAATAGATGGGGAGCCCAGCAGAGGCTGGGACAGGGACAACTGCAATGCTGGCCTGTGGCCAGTGGTTCCTCCAGGAAAAAACCTTGAGCCCCACAGGTGCTTTCTCCCAGAGACCACCGCAACCATCAGCCAGCAAAGCCTCTGGTGCTCCAACACCATCACTCCAAGAGTAGTTCCTCCATCAGCAGCACATTCCAAATACTTGATGAATTTCCATGACAAGTTCTGAGTTTCCCATGGTTTGGGTCAGATGTGAGATTCCCATAAGTGCCATTCCATGTTTCACCCTGTGGTGAACGGGAAAGTCCCAGAGCCTGGCAGGTCCTCCAGGCCTTAAAGGGATCAACGTGTGGGACAGAACCAAGATGGGCTCCAGTGAAGGGAACAAAACCCTCTCCCATGGGCTTGAATCTCTCCCATGGGCTTTGACCCCCTCCCGTGGGTTTTGACCCTCTCCCATGGGCTTGAACCCTCTCCCATGGGCTTTGACCCTCTCCCATGGGCTTGGACCCTCTCCCACGGGCTTGAACCCTCTCCCATGGGCTTTGACCCTCTCCTGTGGGAACCAACCCCGTTCCATGGGGATTCACCCTCCCCCGTGGGCTCTGACCCTCTCCCGTGGGCAGGAGGCCCCGGGGGTCCCTCCGTAGCCGGACACGGCCGGGGCACATCAGCACCCTGGAGAGCAGCCCCGGATGCTCCGCGGGCGCCAGGGCCGAGGGGACTCCGCTCCTGGGATCCCTCCCTGGGGTCCCTCGCTGGGATCCCCTCCCGGATCTCCATTCGAGGAGATGCCCGTGGATTTCTCCCACGGCATTCCTGTCTTTAGTTCCCACAAAGGTCTCAGTGGAAAACGGCTCATTCCCGTTGATCATCCAAAGCACTGAATGTCTTGTGACCTTGCCGTTTTTTCACACCATGAAGAATTTTGGATTTCCCACGAAATTCCAGCAAAGAAAAAATGAGTACGATTCAGAGGTTGTTTCAATTTTATAGAGGATTTGCACTGTAGAGGTCAGAAGAGTCCTCCCTCCTTTCCAGCGCTGTTCCCGTGAGGATATCGGTGCTACCTCAGTGTGGCCAGCCTCGGAACTGCTCTGCTTGAGAATCCTCAGGTCCTTCATTATTTTATATTTTTTTAAATAACTTTGAAATGGCTTTTTAAATGACTAAAGGAAGAAGAAAACTCAGGACAGTCCCACAAGTAACCAGGAGCCATCAGAGTCAGACTCCTCTGTGTCAGAGCATCCTCAATCCCTGCATAAATCCAGGTGAACTCCTGGACTTCTGATACTTTGCCCTTCATGTAGGCTCCTCATCCTTGCTTTTTCCATTCCTGAGTGACATAAACTCCACAATTATTGATACAGAGCTGAGGATGAAACCTGGAGCTTCAGTTTCGGTAGTGTTTGCGTGTCACACCAAGGCCAAATTCTCAAACCTCAGGAGAGGAATGTGTTTGGACAGCCGCAGCTGGATTTAAACCTCTGGTGTGGTGGGAGAGCCACCAGCACCAGGCAACTTGAGACAAGAAGCAGGAGGATGAGAGGAAGGGAGACAGAAATTTCCAACTGTGGAAAAGTGACTCTGGAGAGGACAGGAGTGACAGGTTGGACAGTGTAGCAAAAGGGAAAGCAGGACTCAGGGAAGATCTCCCAGCAATTGCAATGCAGCAGCAGCAGGACAGATCTTCCAAGAAGGCCATGAAATCTCCATGATGAAGAAGTATAAAAGCAGGATTGACACCCAGAGCAGAGCAGAGCAAAGCAGGCTGCCTTGGGAAAACTCCCAAAGTAGGTCCTTGCAGCCCTACTTTGTGGCTATGATTTGAGGCTTGTCCCAGGTTTACACAATTAAAGCCTGGACCTTTAAATGGGCCAGCCAAACCCTGCTGGGACCCAGGCAGAGCATGGGCTGTGGTCAGGGCTCCCCCTCAGTGCCTGCAGCCACATCCGTGCAGTACCTGGAAACCTCAACCAGGTTCTCGTCGGGGTCTCGGAAGTAGATGGAGGTTATTGGACCCACAGCACCAGTTCTGGCCACGGGACCTTCTTCAATGGCCACCCCACAGGCCTGGAGGACACAGGAGAGCAGGGGTTTGATGGTCATTTCATCACTGTGCCTCCTCCCCCAGCCTTGACAACATGAACTGTTGGATGGGACAACCCCAACAGTCCCCAGCAAAGTGTCACTTACAGGCCCTGGATCTGTGTCTCCGGGGGTGACACTGCCCTGGGGGCACTCTGGGCCTGCCTCACCTGCAGATGCTCCAGCAGCTGCTCCAGGGGCTCTGTTGTGATCAGGCAGAAATCTGCAGAGCCGGGCACGGGGCGCCGAGCCTTGGGCTCGAACTCCTGCCCAGCCTGGTGCAGGTTGAACTTCTGCTGGCCAAAGCGCAAAGCTTTGCGATTGCCCTGCTCCCAAAGGAAAAGGCCAGGGTCAGGGAGGCTTCCTGGGCTGGACACCCTCAGCACCCATTGTGAAACCCTGACCTGAGTCAGCAGGACCCCACCAGGCCCCCACCATTGCACCCTTTGTGAAAGCAATACTCTTAATGCCCAGGATGTGTGCTTAGACACTGAACGGAGTATTTGCCACTTCGAAGTTCATCCAGACACTGACCAGAAAACTGAGCTCGTGTATGCTGGAAAAGGGTGTGTGTGCCTGAGAACTGCCTGTGCCGCTGTAAAAATTGATAAATTGATAACAACAATGTTATTTGTCTAGTAGAAATCACTCAAATTTTTGTATTTGTAATTTTGTTAACATTATTGAGTGTGATTTTTCTTATTTGGCCCCAGTGATATCCCACCAGATTAAAACCAATTATACAATGTATCACCGACTATCACCTACCCCTACACCCTCAGCACCCATTTCACCCTGGGGGCCTTGTGGGGTCCTGCTAACTCAGGTCGGGATTACCTTGAATGTCACCACCTCCATGCCCAGGACTTTGGAATAAAAGGCCACAGTGTCCTCAATGCTCTTCACAGTCAGCACAAGGTGGTCCAGGCGCTGGATGAAACACGAGGGTGGGCTTGTGCCCCCTTCCTTCCAAGCCATGCTCTCAGGGCTGGGAACTGGCATGGGAAACAGAGAATATGGAAGTTACGAGCATCCAGCTGTGCAGGGAAATGGAAAACGGTCCAGGGAGCTGAGGGCTGAGAGGGATCGCCCAGGTTTTCCTCTGTCCTGCAGGTGGTAGAAGTACAGAAGCAATAAATCCTCCTCCCTGCAAGAGCCTCGGACTCTGGTCTGCATCTGGTGGCACCCGAGGCTGTCAGAGCCCCTGGCTGGGCCAGGCGTGGGGACCAGCTGGGTGACATCGCTGAGGGCTGATGTCACCAAGGTGCCAAGCTCCAACACACAAACCCCGTGTGCACCAAGGATGGGACCGTATGTGTGATCCTTTCTCCAGCCCCCTCTGGGTCCTCCCAGGTGTGGACACTCATCCAGGTGGAGCCAAGCCAGACACTGGAGACAAACTGGGGCCTGGCACAGCAGCAGGAAACATCTGGGAACGCTTCTTGTCATTTGCCTTCAAGCTGCCAGATGTCACCACCAGGCAGAGGGTGAGGCCAGGGGCTCAGGGTGACACAGCACCAGGGTGTGGGGACCCACCAGGCTGGGGTCACAGGCTCCTGGTGGCTTGGGTTGGGTTCAGACCCTCTGGCACTACCCTTGGCCTTTAGGGACATGGGTTAGGGTGTTGGCAGGCCAGGGGGAATGGTTCGACTCCAGGGTCTCAGAGGGCTCTTCCAGCCTAAATGATTCCATGACTCTGCATGGAAAGTGGTTGGTGAGGAGAGATCCCCCAGCCCCGCTGGCACAGGAGCAGGGTCAGTGTAAAGCCAGGTGCAGTTTCACTGGGATGTCAGAGGAGCCTGTTTGGAGCAAGATCCCATTATCCCCTCCCATGGCATGGCCTGGGCTGTGCCCGGTGACTGCACTGGTCATGGGGGAGCCACCACCAGAGCCAGAGGGATCCCTGCCCCTCCTTGCTGTGTTTGGTGCTCAGGGACCTCGGAGCCACCTGGCTCAACCCCTCTGTGAATCCCTGCACCCCGGGAGTCCTCTCAGGTGCTCCCAAATTGCAGCACCTCCGTGTCCCAGCCTACAGCCCCCACCTCCTGCCCTTCCCTCCCAGGTGAGCCCCTGAGCCAAAACCTGGAAGGAAATGGGGCTGCAAAATTCCTGTTACCTGCAGAGGGACGAGGAGCAGGGAAAGCAGCACTGGGAGGTTTCCTGTGACCGTCCTCTTCCTGCTGGGAGCAGCCACGTCACAGGACAAAGGGAGGGAATGATGAGATTGGAAACAGGAGCTCTAAACATTGCTCCCTGCAGAGGTGGACCTTGACCCAAAGGCCAACTGCTTGAAAAACCCCAGAAAAATAGTCTGGATTTTTCCCTCTACACGGGAAAGTTGGGTTTAAGTGCTGGCTGAAAGCTCCCATTGAAGAATCCAGGATATCCCTGGAGAAGAGGGGCTGTCCAAGCAGCCACAGCAGCCTCCCACCTCTACACGGGAAAGTTGGGTTTAAGTGCTGGCTGAAAGCTCCCATTGAAGAATCCAGGATATCCCTGGAGAAGAGGGGCTGTCCAAGCAGCCACAGCAGCCTCCCACCTCCCTGGCAATGCACAGGGAATCTTGCCTCCAAGATAATTTTCTAACACGCAAAATAAACAAAATAATCTTTGTCCTGTGGGGCAAATATCAAGGAGTTCAAACTCTTCAGTTGTTCAGGCAGAAGGTTGTGACAGATAACATGTGAGCCCCATGACCATCCCAAGAATCAGAGACAACATTTACAGAATGACAACGTATTGGTGAGTTGCTGTAGGGAGATTCCTACAAAAACGGGTTAAAAGCAGGAATTCCCTGCAGGATCAGTTTGGATCTCTAGAACTGCACATTTCTCCACTCCACTTAAGATGTGAGTAAATCTGAGCTAAAAGCAATAAATCCATTAATATTTACAGCTCTGGACTTTCATCTGCTGGATGAGTTTCGGTGGAGAGCTGTGGAGCAGCAGTGCCTGTTGGGATACCTGGATGTGGGAACACCTCACACTCAGAGTGTTTCCATATGGTTTAACCTCTGGTTTAGCTCAGGCTCACTGAAATTCGAGCACAGAGAAAGTCCCTGGAGAGAAGACATTTTTCCATTGTGAATGTTTTGGTGAGGATTTGTGGCACCAGCACTCACTTAGGGGGAAATCTGAGGCTTGGAATGTCATTTCCTGGTGGCAAAATGGTTTCCTGGGGCAGGGAAGTTGTGGTTTGGGTCTGACAACTCCACTTCCCCAAGAGAGATTTAGTCTAGCACAAACAGGTCAGGAATTGGGATTGAGTTCAGGGTAGGAACCCCAATATCCAACTTGGGAATGGTTTTGTGTTCAGCTCCTCGGAGGTGTGACCACAGACAAGGATTCCTGAGCTGCTCCCGACATCCAGAGAGGGAATTCCCTACATGTTGGCCATGGTGATGGAGTTGAAGTAGCTCAGCAAGTCCTCCATGCTGAACTCCAGGGCAATCCCTGCTCCTGCATAGCAGCGTTGGATGAGCTCCTCAAACTCTTGGTACTGCCGGATGAATCCCTGCTCCATGGCCTGCCACACCACCTGGAAAACCAAAAACCCTGCTCCATGGCCTGCCACACCACCTGGAAAACCAAAACCCTGCTCCATGGGCTGCCACACCACCTGGAAAACCAAAACCCTGCTCCATGGGCTGCCACACCACCTGGAAAATTAAAAACCCTGCTCCATGGCCTGCCACACCACCTGGAAAACCAAAAACCCTGCTCCATGGGCTGCCACACCACCTGGAAAACCAAAAACCCTGCTCCATGGCCTGCCACACCACCTGGAAAAGCAGAACCCTGCTCCATGGCCTGCCACACCACCTGGAAAAGCAGAAATTCTGCTCCATGGCCTGCCACACCACCTGGAAAACCAAAAACCCCACTCCATGGTCTGCCATACAACCTGGAAAAGCAGAACCCTGCTCCATGGGCTGCCACACCACCTGGAAAAGCAGAACCCCACTCCATGGGCTGCCACACCACCTGGAAAAGCAGAAATTCTGCTCCATGGCCTGCCACACCACCTGGAAAAGCAGAACTCTGCTCCATGGGCTGCCACATCACCTGGAAAAGCAAACCTCAGCCCTTTCCCGTGCAGCCCCCCAGGCAGTGCAGTCCTGAACCCCAACCATCCCAAGGTCACACCCATCCCACTCCAGTTACCGGCAGGAGATTCTCCTCAGGGGACAGATGTTTGTGGATTGTCCTGTAGAGGCTCTCCAGGGCCCTCTTGACCTCCTTGCCAGGATATTTTTCGATGACTTTCCGCAGTTCCTGCTTGCTGTAGGCCAGCTGGAAACTGAGCTCCTCTTCCTTCACCCCCTGAGCCAGGCGGGCCTTGACCCCCTCAAAGAAATGCTGGGAAAGGAAGGGAAGGTTTGGGAAGGTTTGGGAAGGTTTGGGAAGGGAAGGTTTGGGAAGGTTTGGGAAAGTTTGGGAAGGTTTGGGAAGGTTTGGGAAGGGAAGGTTTGGGAAGGTTTGGGAAGGGAAGGTTTGGGAAGGGAAGGTTTGGGAAGGTTTGGGAAGGTTTGGGAAGGTTTGGGAAGGTTTGGGAAGGTTTGGGAAGGGAAGGGAAGGGAAGGGAAGGGAAGGGAAGGGAAGGGAAGGGAAGGGAAGGGAAGGGAACATTCCATGAGGAGCCATCCCAAGGTGGATTCCTGCACCAGGGCTGACACCTGAGCGCTGCCCTCAGTTCTCATGTCTAATTCAGTTGAAATTAAGAATTTAAGA
>CM019914.1:18859645-19153526 GCA_009764595.1 Geothlypis trichas | reverse complement strand
TCTTGGGGGGGGGAAAAGTTTCCTCCAGGGCCCTCCACCCAAACCCTCCCTTTCCACACTTTCCCTGTATAAAGGAATCCCCAGCTGCTGTTAATTAAGGGAAGCTGATTATGGCACAGGCCAATAACAGCTCCCAGGGGAAGCTCTGAGCCCTGCAGAAGCTCCAGGGGGAGCATTTGGGAGCCTGGGCACTGCCAGCCCTGGGAAACACAAGGACTGAGGGGATGGCAAACCCCAAATTAATGGAGTTGAGCTCCTCCCACACCACAGAACCACAAAATCCCCAAATATTGGAAGCAGCCCAGAACAAAACACTCAGAAATGTTTTGGATGAGCACCTAGGGAGATGCCCTGATTTTCCCAACAAATCTGGGGCTTTTCCACAGCTTAGAGAACATCACACCTGCTCATTGTGAGGAATTGTAATATATCCAGCCATTCCTGGGTTTAGCTCCCTGAAATACTCCTGAGGAGCAGCAAAATTACGACTTTGTAGAGACAACATCAAAATATTTGGGGTAAATAAATACACAACAAAAAGCTCATGGTTGGATGGGCTGGAGAACATCCATGTCCTCTGGCCTCTCCACGATGGGTTCAGATCCATGAGATAAATCACCTCAGGTGTGAGGGATCTGATAAGGGATAGATAATACCCTGCTTTTTGGGATAAACCTGAGTTTTCAGAGCAGCCACACTGCAATGAATTCCTTGCCGTTCCCTTCTCCTGCTTGCACTGAAAATCCTACAAGGAGCGAGGTCCTGACATGCATTTTAATACTCACAAATCCTGCTCTGGGTGGCAACTTAAGGTCCCTCCCCATCACGTTGAGAACACAATAATTTTCCAAGAATTCTCGCAGCATTTCTGAACTCAATGAAAGATTCTTTGTTTGAGTTTCAAGCTGAGCTTGAACGGAGCTGAAGCTCTTTGATGTGGTAAACAGCCCATGGGGGTTTTTTTGGAGGGTTTTCATGCTAGCTCAAGTTCTGAGAACATCTGAATTGTAAACACGAGTTCTCCAATCCCCGGAGCCCGGCCGGGCCCTGTGACTGCGGGAATTCGCCAATGGAGCACGAGGAAAGCAAACACTGTAATCGAGCTCACAAGACGCTCGTAAGTGCGATTATTTGCAGTGGATGGGTTGGATAAAAGAACTCACTGGAGCAGGGAAGGAGAACAAAACAGCGCCGGGAGGTGACCGAACAGGTTTGAGAGGGGGAAAACTCCCGGGCGGTGATGCACGGGCCAGAAATGCATTCCCCAAAGCCGGGCAGCGACTTCAGCTGACGGCATTTGCCTCCCGCACAGCGCTCAGGAGGAGCCGCAGGGAAATCCGGAGCTCCCCGCTCGTTCCCTCCATTCCCAGCTTTCCAAAAAGGAAAAAACACCAACCACCAGGCGCTTTTCCAGCTGATCCAAACGGATGGCAGGTTACAGGGAGGAGGATGAGCATGGCACACCTGGATCCTCGTCCCCTTCCCTCGCTGCCTCCTTCCCGGGCAGAACAATCAGCCTTTGTCCCACCGGGACAGCGCCGCAGCTCCGCGGCTCAGGGTTCGGCTGAGCTGCTCCGTGGAGCTGCTCCCTCCATCCTGCTGCTCCGTGGAGCTGCTCCTTCCATCCTGCTCCTTCCATCCTGCTGCTCCCTCCATCCTGCTGCTCCCTGGAGCTGCTCCTTCCATCCTGCTGCTCCTTCCATCCTGCTACTCCTTCCATCCTGCTCCTTCCATCCTGCTGCTCCATGGAGCTGCTCCCTCCATCCTGCTGCTCCATCCTGCTGCTCCTTCCATCCTGCTGCTCCATGGAGCTGCTCCTTCCATCCTGCCCTTCCTTCCATCTTGCTGCTCCCTCCATCCTGCTGCTCCTTCCATCCTGCCCTTCCTTCCATCTTGCTGCTCCCTCCATCCTGCTGCTCCTTCCATCCTGCCCTTCCTTCCATCCTGCTGCTCCTTCCATCCTGCTGCTCCATGGAGCTGCTCCTTCCATCCTGCCCTTCCATCCTTCCCCTCATTCCATCCTGCTGCTCCTCCTGCCCCTCCTTCCATCATGCCCTTCTTTCCATCCTGCTGCTCCTTCCATCCTGCTCCTCATTCCATCCTGCTCCTCATTCCATCCTGTCCCCACCCAGGTAGCTCAGCAGTGTTTGGGGCCTCCAGAAAACCCAAATAACCAATATTGTGGGTGAAGCCCCCACACGTGCTGAGTCTGGGCTCACTGGTTCTACCCAGAGTTTCCTGCAGGCTCTGGAGCTGCTCTGCCGTGGGACCAAGCCCTGGCACACCCCTGGGCTGGGGATTCTCCCGAGGGTCTTCCAGCAAAATCAGAGGGATAAATGATCCTTTCTGGGAATCTGTCCCAGCTCCCCGTGGCCCTGCAGACACCTGCCAGGCACAAAGCCCATCAGCCTTGCAAATCCACGGGCTGGTCCCAAAAACATTGGGATCAGCTGATCCCAAAGCAGAACAGAGGGAAGGATCCCTCCCTCTGGAGATCCTCATGCAAGGCTCCACCAGCTCCCAAACCCATCCTCGTGCCACAGGGATCAGGTGTTCCCATTCCTCCTTGGCAAGATTTAACTTCCCATCTCTCCCACCCCATTCCTGCACTCCCTGGAGCCAGCACCCTTTGGAAATGGATTTTGCATGGAATTTTTGAAGCCTCATCCACAGCCAGGAGGATCCCCAAGGGGGGGAATTCCCCCCAAGCATCTCATTCCAGGTCCACAGCAAAATTCCAAAGCAGCCATCTCCCCTTTCCCCGCAGAAAGGCCAAATTTATTCCCTGCCTGCAGCTCCTGAGATTCCAAGGAAATGAATCATGGCCTGGGAGCTGTGCTGGGCACTCCAACATCTCTCCTAAAAAGTAAAGGAGCTTTATTTACGGGAGGCAGGACTCTCCTGACCCATCACCCTGGTTCCAAGGCACTGGAAAAGCCATCCCTGCTCCAAGGGACAGCCACCCTCAAGCCACCACAGCCACATTCATGACAAGGATGCACCAAAGGAGCTGCAGGACATGGCACAGGGACAGGGCAGGACTGAAACAGCTCCTGAAAGCTGGAGCATTCCTAAAAACGCTGGATCCAGCTCCTCCTGTGATCCAGGAGCAAAATCCCTGCCAAGATGAAGTCAGAGGAGCAGCACAGCACTGGCACCCTGTCCCACAGCTCCTCCACACTGCTGGAAGGGTCTGGCAGTGCCATTCCCAGCACTGAGGAGGTGAAGTGCCAGGAAAAGCTCTGGGAGCAGCACTTTCCTCATCCCACCTCATGTGTCCAAGCACCCCCCAGATGCTGGAGATCTTTTATTCCTCCTGAGCCCCCCCAGCCCAGAGAGAGCCAAGGACAGGGTGGGGAAGTGCCTGTGGGGCAGGAACTGGGATCAGGGGACACAAAGGGAGCCCTGTGCTGCTGTTCCTCAGCCTGCAGCCAAGGAAAATCCCTTTCCACACTCATCAGCATCTTCCTTGTTTCCCACCACAGCCTCAGCCCCACCGGGAGCTCCCCAGCCCCACCACAACTGCCCTGGGGCCTGGCACAGGCAGGAAGGGGTTAAACCAAGGGACAGGGCCAAGGTTTGTCCTTCTGTCTCTTCCCAGCAGCTCCTGCCCTCTCTCAACAGCTCTGGATCCCCCAACAGCAGAATTCCCAGCTGAAGCCATGGACACAGGGATTGCCTTCCCAAAGCCTCAAGGACAGAGGGTGGCACAGCCACAGGGGAGCCTGGAGGAGCCAATTCCTGCCCTGGGTGATCCCAGGATGCTTCTGCAGCCCCAGGGGCTCAGGAATGCTGTGGCAGCCAGGTGGGAGCAAGGAGAAATCCCCCAGGCCCCTCACTCATCCAGGGAACCCGGCAGCCACACAAAGGGATCAGCTCCTCCTCTCCTGAAATGTTCCCTGGACATTACTTTTGCTTTACTACTACTACTATTATTATTGTTATTATTATTATTATTTACTGCCTTACTTTAGATTATTATTAGTAATTATTATTATTATTATTCCCTCCAGCATCAGCCACAGGAGATTTAAAGAGGAAAATGCTTTTTCTGGCTGATCTGACGGAATGAACAGTCCTTTCCTCTCACAAGCCCTTTTCCCTCCTCTTTTCTCTGTTTTTTTTTTTTTTTTTGGGGGGGGGGGTATTTTGTTTTCTTGAGGTTTTTTTTTTTTTTTTTTTTTTTTTTTTTTTTTTTTTTGTTGGAAAAGCCACGGAAAGGGAAAATTTGATTGGAAATTCCACAAAGGATCTGTTTCCACCTGAGCCAAATCCAATAAAATTTTGGACAGCAAAGAGCTCCCACCTGAAAAGCAATGTGAGGGGGTATATGGCAGTGGGAGTTTGAAATCACAGGGATGATTTGCTCCTGCCTCTTCCCGAGCTCGGGCAGCCAGAGCAGCGGGAACTGCCCCGAGCTGGAGCCTGACAGGTCACAGCCTTTGGCACCTGCCTTGTCAAGCTGATAAAAACCCTGTGGAGCAAAGGCTGCCCAGCCCTGCAGCTTCCAGCTCCTCCAGCCTCCAGGCAGGGCTCCCACAGCAGCACAGCCTCTGGAAAAAAGGGGTCAGGCCATGGAAACTCCTGCCCAGGGGCTGTGGGGTCCAGCCCGGGGCTCTCGGGGTGCCCCAGCACAGCCCTGCTCCCTGCGTGGCTATGGGGATCCACGGGACCTGCTCAGCTCCATGGGATCCACGGGACCTGCTCAGCTCCATGGGATCCACGGGACCTGCTCAGCTCCATGGGATCCACGGGACCTGCTCAGCTGCTGTGCCAGGATCCCACTGCCCAGGAGGGTCAGTGGCAAAGGGTGACACCTCCAAGGCCACCCCTCAGCTGCCACCACCCCACAGCAAAGTGGGACCAAACTGGGAAGAGAAATTGCACCTTTTCCCTGGAAGGGCAGCAGGGAAGGTGTCCCCAACCATGGGTGTGCCCAGCCATGAGTGTCCCCATGAGAGGGACAAGAGGTGGCTCAGGGCCAGCCATGGCCACACTGCCTCATCCCACCCAGACAGAAGAAGGCAAGAAGCCAAGCTCACCCTCTCAAAACCAATTTTGAGGGGGTTTGGAGGGAGCTGTCAGCGTTTCCCCCCAGGCCAGGCCCTGGGGACAATCCCAGCTCTCCCAGAGCCACCACCCGGCTCTGATGCAGGTGATCCCCAAACCCCACAGGGGAGGAAGGAATGGTTCCCCTGTTTGACCCCACAGCCACGAGCACCACTGACAGCCCCTGTGGATCCCGGAGCTACAGGAAATGCAGGGATGGAGCCACGGCCTTCCCTCCCTCCGCGGGACACAGCCCCAAAATGGCCCTGGGCACACCGGTGACGTGGGGAGCACAGCAGGGGCACTGGGGACGTGGCCCCGAGCCTGGCTGGTGCCACCCAGGCTGGGGTGGCCTCCCGGGGGTCTCTGGAGGAGCAGAGGTCCGGGCGGGGGTCCCTGCGTGGCCCCGGAGCCGGGCCCGGAGCGCTCCCGCCCCGCTCAAAATGGCGCTGGGGCTGTGGGGTTGGGGTTAATCATTACCGCGGGCACCCCGCGCCCCACGGAGCGGGAACAGGGGAAACCTCGGCTCCGGGGTGGGGCCCGGCCTGCCTCACCCTGCCTGCAGCAGGAAGGGCGGCCGGGGGCTCTGGGGGTGGCACACGGAGCCTGGTCCCCACATGGGGTGGGCAGCAGGGCCCAGGACAGGGGTGGGCCTGCGGGAACACCCCAAAGCCTTATCCCGGCCTTTATCTGGGGGGAATGCTGCCAGGGAGTCTCGAGGAGCATTCCTTCCCCACGGCGGAGGTGGAAAAGTACAGAAAATTAAATAAAATGGAAAATAAAGTCCCGTGTCCCGTCCGGCACACGCAGGTACAGCAATCCCGATCCCAAAACCTTTCCTGGTGGAAGCGCCCCTGGACACCCCTGGCCTGCCAAGCCCAGGGGACAGGGGACTGAACCCTGGAGCGGGAGCAAAGCCCACACGGACTTTGCCGGGGAGTTTTGAAGGCAGACGGGAGACAAAAAACCCAAACCAAAATTCCCGAACGAAACCCAACACGCCCAGGAGAAAAGCCAGCGCAGGGGGAAGCGGGAGCCCACAGAGGCACGGAGGTGTCGCAGCCACGACGGGAGAAACAAAGCAGAATTCAGCCCAAAGCCGGAGGCACCTGAGCGGGCGGGAGCGGCCCCTTCCCTCCCAGCGCTTACCTGCGCCAGCTCGGGAGGGGTCTCCAGGGGCCTCGAGGAGCCTTTGATGTCCTCGAAGACCGGCGTGTCCTCGCTGGGCTCCCCGGACATGCTGACGGGTTTGAGCGGTGCCAACACCGCCGCGTCCACCAGCCCGCTGCTCATCCCCCCGCGCCCCGCACGGGACAGGGAAACAGGCCCGGGAAAAGGGGAAAAGGGGGAAAAAGGGGGAGAAACAAGGGAGGGGAAGGGAAAAAAACCACCTGAGGCGAGGCGGAGCGAGCTGCGCGGGTGGGAGGCCGGGAAGGCTGTACCTGGCCGCGGGAAGGCTCTACCTGGCCGCGGGAGGAGGAAGCGGCCCCGGCAGCGGGCGGTGGTGCGGAGCCAATCAGGCTCCCGGCGCCGGCCCCGCCGGGACACCGCTCATAAAAGGGCGAGAGGAGCCCCGGCAGCGAGCCCGGGCGGCTGCACACCCCAAACACAGCCCGCGAGCTTTGCCACCGGCTGCGCTCCGACAGGAGCTCAGGAAGATCGCACACACCGGGATTCAATCCCGATCCCAACCCTGAGCAGGTGGCCGGGAGCTCTGTCACCAGCCGTGACCCCACAACGTGCTTGGGAAGCTCCAGCACCCCAGGACTCAAATCTCAAGCTCTGTCACCAGCCGTGCTCGGACAGGGAGCTCAGGAAGATCCTACAGCCCAGGATTCAATCCCAATCCCAACCCCAAGCAGGTAGCCAGGAGCTCTGTCACCAGCCGTGATCCCAAACAGAGCTCAGGACGATCCCACGCCCTGGGATTTGATCCCAACCCCAAGCTCTGGCACCAGCCGTGATCCCAAACAGAGCTCAGGACGATCCCACGCCCTGGGATTTGATCCCCAATCCCAACCCCAAGCTCTGGCACCAGCCGTGATCCCACACAGAGCTCAGGACAATCCCACACCCCGGGATTTGATCCCCAGTCCCCAACTCTGGCACCAGCCCTGCTCCCACACAGAGCCCAGGAAGTTCCAGCACTCCAGGATTCGATCCCCAATCCCAAGCCTGTCACAGTAAACATGCCGAATAAAAACCACACTACAACACAAACCCAAGCTCCATCACCAGCCATGCTCCAACAGGGTGCTCAGGAAAGCCCAGGATTTAACCCCAATCCCAACCCCAAGCAGGTAGCCAGGAGCTCTGTCACCAGCCCTGCTCCCACAGAGCTCAGGACAATCCCACACCCCGGGATTTAATCCCCAATCCCAACCCCAAGCTCTGTAACCAGCCCTGCTCCCACACAGAGCCCAGGAAGTTCCAGCCCTACAGGATTCAATCCCAAAGCCAATCCCAATCCCTGAGCCCTTCCAGGGCCTCATCAGCCACAGGGCTCAGGCAGCTCCAGCACCACCAGGATGGAGAGATCAGTCCCCAAGCCCAAGGCCTGGAACACCGCCCAGCTGGGCCATGGTCCCCACACTGAGTCCCCTGCACTGAAACAAGGGGGATGATCCAGTTTTTTTACAGACATGGGTACTTTTCAATGAGAAAATGCCATTTTCCCATGAATGGGTCAATTTTGTATCAAAACTAACTTTGAGAGGAAATTCCTGTTTGCTCACACTTCTCATTCCCAGGGAGAAAAAGTGAAGGATCGAAAATAAAGGAGAAAGATCAAAAATAAAAGCGACAAACCCTGAAGGAAAAGAAAAGCAACAGTTGGAAAAGCACAGACAGGTAGGAGGGCACAGGGTTCTATGGAGACACCAGGCAACTGTGTTTGGGTTTCACTTCTGGAAAGGAAGGAGTGTAAAGATCCAGAGATAAAGGGAGTAAAAATTACCTTTCTGGCAAAGAACTGGGGAAAAGGAAAAAAAAAAAAAAAAAAGCCATTCTGCTCCAGATAATCCAGCCCTGACTGCCCCGAGCCCCTCCCCAAGGAAGAGCCTGGATCCTCCCCCTCACTGTGTTCACCCATCCCAAACCAGCCCCAGATTCCCCTGTGTGTCCCAGGCAGGATCCCACACAGGCAGGGATGCTGCTGTCACCACCTTGGGGACATCCCAGCAGCTCCAGGGGACACAGGAGCAGGGGAAGGAACTGGGGGGGCTGAGGCTGCTCTGCCCCCCTGGCCAAAGGGAGAGCAGCTGCAGTGCTGCCAGGGCAGGGCAGTGCCTGTTCCATGGCATCCCTGCCACTCCAGGGTCCTCACATGGGACCTGTGACCGCTCAGAGCAGGAGCCACAGCAGAGGCTTGGTGTCACAGCTGCCACCCCACTCCAGGGACCAAAGCCATCAGCTGGGGGGGGGCTGAGCATCCTGGAGAGCAGAGCTTGTGAGCCCTTGGGAGAGCAAACACGGGAACAGCTCCGGCCTTGCAGGGTTTTGTTTTGTTTTGCAGGGAAGCTGTGCTGCTGCTGGAACTCTCACCAGGGCTCCCAGGGGATGCCAGGGACAGGGGGATGTGTCACCAGCCCTGCAGGACCACACGGGGACAGGAGGAAGTTTGTAGTGAGGGTGGTGAGGGTGCCCAGAGCAGCTGGGGCTGCCCCTGCATCCCTGGCAGTGCCCAAAACCCCTGGACATGCCCAAAACCCAGGCTGGACACTGGGGTTTGGAGCAGGAAGATTATGAGGGAAGTTAAATAAGGGCTCACTTGTGTCCTTTTTTTGTCTAAGTGTATTATTAGTTGTTTTGTGACTAGGTTGATACATCATAGCTGGAGGGTTGAGAGTTGGTTAGTAATTCATCAATTGTCTAGGGAGGGTAGTAAGAGAGCTGGGAATGTATTGAGATGAGAATTAGTGGGATTCCTAGGAAGGATGGGCTTGAAAATTGGTCGAAGAAGCTTAAGTAGGACGGTGGAAGGTGTCCCTGGCGTGGCAGGGGTGGGATGGGTTGAGCTTTAAGGTCCTGCCAGCCTAAACCATTCCATGATTCCATTATAAAACCAGAAGTGTTCCCTTTCTCTCCATCCCACGCGTAGCCGGGTGAACCCCAGGAGCGGGGCTCACTGCCGGCTGCTCCTGCCCAGCAGGGAGCCATCCACGATTTCCCAAGGCGGAGCTGCCCGTCCTGGCAGGGATGGGCCAAAGGCAGGCAGTGCCCTTATCTGCCCCGGGACAGCGGCCTTGGGTCCCTCTCTGCCCCCGCCCTTTGCCCGGGGCGCCGCCGGTCCCGTTGTGTCCCCACGTGCCACCCGCGATGGCGCTGAGATAAGGGCGGCTCCCGTGACCTGGCCACCAACGCGCTCCCTCCCGACCTTCCTCACGTTTTCCGCCCTCATGGCACGCAGAATTCCCCTCTGAAAAGCCGACACCGAGAGGCTGGAGGGGGTTTGGGAAGGGAGATCCTGTGCAGGGAGGGATGGGGGGGGCCCCACGGAGCTGAGAGGGGGTCCCAGCCCAGGGGCGGGGGCTGCTGGGGAGAACTGGGGGAAAACTGGGGAGCCAGCTCCTGATCCTGGATCCCGGCACTCCGGGTCCATGGGGATGGAGAGGAAGGACAGCCAGGCCCTCCTTCCTCTCACAAGGGAGCAGGAGGCAGGTGAAGCCCCGGATTACAGAGACTTGAGCTAAAAGGCAAGAACGGCACCGAATTTTGAGGAAACCTGGATCAGGCTGGGAAGCAAACCTCAGCTCCCACTCCCCAAATGACCACAGGCAGAGGCAGCCCCAGCTTGTCCCCAGCATCCCCACAGCCACCCTCACACCTCAGCATTGGGCTGGGACCCCCAGAGCCCCCACTCAGGTCCCACCCTCACACCTCAGCACTGGGCTGGGACCCCCCCAGAGCCCCCACTCAGGTCCCACCCTCACACCTCAGCACTGGGCTGGGACTCCAAGGGATCCCCCAGAGCCCCCACGCAGGTCCCACCGAGGGGGAGTGGGAAGGAGAAGGGGCCCAGCCCTGCCTGGGGGTCCCTGTCCTGTTTTCCCTCCTGCAGCAGCTCTTCCCTCCCTGCTGCCGCCCCGAACCCCCCAGGCACCCGGAGCACCCACCTGTGTCGGGGCCGTGCTGGACATCCCCAGCCCGCTCCGGCTGTGCCTCCCCGGGCCGAGGCCACCGCGGGCTCCCCGTGGCCAGGCCCCGCTCGCCTGTGCCCACGGCCGGCACACAAAGCTCTGCAGAGCTGCCCGAGCAGCCCCGCGCCTCCCCCGCTCCCCCAGCGAAACCCAAAACCACCTATTTTTGTCTTTTCCTTTCTCCTCCTCGGGAGGTTTCCAGCCATCAAATGCTTCCCGGGAGCCCTTCAAAGGAAAAGCGGCCGACCCGTCCCATCCACTTGCTAAACCAGTCTGAGCAGTGCCGGGCGGGCGGGCGGAGAGGCCCCGGCACCCCCGACAGGGACAGGTACAGGGACAAGGAACCGTCCGCAGGGACCGCGGGATCCCAGAGCCGGGGCACCGCCACCCCACTGCCCCCGGGACACGGCGGGGCCACCAGCCCGCAGGACCCCCAGAGGGCTGCAGAGCCCCTCGCAGTCATTTCACTGCTCCTTCGGCAGGGAAGCAGGTGGGGATTGCTAAATTCTGCTGCCAGCCATGGAAAAGTGCAGGCAGGGCATGGGGAAAGAGCCCAGGGGAGATGAGGAGGCCCCCAGTACCCCCAGTCAGGCAGTGGGGGAGCACTGGGAGGCAGCGCGGTGGAGCAGCTCCTCCAGGTGTTCCTGGGAGAGGAGGAGGGAGGTGAGGAAGTGGAAGGGCCTGAGGCTGAGCTGGGTTTCCAGACAAAAATTCAGGGTGCAAGGAGGGAGATGATATCGGCCTTTTGCTCCCCCAAACCCCAGCCTTGGACCTTTGCCAAGCCTGGAAAACAACCGGGAGGGTTTTCTGGGCTCCCACCAAGCACAACTCCAGGCACTGGAGAATTCCCAGGGGATGTGGAGCTGCATGTGCCCCTCATGCCACAGGGTCTGGCAGCCACTGCCAGAGGGGCTTTGCTGAGGCTCAGGGACCACCTGTGCCCAGAACGGGGGTGGCACAGCCCTCCCTGGGGTCACCCTGCCCTGGGCACGTGCTGCAGGACAGGCCCAGGTGACAGGGATGGGATGGGACAGGTCAGCGGGGGAAAGTGCTTGTGGTGATGGAAAGGGCTCAGACAGCTCCAGGACAGCACAGGGAGCAGCTGGAGCCCCCAGGCCGAGCTTAAATGGCCCCAGGGATGTGGGTGGCGATCTCAAGGGGGGCAGCTCAGAGCAATTAAAATCCCTCAGGGCCTCACCCAGGAGAGGAGGCCGAGAGGAAGCACAGCCTGGAGCCCGGGGTGGCGGGGCCAGCCCCTGGGGAGGGAGGGAGGGGGGTGGCACCTGCTCCAGCATCTGCTGCAGCCGCAGGGCGGTGCCCGCACACCGCTGTCCCTTTGTCACGGGCGTTTGGCACAGGACCCTGTGTGACCCCCGCACCTCTGCAGCTGCCTCCCGGGATCTGGGGGCTGTGCCCCCATTCCAGCATCCCTGCCAAGGCACTCGGGGTGGAGGAGCTCAGTCCGAGCACCGGAAGGCTTTGGTGCCCCCGTGCTTGCAGAACTCCGAGGTGCAGCCTTCCCACGGGCATTTTTAGGGCTCCTCAGCCGTGCGGGGGAGCACCGGGAGATCAGCGGTGCCACGGCGGCCCCCGGGCGCTCGGGGAAGTCTCCACAGAGCGGGGACCCTCGGCTCCTCCTCCGGCCGCGGCTCAGCGCGGGCCGCTGGCGCCACCGGGTGCCCGAGCGCTGCCACCGGGTGCCAGCAGCGCGCCCGGCCGGGTTTGGGGTGCGAGCAGCGCCCACCGAGACCGCCCCAGCAGCGCCAGGCACTGCCGGGGTCCCGGCCCCACACACGGACTGCGGGGTGCTCAGGAGGGCGGGCACCCCATGACCAACCTGGAGAATGAAGGACAGGACGGTCCTCCGAGCATGGC
The DNA here is from genome assembly GCA_009764595.1 of Geothlypis trichas. NCBI lineage: Eukaryota > Metazoa > Chordata > Aves > Passeriformes > Parulidae > Geothlypis > Geothlypis trichas. The sequence continues at coordinate 19,141,464 of CM019914.1, read as the reverse complement.
TTTGCCTACCAGCACCTACCAGCAAAAAGGGCAAGCACAGAATCTAAGTGCCCCAAAGTGCCACCCTGAACCTTAACACAGGGTGACAGCACCCCCAAAGAGCGCCCTGTCCCCCTAAAGGGCACCTGTCCCCTAAAGGGCACCTGTCCCCCCAAAGGGCACCTGTCCCCCTAAAGGGCACCTCCCGAGAGCCCCCGTGCCCCCAGAGGAAACCGTGACACACACTGCCACCACCCTGTGCCCCCAAGGCACCCCCAGTGACACCCCCGAGGGTGCCCACAGGTGCGTGCAGGGGAGCCCCGGGGCTGACATGGAGCCGGCTGGGGCAGGGGGTCCCCGTGGCACCTCGTGCCGGGAGTCCCACGCGTGTCCCGGGGGGGGGTTGGGGGTCCCGCTTGTCCCTCGGTTGTCCCCTGGTCCCGCTGGCCGTGCTGCGGGTGGGGCCGGGCCGGGCCCTTTAAGAAGCTCCACCCTCGGCCGAGCCCAAGGTGGCGCCACGCGGCTCTTCAGAAGGTGCCAGAATTCCCAAATCCTCCAAAAGTCGGATTTTTTCATCTCTGTAAGGAATATTTTTATCTTTTCTTTGTAATTTTCCTCCCTGGAATGGGACATCTTTCATGCAAAATCCCCAAAAAGCTTCAATTGAAGAATTTAGAGATTTTTTCCCCCCCTTAGTATTCCTTAGAGTCCTATGTCTGGGTTGTTCATCAGGATGATGAAGAGAACTGGGATGAGGCTGCAGCCCCGTGGCACCACAGCAATGACAGGTGCCAGGCTGGTGTCACCCCACTCTGTCATGCTCTGTGCCCAACCCAGGAGGCAGTTGCTGCCCCTCCCACGTGTTTATCCAGCTGCACCCTGGGCATTTTGTCCAGAAGGACCCTGGCAGAGACAGGATCAAAAGCTTTGCTGGAGTCCAAAAGGATTCCATCTCCTGGCTGTCCTTGACCAGCCAGGTGGGATAGACACCCTGTTGTGGAAGGACATCAGGCTGGACAAGCAGGACTTTCCCCTCATGGAGCTGAACCAATGACTGTGTTGTTCTCCAGGTGTCTTCCAATACTTCCCAGAATCATCTTTTCCATGATTTTACTGGGCACTGAAGAGAGACTGACAGGCCTGTGGGTTCCAGGGTCCTCCTTCTTGCCCTTCTGGAAAATCAGGACAACAGTCCCCAGTTTCCAGCCAGCTGGAACCTCCTGGAGTCCCAAGACCATTCAAAATTGATGGCATCAGCAACTCTTGGAGGATTCTCAGATGAATCCCACCAGGTCCCATAGGGATTTGGAGGGATCCAGCTGGAGCAGGAGATCCTGCACAAGTTCATTCAAGATCATTCCTGCAGTCCTGCTCATCCAGCACAGGGCACTGGGACTCCCTTGTTCCATCCTCTGGACACAGAATGCCTTGAACAGCTCTGCCTTGTCCCTGTCCCCTGTGGGAGGTGACATCCTCACTCCAACCAGGCCAATCCATGCTGTTCCTACAGTGCCTTTGCCATCAGTAGGTTTGAGCAGGCATTCCCCACCTGGCAGCTTCCCAGCCCAGGCCTGCAGGGTGGGGTGGCTGTGCCAGGGCAGTCCCAGCACTTCTCCTGTGCCCAGCCAGGCTCTCCCTCAGGGTCAGGGACCACCTCAGGCCAGGGACAAGCTCTGCCCAAGGCACACCTGGCTGGTGGATGGGAAGCTGAGGAAAAGCACTTTCCCAAGCAGCTGTCAGTTGTTTTCAGGGGCCACAGGTCCCTGAAGTGCCCCCCAGCCTTTCCTCACACCAGTTCCCCCATCCCCACACAGCCAGGGCAAAGCACCAGCTCAGAGGGAGTCTGGGAGCTCCCCACAGGGACAGCATGGGAGGTGTCATGGTCCCCATCACCCTTCCCACCCCCCAACAGCTCTGAGCATCCAACCCCAAATCCTGACACCCTCCCAGCAACCAGGGGGGGCTGGCTGGGGGGGATGAAGAAACACTCCTCAAAAACCATGATTAAAAAGCAAAGCGTGTGGCCACGGCCGCTGGTTTAACTTAGAAACACTTCAAGTGGCCCAGAGTCTTCCAAAAAACCCGAGAGCTGCTGGCCCTCATCCCCCCACCCTGTCCCACCCCCTTGTAGAATTCCATAAAAGAAAAGTTCCATGTTCCACAAAGTTTCCCTTTGCGTGGTGGTGATGGTCTTGTTTGTGGGTCACTGTTGGGTTGTTTCCCCCTTTCTTGATTCCTCTTTTCCTCCTGGCTCTCTGCACATCCAGCACCTCCAGCACCTCCCACGAAGCCCAGCATGTGCTGAGGGACACACAGAGAGGTGATGTCCCTTCTCCTGCTGGGACAGTCTGGGGATGGAGCAGGAATGGCCGTCAGCTTCCCCACGGGGCCCATCACCCCCTGCTCCCTCCTTGCCACGGCTCCCAGGCATTGGGAGGGGCAGGGAGCACCCGGGGCACAACAACGGGCAGGAGGCTGAAGAGACAGAGACAGCTGCTGGGTGAATTCCAGGTGAGGAGTCAAGGAGCCTCCAGGCGAGAACAAATCCAGGAATAAAACCAGCTGGGGACAAGAGAGAAGGGGCAGCAGTCCAGAATCCATTGTTTGCCATCCCGTGCCGTGCCGGCGGGGCTCCTGCAGCGGGCACGGCCCGGCCCCGGCGCTCGCGCAGTCCCCGCCCCGCCCCGCAGGAGCCGCGGGGTGTGGATGGATGGAGGGAGGGAGGCGCTGCCGGCTCCCAGCGCGGCGGGCACCGCTCACATCATGACGTGCCGCCGGCGGTGCAGGGCCAGGTGGTCGGAGCGGGAGAAGCTGCGGTCGCAGTCCGAGCAGCGGAAGGGTTTGATGCCCGTGTGCTTGCGGAAGTGCCGGGTGAGCTCGTCCGAGCGGGCGAACTTCCAGGTGCAGCCTTCCCACGTGCATTTGTAGGGCTTCTCGCCTGTGCAGGGGAGCACCGAGGGGTCAGCGCTGCCACAACAACGGGCCCCAGGAGCCCTCAGGGAAATTCCCAACGGGGAATCCCTCAGCACCCCCACAGGGCCACAGCACCATCCCACGGGGAATGCAGGGACACCAATCCCAGCCCTACCTGTGTGTATCCTCCGGTGGGCTTTGAGGTGGGAGCTTTTGGTGTAGACCTTATTGCAGCCCTCGAAGTCGCACTGGTGGATGCGCCGCTTCTTCAGGTCCGGGGAATCGGCCCTGGGCCCCCGCGCCGCCGGCCTGCCGGGAGCAGGGAGAGCTGGAGCCACGGCCCCGCAGCCCACGAGGGGCTCGGGGGGCTCAGGGCCATAAAGGGTGGGGAGGCACAGCAGGAGGACACTCACTCTCTGGGCAGGTCCTGGAAAGGCGCTGGGCCGCTCTCGGAGGCGCTGTCCTCGCTGTCGCTGTTCATGTCCATGGGGTACACGGAGCCAGGGTCCATTTTCACTGGAGGAGTCCGGGAAAGAAAAGCTTTAGGGCACAGAGAGGCGAGGGGTGAGCACAGAACACAGACACCCCCAAAACACCCACCCCACATCAGGGTGCAGCTTTCCCCCTGCTCCTGCAGTGCTCCTGGCACAGCCAGTCCCTACAGAGAGTGAAATCCAACTGGGTAGATGGAGAACCGCCAAAGGGAGGAAACAACCTGGGGGCACCACTTTTGCTGCCTGCTCCTGCCCAGAGCAGGGCAGATCCAGGTCCCCCACCCTGGATAAGGTGGGAAGCTGGGAATGTCCTGGGAAAGGGGATTGTGGGGGGCACAGAGAGCAGCTGAGTTGAAACCAGAGCTGCTGGCAGCAGGCAGCCAGTGGGAAGGGCAGGGCAGGCTGCCAGCAGCAGGATGGGTGGAGAACAGGCAGTGCCATGCCCTGTGTGTCCCTGCCCTCCCCATGTCCCCTGGGGGGCACAGGCTGGGGGCTGAGAGGCTTTGTATGAGAGTGGCACACGGCAGTGGCAGGGACACTCCACAGTGAAAAATGAGATCCCCCTCGAGGCTGCCCCTCCACGAGGCAGGACAGACACCCTCCACCCCCCAGATTCCAGCGTTCTCCCCAGGTGCCCTTACCAGACCCAGCGTTCTTGCCGTCCCCGCCGATGAGGGGCACGGTAATGGCAGTGACGCCGTCCGTGGGCACGGTGGTGTAGACGACGGGGAGGGATTGCACCACCACGGGGATGGTCTGCAGGTTGCCCATCTTGCTGGGCAGGTTGACGGAGGGGATGGTGTGGATGACGTGGAGGATCTGCTGCCCGCCGCTGCCCTGCGTGGAGGCCAGGATGGAGCCGGGTGAGAGGACAGCCGGGATGGCCGAGGTGGAGCTGAGACCGGAGGGCGGGATGGACACGGTGCTGGGAGCGGGAATCGGGGGAGCCACCAGCATGGGAGAAGACTGGACCGAGGTGGAGGTGGGTGGCGGGGCCGAGGCCGGAGCCACCTTGGATTTATTGAGGGAGAGATCGACGGGCTCGGCCTGGGGCTGGCTGCAGTCGCTGGCCAGCAGCTCCTCGGGGGGCTCCGTCTTGATGTCGGCCAGCAGCACCGGGGGGTCGAGGGGGCCCTCAGCCAGCAGCGCCGACGAGCTCATGGCGGGCGTCGCCTTCCCCTGGCCCTGCAAGAGACCCGCAGTCCGTGAGGCGCTAGGGAAACTGAGGCACGGGGCGGGGGCGAAGGGGTTTTTTTAACGGGCTCTCACCAACCAACCGACCGGGGCGGCGCCACGGGGCGGCTCCGGCAGGGCGTGGGGCCAGCCGGGGGTCTCCGGGCCGGGCATGGCGGGGCCCGCCCGTGCCCTGAGGCGGGGCCGGGCCCGCCCGTCCCTCACGGACCCGCCCGGCCCCTCACGGCGGCGGCCGCGCGCGCCGAGGGCGGGAACCGCAGGCCCCGCCCCCCCGCCCGCGCCTTTGTGCCGGGCCGGCCACGCCCCCCGCGGGCGGGGCGGGGGCGTGTCCCGCGCGCGGGGCGGTGGCGGCCCCGCCCGCTCCTTCCCCCCGCGCCTTAAAGGGGCCGCGCCCCCCCGGCCCGCGCGCCCCCGCCTGGGGTCACTCACGCACTGACCCGAGTGGCTCCCACGCGTGTCCGCCGCGCCCGCAGCTCCCCCCCGCCGCCCGCAGCACCATCTCCCGGGCCGCGCCGCCCGAGGTGCGAACGGCCCCGCGGCTCCACCTGGGCTCGGCCGCGGGTGGAGCTTCTTAAAGGGCCCGGCCCGGCCCCCGCGGGAGGCACCGGGCACGGCCCCACCCGCGGCACGGCCGGCGCTGCGCCCCCGCGGGACCGCGACAACGACCGAGGGACGAGCGGGACTCCCGGCCCCGCCGCACCCCGCGCTAGGTCCCGGGGCACGCGTGGGGACGAGCGGTACGGGGGAACCAACCCCCGGCCGAACGAGCTCCTCGTCACCCCCCGCGCTGCCCCGGGACCCCCCGGCGCTGCCCCGGGCCCCCCGCACGTACCTGCCCACGCAGGGACCGTCCCCGCCCGCGGAGCCCCCACGCACCGGCCTCGCGCGGCGGCCCCGCCCCGCCACACCCAGCGCCGCGCCCCGCGCACACGGCCCGGCCCCGCCCGGGGGGGGCGGCGGCTACAGCGCACCCCCGGCAGCGGCACCGAGCCCCGGCACCGGCACCGAGCCCGAGCACCGGCACCGAAACCCCCGGCACCGAACCTTCCCGATACCGCGGCCGAGCCCAAGGCACCAGCACCGAGCCCTCCCGATACCGGCACTGAGCCCCCGGCACCGAACCCTCCCGATACCGGGACTGAGCCCAAGACACCAGCACCGAATCCCCCGGCACCGAGCCCGAGCACCGGCACCAAAACGCCCCCTGGCATCGGTACCGAGCCCGAGCACCGGCACCGAATCCTCCCGATACCGGCACCGAGCCCAAGGTACCGGCACCGAAGCCCCCCGGCACAGGCACAGGGTCCTCGGAGCCGGCACGGAGCCCCCGCTCACACACGGAGCCCCAAATTCACCGTGCCCATAGAACCGGGTTCCCCCAAAGCGCCTCCACAGTCAGGGCAGGGATCTCCCGCGAAGCCCCGCACGCAGCCGGGGACCCCCCAACAGACGCACAGAGCCACGGAACCCCCAAACAGAGCCCCCCACGAATCACCCCCAGGTACCCCCCCAAACACACCCCAAAAAGAGCCAGAGACATCCCCCCCCCCTTGCCAGAACCCACCTCTTCACCTGGGGATCCCCCAACGCACAGAGCCCCTTCCAAACACACGGTACACCCCCAAACAGACACAGAGACCCCCACCCCCACCCCCTAGGACCCAGATATTGGTGGGCCCCCTCAACACACTCAGCCAGGGACCCCCACCAAACATCCCCATAACCCGCCAAGGACCCCAAAACACCCCCCTCACACACTCACAAACTACCAGCACCCCCAAAAAACCTCCACTCTCAGGTAGGGACCCCCATAGACTTCCCCCAAACCCAGAGACCCCCAAACGCCCCCCCTTCAACAAGTAGAGACACCCGTCAGACACCCCTCGCTCAGTCAGGGACCCCCTCCAACACATCCCCAGGTCCCCAAAGCACCCACTCCAGCCAGACCCCCCCAAAAATACACCAGGAGACCCCCCCATGCAGACACACAACTGCACCTGGGGACCTCAGTGTCCCCCCGAAGCGCCCCAGGACCGGCCCCTCACACCAGGAGGGTCCCCACAAACAGCTTCATTGAGAGGGGTGCAAAAGGGACACCCCGACCTCCCCTAGGGGACCCTCCCTTACCCAAATTTGGGGGTCCGTTGCACCCCAAAGCCCCGCGGGGGTAGGGGTGCGGGATGGGGCAGATAAGTGGGCGGGGGGGGGCTCTTTGCCCCCCAAATTCCACCACTGCTGACCCTCCCCCTCTTTATGGGTGAGCTGAATTCCTCCGTTCGCAGCCCAGAGCACCCCAAAACCAGCCAGGGGTGCGAGGTGGGGGCTCGGGGGCCCCCCCTCAAACCCACCTATCGGGGGGTGCTGTGCAACCCTCCCAGCACTTTATGTCCCCCACACCCCGGCAATAATTCGCGCCCCCCGTTTTTAGCCCTAACCAGCTTAAGGAGGCATTTCGGGTGACCTTGGGCGGGGGGGTGAGCGTGGGAAAACGCCTTCCACGACCCCCCCCTCCCCACCGCTTTGTCCCCTCCGTGTCCCCACCCCCTCCCCCCGCTGCGTGTCCTCCACCCGTGGGCGTGGGGGGGTCACACCCCGCCGCCGCCGCCGCCACACCCCCCCGTGGAATTTCCTCCGCGCTCCACCCTCCGCCGGCGGCCGCTGGGGACACGGGGGGGGGCTCGGAGGGAACACGGAGCGGGGACCCCCGGGGGTGAGGGGCGGGGGGCACGGGGGGGTCGCAGCCCAAGCGGGGCCTGTCCCTTTAAGAGCAAAGGGCGTGGGAGGGGAGGGCAGGGCGGGGCCGCTGTGACCTCCCGGCCGCGGGGGGGCGCCCTGCCCGGAAGCGCGCGCGGCGCACGGAGTGGGGGGGGGCACCCCACGCGCGACCCCCGCGTGAGGGGCGAGGGGGGAGGGGAGGCCTGAGGGGCGCGGGGGGCGGGGCCCTCCCCCTCCCCCTCCCCCTCCATCCCTCCCTCCCTCCCCTCCCTCCCCGCTCCCCCCGCCCGACCCCGCGCTCCCATCCCCCCCCCGGCCCCCTCAGGCCCCCACGCGCGCCCCCCCGCGCCCCCGGCCCCACGCACCGTCCCCCGCGCCTCCTCCGAGCGCATCCCCGGCCGCCGCCGCCGCCGCTGCCCCCGGGGCGGTGCCGGGTGGGGCGGGGTGGGGCCCCCACGGGCGGGGAGGGGCCGCGTGGGGCGGAGCTCCCCTCCCCCACCCTCTTTTTTTGGGGTGGGGGTGCCCCGCCCTTGAGATGACATCATCGGCAGCCAATGGGCGGCTCCCCTCGCATCCGGCGTTGCCATGGGAACGCGCAGGATTTGGGGGAGGGGGGGTGGACCCCAACTTGTTCCCACCCCCCCGCACGGAGTGCACCCCAAAACCGGGGGGGGGGCGGTGCTGGAGGGCTCAGCCCGGGGAGCTCCTGGCAGCGATGAGGGGGAGCAGAGACCCCCCCCCCCTCCATATTGGGGGTTTGGGGTTCTCCTGCACCTCCAGCCACAGGCGCCGGAGCACCCCCGAACCCCAACACCCACGGGTGCCCTGGGGGCGCTGCCTGCACTGCGCCCCATCCCGCACAGGTGAGCCCCCAGGTATGTGGGTACCCCCTCAGCACCCCGGGGGGGTCTCCCAGGGTGGCAGGGTCCTGGCAGAGCTGGAGGAGCCTCTCCGAGGGCTGCAGCCACGGCGGGGTCTGGGGGTCCCCTGGCACCTTCCTGGGGGGCGTTGGGTGAAATGCCAGTGGGAATCTCCCCCCACGCTCCCTGAACCCCTCTGGTTTTCCAGCCCTTGTCCCAAGGGACCCAGCGCTGTGTCCCCGGCCTCGGGGTGTCCCCAGCCTCGGGGTGTCCCCACCCTGCTCTGAGTTTGCCAGGCTGGGTTCATCACCCCATAACCCCTCAAATGCAGGAGCCCCACCCCCAGCCCTGCCCCAGCTCATCCCCAGGGATAGGAAATCCTGGGTAATGGGGACTCAGCCAGGTGTCCCCTGCTCTCGATGTCCCTGCCAGGGGTGACTCCAGGAGCAGGTCATGGCCACCAAGGCGGTGACCTTGGCACACACAGAGCTTATCCAGGGGTGAGGAGGGACCCCCGTGACCCCCCACTTCTACCAACCACAACCAGCATCAAACTGAACTCGTTTTGGCAAAAAAACCTTTTCCCTCCTCAGGAAACACCAGGGAGGCCCCAGGACAGGCTCAGGTGGGGACCCTCCCTCAGCCAACCTCCCCTGAGGAGCTTTTGGGGTCCCTGCACCCAAAGCACCCCCAGCCCAATGTCACCGAGCTGAAGGACCAGCAGCAGGCACAGGTGACCTCCCAAAAAGCACAAAGGGGGGAGCAGGGCAGGGGTTCCCCCCAGGGTGCCCTCTCCTGCTGCCCAGGGATGGATTTGGGCAGGAGGGGCAGGGGATGGTGCAGAGGCTCCTCACCAGGTGCCCACTGGGCACAGCTCAGCAGGGACAGTCCAGGGTGACTTTGGGGACTCCGTGAGCCCTGGATGGGTTGGGGGAGCTGGTTCAGCTGGAGAGCAGCGTGTGGCCACCACAGCCCCATGTCCACCCCCCAGCACCTCCTGGGGAGACAATTCTGGGCCACTAAGGAGGAAAAACAATTGGAACCATCCCCAGGGAAACCCTCAGGAATTATTGACCCTACACAGCTCATCCTGGGGGAAACAGCCTGGGGCTGACCCCACTGGAGCAAAATGGTCAAAAAATCTGGAATTACCTCCAAGGCAGCCCCAGGGAGCACAGCCTGTCCCAGGGAACTCACCCCGGGCCCCACAGGAGCTCCCAGGGAAAGGAACTGGGCCAAGGGGGGATTTATTCAGGATCTCAGTGACACATGGCATCAAGTTTCTCCTCATTACAAGGTCAAGTGCTGAAGGAAAAGGCTGGATCACAGCCACCTCATCCAGGTTTGGGATGTTTGTGTGAGAAACATCTGGAGCAGACATCAATTCTTTTTAATTTTTTTTTTTTCTGTGGGCAGGAGCTGCCAGAGAAAGTGGGACGAGGGTGATGGGCCTGATCTCCCAAATCTCCCTGCTCAGAATGGAGGGGGCCAGAGCAGGTACCGACCCCAGGCTCCCAAAAAGGCCTGGGATCTGCTTTGGGAAGGGACAAAGGACACACCTCAGTGCCACGGGAGCAGGCAGGGCAGGTGCTGTGACACAGCCACCCGTGTTTGTCACAGGCTGTCACCCGATGAGCACAGTGACACCCTGGCCACAGCAAAAGGACCAGGCTGATTCCCACAGCTCCGTGCACTTCAGGAAAAGGGATTTGGCAGTGGGAGAGCAGCAGAACTTTACTCCAACCCCACTGGGGCACTGTCCCAGGAGCTCCAGCCCGGCCAGGATTTGTCTCCTGACAGCTCTGGCCATTTGTCCCTTTGTCACCTGCCCCCACTCCCCACTCCCCTTTGCCATCATCCCACTCCATGTGCTGCTGGGGTTTATTCCTGAGGAGCCCAGCGGCCCCTCGTGTCCCCATGGCGATGAGCAGCGCTCCCACCGCTCCCAGCTGGTGCCCAAAGCTCCTCCAACGCGGCCTCTCCTGCTCTCCTGGAGCCCTTCCCGGTGGGATTGGACATCCCAGAGGCTCCAACACAGCATCATCCTCTTGCTCGGGGGCAGGCTGGAGTGTGGGAAGCTGTGACATTCCAGCAGGGGCTGATCCCAGGCACGGGGCAGCTCCAAGGGGGAACAGCGGCTGTGTCAGGGCTGTTCCACGATTCCCACTCCAGGTATTCCACACCTGCACCCGGGGAACACAACCTCTGCCCCGTGCCCGGCCACTCGCAGCTCTCCAGGGGCTCCCTTGGAGCAGCTCCTCCCCACGGGGACGATTCCCATGGAACTCCCCCGGCCCGAGGCACGGCAGCTGCCGGGTGGGCGGTGCGAGACGCGGGTGTGGAATTCCCGGAGGATGGAGCGGGGCTGGGAGCTCTTGTGCGGAGCCCCCGGGTTCTCCGGCCCTTTTAGCTCCTCATTCCCTCCCTTGGACTCAGGTTCTGCGACCCTTTTATCCCCTTGTTCCCACTCCTGGACTCGCTCTGGTGGATTTCTCCCCTGGACTCAGGTTCTCCATCCCTTTTATCTCCTTGTTCCCAGTCCTGGACTTGCCCCGATGGATTTCTCCCCTGGACTCAGGTTCTCCATCCCTTTTAGCTCCTTTCCCTCCCCTGGACTCAGGTTCTCCATCCCTTTCATCTCCTTGTTCCCAGTCCTGGACTTGCCCCGATGGATTTCTCCCCTGGACTCAGGTTCTCCATCCCTTTCATCTCCTCGTTCCCCCTCCCGGACTCACCCCGGTGGATTTGTCCCTCCCAGCGGCTGTGTGGGCAGGGATACAGGGAAGAGCCAGGCACAGAGGCACCACACCCTGTTTTACACAGTAATTTGATGCAGCAAGAGAGAATAAAGGGAGGGAGATGCTGCCAAGCGATTCCCAGTGAAACTCTGGAATGGCTTTCAGCCAAATCCCCCCAAACCACAAAGGGAGCCACCCAGCCCCTGCAGCTCCTGCTTCCCAAAGCTGCCTCAGGATTCGGGAGAAAGCAAACCCACTTTGCAAAACTCTCAGATCTGAAATCCCTGGTAGCAAAAATTTATTTCCATGACCAAAGATGAGGAGAAATTTATAAACTTTTTCTAGCAACCATCCAAGGAAACAGTAAATATCCCATCAGCCGCGCCCCCGGGAGGGCTCTGGCACACCCCCTGCGGGCACAGCGCCCTCCTGCCTCCTTTTCCACCCTCCCGCGCCAGGGAATCCGGGAAGGGCCGCGGCGGATCCGGCCAGCCCCCAGCGCTAGTGTCCGACGTGATGAGGAGAGAAAACAAGCAGCACACTCATTTCAAAGCCCAACAAAGACATGGACAGTGTTAAATTCTCCTAAAAAGAAGTAGTCCCGGTCTGGTTTTTCTCCCCCCGAAGCCCCGTGCCTGGGATCAGCGCATGAGCAGGCTGTGCTTCGGTCCATCCACCCTCTCCAGCTTCTCGAAGTGTTTCCTGGCGTTCCGGATGTTGATCAGCGTGGCCGCGGAAGCTGCGACGGAAAAGGGACAGGGGAGATAAAAAGAAGTTTAAAAGGGTGAGAATCACCACGGCCTCGGGGCTGCCTGGCTCAACAGCTCTGTCTGCAGGGGCTGGGGGCATCCTGCTGCTCCCGAGCCAGGCAAAATCCACAGCGGGATTTTGGGCAGGGAAAAATTTAATGTGAGATGGTCAGGGGAGAATTCAGTGGGGGAAGATCTGGGCAAAATTTGATCTGAGATTGCCTGGGCAAAATTTGATCTGAGATTGCCTGGGCAAAATTTAATGTGGGAATGTCTGGGCAAAATTTCATGTAAAAATCATGGGTAAAAATCAAGCATGGAATGGTCTGAGCAAAATTTAATGTGGGAAGATTTGGGCAAAGTTTCATGTGGGACGGGTAAAAATTAAGCATGGGGAGGTCTGGGCAAAATTTCATGTAAAATCAAGAGGTAAAAATCAAGGGTAAAATTCAAGCATGGGAAGGTCTGGGAAAAATTCAGCATGGAATGGTCTGAGCAAAATTTAATGTGGGAAGATTTGGGCAAAGTTTCATGTGGGATGGGTAAAAATTAAACATGGGAAGGTCTGGGCAAAATTTCATGTGGGATGGGTAAAAAGCATGGGAAGGCCTGGGCAAAATTCAGCATGGAATGGTCTGAGCAAAATTTAATGTGGGAAGGCCTGGGCAAAGTTTAGTGTGGGATGGTCTGGGAAAATTTAATGTGGGATGGTCAGGGCTGTTGGCTGATCCCAGAGGAACAAGAGGAAAAGCCTCTCCCAGGGAGAGCTGCTCATCCCAGAGCTGCTCCCCAGCCCAGCAATGCCCAGGGATCCCAGAGTGTCCCCAGTTCCCCAGGGCAGGAGGGCAGGGAAGGCACAGCAGCAGGCCTGGGCAGTGTCCCTGCAGCCCCTGAGCTCCCAGCAGCAATTCCAAGAGCTGTGTAAACAGGGATCTGCTCCCAGGGGCTGCGGGCTGGCACTGCTGCAGCTCCTCCTTGGGATAAATAGAGGCTGCTAAAATTAGAGCCTGTCCACCCAAGAGAGCCCAGCAACACCCAAACATGAGCCAGCTCTGCTTCCTCCCCAAAAATCACGGGGGCTGCCAGCTCCCAGCTGCCCAAAATAGGCTCTAGGCACGACCTGCTGAGCCAGGTCTGGTTTGGTGGCTCCCTGTGACAGCAGCAGCAGCTCAGCTGTGCCACCACCACCTCTGCAGGGTCCTGCTCACACTCAATGCCTCTCTCTCAATCAGTTCTGTAATCAAAAACTCATTTTCCAAGAGAAACATGGTTTAAACTGGACTAATTCCACCTTTTTTGAGGTTTTTCTGGGTTTTTTTTGCCCCAGGCAGGTTTCTCTTGGCTCTGACTTACGTATGGAGGGGTCTGACATGACCACCATCACGTAGGTGTTGGAGGTGAAGATGTCAATGAAAGCAGCAAAGTTGGAGTTCCTGACCTCCATGCTCTGGAAAGAAGCTGCCAGCTTACTGAAAAACAAGGAAATAAAGGGGAGAAAAAGAGTGAATGAAGAGCTTTTGTGCCCACATGGCCAAAATCCCTGATCTGAGCTGTTGGGAACAAGGAGGAGCTGGAATTCCCACTTGGCAAGGTGTGGTTACAGCAGGGCTTTGGCTGGGCTTGGTTTTAAAGGCAAATTCCTCAGCTTGGGGCCAAATTAGAACAATATCAGCTGCTTGTGCATTGAATGAAGGAAATTCCAGACACAACCCCCCTGCCCAGGCCTCCTCCCCATGGATACCAGGGCTCAGCCATTCCCAGCTGGACACTCTGGATGAGCAGCAGAAAGAAGCATAAAATGGGAATATCTGGAGACATCTGAACATCTGTAACCCCCCCAGAAACTTCTGCATTCTATCCAGCTCCACATACCCTCAGAATTAACCTGCAGTGGAGCCTGAGGGCTGAGCAAAGCCAGGCTTCCCACTTCTCCACTGAAAGCAGGGATAAACAGTGCCTGCAAGCCCCATCCTCCCCAGGCAGCCCTGTGGGCCTGGGCTGGAGCAGAGCTCTCCAGCTGCCATTCCCAGATTCCAAGAGAAACACTTCTGATCATTTCAGCCCTGGAATTCCCCTGCCTTGATCCAGGAGAAGGAGGCCTGGAACCAAACAGCACCAAAGCTCTCCCACCACGAGCAAAGGAGGAGTTCAATCAACATTTAAATGATTTGTGTTCCAGCAATATTCCAGCTGCTGAGGAGTCAAACTGGGATTCTCTGGAAAGAGCTGGAATAGCCCTGATGTCCCCAGTGCTGATGGGAGCAGCTCACCTGCAGCTCAGCTTGAACTGTTTGATGATGTTGCTGATCTTCTCAAACCTGTGCACGTCCCGCTGCTCCTTGCACTGATAGTGGGAGATCACCTGGAGAGGGCAGAGCAGTCAGGATTGCAGCCCAGCCCTCCCACAGCAGCTCTGGGAATGCCTGGGCAGCAGGAGGATCCCCTTTGCCTTTGGCTGACTGATCCTGAGTTTTACAGAAATTCTTGTGGGGTTTTTGTGGAGAAATTCAGTGACAGGATCAGCACACAAAGGATGGCACAGATCTGCCAGGTGACACCACTGTCCCCTGAGGGCTTCACCTCAGCATCTTGGTCCCAAAATAGGTGGAAACAGAGTAAAAAATGTGTCCATCACCTCACTCAGGAATGGGCTGAGTGCTGTGATGGGTTTTCCCTCCCATCCTGCACAGGCAGTGATCCCAAAGCCAAATCAAGCTGCTCCTCCCCAAGGAAAGCAGCTCAAAGGCAGCTGGTTCCCTGGGAATTCCTTCTCCATTCCTGCTCAGAGCAGAAGGAGCAGCCCTGAGTGCCTGGATGCCAACACCCAGAGGGTCTGAAGGGCTTTAGGAACCCTTGAAAACATCTCCATAATCATTCCCTCTGAGCTGGTGGTCTCAGCCACACGGAGTGAGAGCTGCATTTCCTGCCCACACAGCTCCAACCCCACAGCAAACCCCACAGCAATCTCTTCAAAACCTTAGGCCAGCTGCTTTGAACTCCTCACAATCCCAAAGTCAGCTCTCCCTGGACATGTCAGGAGCCCTTGCACAGGGATCTGAAACTGCTCTATTCAGGGAGTCACATTTAACAGGTTTTTAGGGTTTTTTCCTCCTTTTTTTTCCCTTAACCACCTTCAACCCATCACTTTTTAAACTTGCCCAATTATTCCCACAAGCACAGTTTTAGCCACATTCAAGACCTGCAGTTCCCAGAGTTCAATTTCCTTGACCTGCAGTTCCCAGTGTTCAATTTCCTTCCTAAACTTCCCAGATGAGGTTTTTTCACTACAATTGAAACACAATTTCAAAATAACGTTTTCAGAATAAGATTTCCCAAAGAGATTTTCACAGGAAGATTTCCCTTCAAGAGAAGAGAGTCCTGAGAGTGTTTAAGTATATGAAAAAAGGAGGAGTTTTTTAAGAAGTCACCATTGCACTTAAATTAAGCCCACAATTTTTGAAGCAAAGATAATTTCTTTCAGTTAAAAATGTCCTTGTAACAATCACACTGTCACACACCCCAAGGTGGAACTATTCATTATCTCCAGAAGGTCAAAAAGCAGAACTTGCCAGGCATGGCAAGTGTTTGTTTCTGATAGTTTAAGGAGGAAAAAAAAGTCATGGCTCCTTTCCCAAATTCCCTCCATCATTTCCAAATCACCAGCAAGGAAAACACTCCAAATAATTCAAGTATTTCCTTCAGCTCAGCAAGAGTTTGGTGCAAAGTGTGAAGAGCCCAGCCCAGCAATCAGGAATATGGACAAGCACCAAGAGTGGTTTTATCCAGCAGCTTTGCAGAGGGATTGGAGCACAAGGACCTGGAAAAGCATCACAATCCCATGGCTGACCCCCCATCCATGCTCTGGATTTGCAGAACATCAAGAACCAAAAGAAATCAGGTCCAGCTGAAATGCCCCAGCAGGAGGAAGTGAAAAGGTTTGGTTTGAGGCTACAAAAGGTTCCTGCCCTGTGCAGGGGGATTCTCAGAGCAGTCCCACCACAACGGGGACATGAAACACTCCCAGAGCTGCAAGAGGAAACCCCAACCACACCTCAGCTCAGCTGCTGCAGGGGCAACTCTGGGATGCTCCCATGGGCCACAGGGTCCCAAGGCTGGATCAGGGCACTCTGCACTGGGGTGGCACCTGCCAACCTCCATGGAATCCCACAATGGCTTGGGAGGACCTCAAAGCTCATCCAGTTCCAACCTGACACCTCCCACTGTCCCAGGGTGTCCCAATGTCCAGCCTGGCCTTGGGCACTGCCAGGGATCCAGGGGCAGCCACAGCTGCTCTGGGCACCTGTGCCAGGGCCTGCCCACCCTCACAGGGAACAATTCCCAATTCCCAATCTCCCATCCATCCCTGCCCTCTGGCACTGGGAGCCATTCCCTGTGTCCTGTCCCTCCATCCCTTGTCCCCAGTCCCTCTGCAGCTCTCCTGGAGCCCCTTCAGGCCCTGCAGGGCTCTGAGCTCTCCCTGGAGCTTCTCCTGTCCAGGTGAGCACCCCCAGGTGTCCCAGCCTGGCTCCAGAGCAGAGGGAGGGGAAGGGAGGCTCCACCCAGGGAAGCCATGGCAGGAACTCACCAGGAACGTGGCTCTCTCAAACAGCAGCACCTCGTCTGCCTCGATGATCTGAGCAAAGTTCCTCAGGTTCATCTCCAGCTGCTGCACGTTGGGGATCAGCTGGTAGACAATGCTGGACCAGGCCTGCACAGGGAGACACAGAAAGGTCCCACCAGCTCCTCTCCTCAGCCCCTCGTGAGAAATGTGCTCCCAGAGGGATTTTGGGCACTTCTGGGCGCTGACAGCCTGGGCAAGGCTGAGAAGCTCCTCCAGCCTCCATGCCCAGGTCCCAGAGGGAGCCCAGACCTGAGGAGACCCTTCCCTGGTTCCAGCTCTTCTCCAGCAGGCAGAGAAACTGCAGTGCTGCTGAACAGACTTAAATCATCCCTGTTTAAGTTGGGAATGCTTCTGTCTCCTTCTCCCACTCGAGTTCACAGAGATCTTTAATCCTGAGCAAGGTCAGCACACAGATGGACACTTGGCAGCTCATCCCTGACCAAAGTTCCACCTTATCCCAATAGGCCAGGAACAAGGCCAGGAGGGGCTGGGGGATGCTGGGATCAACATCTGTGCTCATCCACACTGGGATTTTCCCAGCTCAGCCTCCCCTCCCTGCCCAGCTGCTGACCCAGGTGTGGGGCAGTGGCAAACTCACCCTTCCCAGAGCCAGGGGGATATTTGGGATCCCTGTCTGCCCAGTTCCCAATATTTACCACATGCTCCTGACTTTGTAAAATTCATTCATAAACCCAGGATTAATTTGTGTTTCACTGACACCCTGCAGAAGCAGCAGCTGCAGAGCTGAACACACCAGCAGCAGCTCCAGGGCTCCTCCTCCTGCTCTGCTCCCAGTGGGAAGGCAGATGTGGAGAGGAAGCTGCACCAACCTTGTAAAGTGTCTCATCCCAGATGGAAGTTCTGAAACAAACACACTCCAAGGGCCGGGAAAGGCGCTTCAGGTCTTCCTCACGCTCCTTAAAAATCTGGGGAGCAAAGAGAGTTCAGGGGTTGAGTGAAATGCTCCTGCCCGTGCTGTGGCTGCTGTATAGATTCATGGGATGAGTTTCACATGGATCTCTGGGACACTGCAGGGGAGAGTGGCCAGGAACCCTCCCAGGGAGCAGCAGGGCCAGGGATGTCTTGGTGCAGAATCCCAAAATCGTTTGGGTTGGAAGGAGCCAAGGTGTGCTGGGAGCTCTGGAACCAGGCAGGAAAAGCTTTTCTTGTCCCTAAAAACCAGCACTGCTGCTCTCCACTGGATTCTAGGATGACACACTTTAAAAGAAGGCAGGAGAAGCTCTGAGGAGATCTGAGAAAGCCTTCGAGGAACAGCCCCGAGGGGCCTTTGAGGTGTGACACGAGGGATGCATTTCCATGGCAATGCCAGCTCCTCACCAGATCCCGCTGGTCCTCCTGCACCAAGTCCATCTTGTGCACCAGGCAGAAGATCTTGGCATCAGGGGAGTTCTGCAGGATGGCCTCCAGGCAGGACTGGTAGTAGTGCATGTCCTTCTCCAGCTCCCTGCTCTCCACGTCGAACACGTAGATCAGCACCTCCACGTTGCGGAAGATGTTGTCCCTCTGGCTGGTGAAGTAGTTCTCCATGAAGGTGTCCTGCCTGGGGGCACAGCAGGACATTCCCTTAGGGCAGCTCCTGCCTGGCACGCTGGGTTTGTGGGAAGCTCCTGTGCCAGGAGGGCCAGGTTGGGGTTTGGAGCTGCAGCCCCATTCGGGAGACCAGGCTGGAGCTGCGTGCCCTGGGCATTCCAAGGAAAGCTGGAGGTTCCTGCAGAGCACCAGCCCCTCCAGCCCCACAGGAAACCACAGCTCCCTCATGTCCTGCTGCTCCTGGCCCCAGGCTGGCTTTAAGGAGCCGTTTGTGAAAGCCCTCAGCAGCAGGAACAGGTGAAACGTGACCCAAAGCATCAGCTCAGCCTTAAATCCCAGGATTAAATCTCTTTAACTCTGGCTGAACATGACTGAGATGGTCCAGAGGTCA
This sequence comes from Geothlypis trichas, assembly GCA_009764595.1. Lineage (NCBI taxonomy): Eukaryota > Metazoa > Chordata > Aves > Passeriformes > Parulidae > Geothlypis > Geothlypis trichas. The sequence continues at coordinate 19,123,259 of CM019914.1, read as the reverse complement.
TGGAGCTGAGGAGGGGACAGCATTCCTTGAAAAATCTGCTTCCAGGAGCTGCAGGATGAACCTCCAGCATGGCCTCTCTGCACAAATCCCACCTGGATGGAGCTGGAGTGAGCAAGTCCAGCACCTCAGGACAGCAGAAGGAGCATTCCCTTGGCACCACCTCATCCCAGGGGGAGGAGAATCCACTCTGCTCCACCCCTGACTCCCCAGAGCCTCCCCAAAGGCTGGGCCAGGAATAATCAGTACCTACCCTCCACAGTCCCACAGGTTCAACACCAGGTTTCCCAGGAATCTGACGTGGGAATGCTCCACATCAACTGCAAAGAGACAGCAGGAGCTCACTGACTGCACCACAGCCAGGGCAGAGCTTGGGCAGCCAAAAATCATGGAAATCAGCACCAAATCATGGAATGGTTTGGGCTGGAAGGGATTAAGGCCCTCATTCCAGCCCCTGCCACCTTCCACTATCCCAGGCTGCTCCAAGCCCCATCCAGCCTGGCTCTGGACACTTCCAGGGATGGGCATTCCTCACAAAGCAGCCCCAGTTTGTAAAATCCCACCAAAACCCCATTTCCCAGAGGAACTCAGGCGTCCCTGCCCACTGCTCTCCTGAGAGTGCAGTGAGTGTTCCTGTTCACTCACACATTCCCTGACCCCTGGGATACTGCAGGAATGACTGTGCAGGGCTTTAAGCCATCCCTGACAGAATAAACCAGGAGCACAGGGAATGTAAACTTCAGGAAGAGGCCAAATTCATGGCAAAGAGGAAATTTACACCAATCCCTGGCATTAATCTACACAGGCCCCTCCCAGGGAGAAGCACCAGATCCCAACAACTCATCCACCTCTCTCAGAGGAATCACTTCTTGCTCTTTCCCAACAAAGGCTTTGGAAAGGGAAGAAGGAAAGGCATTCATTAAACCCAGTGCATCATCCTGCCAAAACCACGGGGGCACTGCAGGATCCCTGTGCTGGAGATCCCTGCAGGAGCAGGAATGTTCCACCAGCACAGAGGAGACTCTGACAGGTGTAGCTGCACCAAAGGCTGCTTCCTGATCCCAAAAATAAAGAGTTAAGGTTAAAAGTTGAACAACAAAACAGCAAAGGCTGCTTCCTGATCCCAAAACAGGGAGTTAAGGATAGAAGTTGAACAACAAAACAGCAAAGGCTGCCTCCTGATCCCAAAAATAAAAAGTTAAGGATAAAAGTTGAACAATAAAGTAGCAAAGACTGCCTCCTGATCCCAAAACAGGGAGTTAATGATAAAGGTTAAACAATAGAGCAGCAATGCCGATCCCAGTGCTGCCTTTCCCTTCCCTCCACTTCCTGCCTGTCCCTGGCTGATCCCAAGCTCCCATGGGGTGTGGCAGCTGCAGGGACACACCCAAGGGACCCAGGGATGGCTGCAGGGAGCAGCCCCACCCCTGTGATGAGGCTGGAGCCCTGGGGATTGGGGCAGGTCCTTACTCGTGGCCCCCAGGCGCCGCGTGTCCCGGGCGATGTAGTTGGCGAAGATGATGGATCTCATGCTGGTCTTGCCAGAGCCACTTTTACCCATCAGCAGCACCTGCACACAGGGGAAGAAGGAAAAATGAGCTCCCAAAGAGCACTGAGTCCTCCCAGTTCCCTGGAGCTGACATCTCACTGCCAAAGGCACTGAGCACAGCACTGGCACAGCCCAGCTGGGAATGCACCACGAGAGAGGCAGAGAGGAGCACGTGGGGAGCAGGACAGACATCCCAGGCACTCCTGGGTGGTCAATGAGACATGGACATCCCACCTCCCTGCTGTGCTTGGTCATCCCACCTCCCTGCTGTCCTTGGACATCCCACCTCCCTGCTGTCCTTGGTACCTGGGCCATGGACATCCCACCTCCCTGCTGTCCTTGGTCATCCCACCTCCCTGCTGGCCATAGTCAAATTGAACACTTTTCTCCAAAAACGTGGACAGGAAAAGCAGAAGCTGCCTCCCCATTCCCAGTCCCTCCCACCTGGTGGCTTTGGTGGCACCAAAGGACCTTAAAGATGAGGAACAGCTTTGTCTCAACCCCTCCAGACCAAAACCAACCAATCAGCTCTTGATTTTCCACCCCAAACAGTCTGCCCTAACCAGACAGGGGTGGGAGGGACCTTAAAGACCTTCTAATACTGCTCTTCCCACAACGTGACTATTTTTCTTTTCCCTAAATACCAGGGAAATTCCCAGTTTCAGGTGCCAGAAGACCAAAAAAGGGGGAAAAGCAGATGAGACAATGCAGGTCAGCATCCCCAGAGCAGGGGAGACCCTTTATGGCTGCAGTGATGCCTCTCCAGAGGAGACTCTTGGCTCCACAATGTCCCTTCCCTGCAGAGCTCAGGGAAAGGAGAGGCAGCCAAAAAGTGGGGAATGCTGCTGGGGGTGGGGATGAGGGGAGACAGTCACACCAGGCAAGGCTTTACATTGTGATCTAAAAATAAAAATTAAACAAAACAAACCCATCAGTGGCAGCCAACACAGCCCTGCTCACAAAACCCAGCTGTTAAACAAGTTCCAGCCACAAAGCCAAATGCAGCTCCTGGCAGCAGCCCTGCCAGTCTGCCATCATCCAGGAGGATTTCAGGAGAGCAGCCCAGGGAGTGCTGCCCAGCTCCCACCCCCACCCTGGGCAGCAGGGCAGGAGCTGGGCACAAAAGGCAGGCACAGTTCCCCAGGGCTGTGGCTCAGCTCATCCCTGCAGCACCCTGGGCACAGGGAAGCTGCCCACAGGCTCCAGGGCTTGGCTACAAGGAGGGTTCCTGGCTGTTCCACACCCAGGAGGGCTGGGGAGGCCCCCAGGATGGTGCCCTGTCCTGTCCTGTGCTCTGAGCTGATCCCAGAGAACAGCCAAGCTCTTATTTCACAGCACCAGCACAAAATCCCAGGCAGAAACTCGATCCCAGTCTGAGGCACGGCCCAAACCAGCCCCAATTCCCAAAGTTTAGGCTGCAGAGGCCTTGCAGAGGGGTCAGACAGCAGCACAGAGAGCCAGGCATGGAACCCAACCCCACCTCAGCATGGAACAGCAGCCAGATATTCCTTTAAGAGCTCTGGACGTGCTCCTGCTGGGATACACCCACCCTGCCATGCCCAGAGCTGCTGCTCCTTCCCCACGTGTTAAATTTCATCCTCCTGGAGCCCCGAGGGGATTGGGGCTCCTAGGAACCTCGGGAGGGTGGCCCAGGGACAGGGGAGGGACAGGAGCAGATCCTCCTCCCTGAGCACAGGGTTCTGCAGAGGGTTTTGCAACAGCCCCAGCAGCGCCCGGGGAACAGCAACTGCCGGGGAAGGCTCTGCAGGAACCCAGCCCATCCAGGCCAGGATTAAAGCCGGGTTTAACCCAGCCCGCGCAGGCTAGGATTAAAGCCGGGTTTAACCCAGCCCATGAAGGCCAGGATTAAAGTCGGGTTTAACCCAGCCCATGCAGGCCAGGATTAAAGCCGGGTTTAACCCAGCCCATGCAGGCCAGGATTAAAGCCGGGTTTAACCCAGCCCATGCAGGCCAGGATTAAAGCCAGGTTTAACCCAGCCCATCCAGGCCAGGATTAAAGCCGGGTTTAACGCCTGGCACCTCCAGCAGAGGATGCAGCGCTGACTCTGAGAGGCACCAGAGCCTCAGCCAAGGGATGGATCCAACAAACGGTGCTCATGCATGGGGATGGGGAAGGGAAACACAGGATCCCCCTGCCCGTCCTTACCTTTTTCTTCATGGCTGTGCTTGGCATCACACACCTGCAGAGAGAAGCCCACCTTGGATTGCCGCTTCCCACATGCACATGCTTTGCTTGCAAATGCCAAACCCAATCCTGACCCCAATGCCAATCCCAAAGCCAATGCCGATCCCAATGCCAATCCCATGCCGCTCCCACCCCCGGTACCGGGGAAGCGCTGACACAGCCCCAGCTCCCCTCCCCCTGCTCCGGCCCATGGGGAACTCCCGCTGCTGCCGGGAAACCTCCGGCGCTCCCGAAACCGCCCGGCCCGGCTGGGATGGCTGTGGCCGGGCCGGCGGCGCCTCCGCAGCCCCTTCCCGGCACGTTCCGCAGCCGCTTCCCTCAGGATCCCCGCAGCCGCTTCCTTCCCTCAGGATCCCGCAGCCCCTTCCTTCCCTCAGGATCCGCGCAGCCCCTTCCTTCCCTCAGGATCCCCGCAGCCCCTTCCTTCCCTCAGGATCCGCGCAGCCCCTTCCTTCCCTCAGGATCCCCGCAGTCCCTTCTCCCGGCACGTCCTTCCGTTTCCCTGGGATTCCCCGCAGCCCCATCCCCGCGATTCCCCCGGGATTCCCCGCAGCGCCCGCGCCCCCCGGGCCAGACCGCGCCTCGGTACCTCCGGCAGCGATGGACGGCTCGGGGCCGGCTTGGGGGACGATGCCGGTGTGAGCCCCGGCAGGTCGGGCTCCGCGGGCCGGAGGTGGTGCCCGGTGCGGGGCGGGCCGCAGGCGGTGCCCGGGGCTGTGGCGGTGCCCGGTGCGGGGCTCGGCGGGCCGCAGGCGGTGCCCGGGGCTGTGGCGGTGCCCGGTGCGGGGCTCGGCGGGCCGGAGGCGGTGCCCGGTGCGGTGCCCGGGGCTACCCGGGGCTGTGGCGGCGCCCCCGTCCCGCCCCCCCACCCCCCGCTCACGGGACCCAGCGCTCGGCGGCCGCCGCCGGTCACGTGAGCGCGCACCCAGCCCGCCCCGCGCACGCGCGCGCCCCCAGTATCACATGATGCGGGCGCGGGGCGAGCGAAGCCCCGGCCGCCATGTTGGGTGAGGGCAGCGTCTCTCTGGCACGGCGGGGGCTTTTATTGGGGGTCCCGGTGAGTCCCGGGAATTCCCGGTGTCTCCCGGTGTCTCTCATGGAACGGCAGAGCAGGGTCCGACGGAACCGTTCTGGAGGTGAGCGAGGCGGGCAGTAGGGTTATAAGGCGCGCGGATGCACTAGTTTTCAACGCCTCCCATATGGTCTAGCGGTTAGGATTCCTGGTTTTCACCCAGGCGGCCCGGGTTCGACTCCCGGTATGGGAAGTTTCGCTTTTCTTGCTGCCGGATCGAGGAACGCTCCGCCCTCCTTTCCTATTTTTCCTCATGTTCTCCCTCAAAACTCCTTCGGGGCTTGATTTTTGTACCTCTGCAGCAAAATTGCTCGGCGCCAGAAGCCCCATGACGCCGTAGGAAGCGCTTTGCCTCTGCAAACTCAGCCTCACAACTTTTAAAACTTCAAGTGCTTTGGAGCACAGAGCCCCAGATAATTAACATGCTGTTAATTGGCTTTTTCTCTAACACAAGCAAGAAAATTCCTGCTTGTGTCCCACGGTGTGTTTTAAACCACCCTGATTTCCTCAAGGCGAATAGGATCGTGCTGAAGGTATGTATATATAAATCCACATATGATATATAGATTTATAGATGTTTTTTGCTGAAGGAATTCCTGGGAGCTGCCCCAGACCTGTGGACTCAGAGATGTGCTGGGGTTTCCAGGCTTCCAGAGATCCTGGGAGCTGCTGCTGCCACGGATCCGGAGCCATCACCTTGGGTGTCCCCTCCCAGAGCCATCAAGCACCTCGGGTGTCCCCTGAGAGCCATCACCTTGGGTGTCTGTGAAAAATGCGTATTTTATAACTGGCTTTTTGCAAATAATAAAAAATAATATTGTATGTGTTATGTTAGAAAGTTATGCTGTGTTAGTTTTCCTAAATAGTGTGTTAAATATAGTTTTAGGTTATAACATAATGTTAAAATAGAAACTGTTCTGTGTAGGATACTTTTTTTTAAAGAGAGGGCTCGCACCAAGATAGCAGCCACAGGACACCTGAATCTTTCAGAGAAAAATAATTTATTGCTCCCTTATCAGAAGAAACGAACTTCTTCCTGCCTGCTCAGCGCTGAAGACGCCACCAGGATTATGAGGAAGAAGTTGACACTGCCCAGGCAGAATCCTGTGTTTGAATGGAATTTATGCATCATGGATGAGGTGTATGAATATGCAACAGGCTGTTGCTTTTAAGGGTTAATCCCCTGTTAACGTGGGTCCTTTTTTGGGCTTCTTTTGCCCAGAAAGAGGTACCTGGACTGTCTGTAACTCTTTGTTCTTATTGTCTCGTATTGTCCTAAGTCCTAATTGTCCAAATTTTTATTACTCTAATTATATTGCATTTTTATAACCATTTTATTACTATTAAACTTTTTAAATTTTAAAAACGAGTGATTGGTGTTTTTCACAGTGTTCCCTCCCAGAGCCATCAATCACCTCGGGTGTCCCCCTGAGCCCTGTCACCTTGGGTATCCCCTCTGAGCCTCACCATCCCTCTCAGAGCCATCAGTCACCTGGGATGTCCCCTTGATGCCATCACCCTGTGTGTCCCCTCTGAGCCATCACATTGTGTCCCCTCTGAGCCTTGTCATCCCCCTCAATGCCATCACCCTGTGTGTCCCCTCAGTGCCATCACCCTGTGTGTCCCCTCAGTGCCATCACCCTGTGTGTCCCCTCTGAGCCCTGTCATCCCCCTCAGTGCCATCACCCTGTGTGTCCCCTCAGTGCCATCACCCTGTGTCCCCTCATTGCCATCCCCTCAGTGCCGCCCCCCTGCATGTCCCCTCTGACCCATCCCCCTGTGTGTCCCCTCTGAGCCATCTCCCTGTGTGTTCCCTCATTGCCACCCCATCAGTGCCAACACCCTGTGTGTCCCCTCATTGTCATCACCCTCTATGTCCCCTCAGTGCCATCACCCTGCCTGTCCCCTCAGTGCCAACACCCTGTGTGTCCCCTCATTGCCATCCCGCTGTGTGTCCCCTCAGTGCCATCACCCTGTGTCCCCTCATTGCCACCCCATCAGTGCCATCCCCCTGCATGTCCCCTCAGTGCCATCACCGTGTGTGTCCCCTCTGAGCCTTGCCATCCCCCTCATTGCCACCCCCTCAGTGCCGCCCCCCTGCATGTCCCCTCTGACCCATCCCCCTGTGTGTCCCCTCTGAGCCATCACCCTGTGTGTTCCCTCATTGCCACCCCATCAGTGCCAACACCCTGTGTGTCCCCTCAGTTCCATCACCCTGTGTGTCCCCTCATTGCCATCACCCTGCCTGTCCCCTCAGTGCCATCACCCTGTGTCCCTCCTCAGTTCCATGCCCCTGTGTGTCCCCTCAGTGCCATAACCCTGCCTGTCCCCTCTGAGCCTTGTCATCCCCCTCAGTGCCATCACCCTGTGTGTCCCCTCTGAGCCATCACCCTGTGTGTCCCCTCAGTGCCACCCTCATTGCCACCCCCCTCAGTGCCATCACCCTCTATGTCCCCTCAGTGCCATCACCCTGTGTGTCCCCTCATTGCCACCCCTCATTGCCATCACTCCCTCGTGTGTCCCCTCAGGGCCGTGTCACCCTGTCCCCAGCTCTGGCACGTCCCTCCCTTGGCACCGGGCAGTTTCAGGCAGCTCCAAGGGAATTCCAGCCTGGCAAACCTTGAACTGTTCAATGTGGGGAAAGGCAGTGCTGGTCCCACAGGATTCCAGGTTTTGAAGCTTTTTGAAGCTTCTTTCCCCCCATTCCTTAAAGCTTTTAAAGCAAACATGGACATAAAAATGGGTTTGGATTTCTCCTTTATAAACCAGGAAATATGTCAGGAAAACACCCAGCCCCTTCCTTCTTGCACTGGATTTTAACAAGAGTTTTCTATTTACATTTCAAATATCCTTGTCAGACCCTGAAGCCCAAATTGCAGTTTTGTCTCACTCTGGGTGTGTTCGTGTTTTAATCATGCAAAACAAATCCCAGGAGAAGCTGTGACAGTAACTTTGTGTCCCCTAAAACTGTGCCAAGGTCCACGAAACTATGGAGCCATTTTACCTCTTTGTTCCTCTAGCTGAACTCAGATATCCCAATTAAACAGAAAAAAAATCCAAATTTGATTAGCTGTGAAGGGGGAAGAGAATAAAATGAATAAAATGGGTTTTTTCTCTCCCACCCCCCTTCCTTCTGGACCTCTCCTCTATTTTTAAAGCAGATTTTTGAAGAAAATGGTCCAAAGTCAGAATATTCTGATAAAATCTGTCTAATTCCCTGATGTTCTTGCAGGAGAACAACTTGTCTCCAATTTTGGAACTCAGTTTCTAACTGAGCTGCACAATGACAACATTCACTTGCTGCCAGCAGCTGCTCTGAGCTGTCCTTGTTCAGCACGAGCCTTCTGCTCACAGATCCTCTACACTCCACTTGTTAACTTTTGAAGTTTTATTGGCCAAATTTTCACTGAACAACCCCAAAGCTGTGAAAAGTGCAGCTCAGGGGCTGTGCAGAGATAACCCCTCACCCCGGGAGCCAACTGCACAAGCACTGAGCATTTCAAACTCCTGCTTTTGTGACTCTGGCAAACCACAAAGAGCTGAAGGAGGTGGGGCTCAGCTCCTTCCTTGACTGACTGCCCTGGATCTGGGATTTAGGGCTGTTGGCACAGAGAAATAAAGATAAAGGCACCAGCATGCCCTTCATCTTTATCTGCAGCACAGGAAAGCAGGCAGGAAGTTGTGCTCACTCCCAAAAATATCCCAATTTATAAATTCAGCCCACAGGACAAAAATAGCTTCACCAGCAGGTATTGTTTAATTCAGGAGTGCTCTGAAACAAACCAGTGACCCCACTGAATCGTTACTGTCAAGGAGAAAAACCCCAAACTGAGCTGCCAAAACCCAGAGACCAAAACATTTTGTGTAAAATGTGCACAAAAAGCAGCCTGAGGATCACTGCTCTCTGATCAAAGTTGTACTCAGGGCTCAGCAAACGTTCCCAGGCTCTCCCTGCCTTCACTGAAGGGTTTTCTTCACACACTGAACATTTCCATCGGTTTTAGGGAACACAGAGGCACAGAATGAGCAGGAAGGTGTTGCACACAGGCACACAGGGCTACCAGTGCTCCCACGTGTCTGTGCCCAGGGAAATGAGGCACCTTCAGAGCTCTGGGCAATTCTGAACCAGAAGTCACCAGCCAGGCCTTCCTTTGTCTCCTTGATCAATAAATGTTATTTAAATGCAGGGCAGCAGTGCCCTGTGTGCAGCACTCAGTTCTTCCAACGCCCCAAAAATCAGCAACATCCTCTCAAGGAGGTGAAGTGGGCTGAGGCCTGAAGTCTTTGTGTCAGTGCTGCTGTGGGTAATTAGCACAAAGTCATTAATTAGCAGACTGGTTTGGGTTGGAAGCACCTTGGAGCTCATGCAGCTCTGTCTCTGCCATGGGCAGGGACACCTGGCACTGCCCCAGGGTGGCACTGCCCAAGGACACTGTGGTGGCTGTCACAGAGCTGCCCTGCTGCTGCCCAGGCTCTGTGCCCCTGCCAGCTGTGCCTGCCCTGCCAGGAGCTCTGGGGGTGCAGGGGAAAGGAGGGGAGCAGGGATGATCAGAGGTGGGTGCCTTGTGTTCTGGATTGCCAAGCAAATTTCATTGTATTTGCCATGTGTATGGCAGTTCCCTTCTGTTGAGTGGGCAGTTTTCCTTCTTGTTGGAACCCAGGAAATTCCTCTGGCTGCCCTGGAGGACTCCAGCCCCTGCCCAGGAGGCTCAGAGACCTTGGCACAGAGCCCCAGACCCCTGTGCCTTTGATTTAGCCCTTGGAGAAAACAATTACCAACCTTGTATGAAGAATTACAAGCCATGAAAGTTTAAGTAGAATGAGAGTGAATTTATCATGGGGTGAAAAAATAGATTTTTGGGGTTTCTAGAATGGGAGTTCAGGGGGCAAGATGGAGGCATCTGAGTGTGTCCAGCCTTTCTCCTTCTTCTTCTTGACCCCCATCTTCTGCTGTGATGGTGGCACTCACAGATTGGTTTAGAGTAGAAGCTCACTGTCTGACACAGGTGATGGGTATTGGGAAGTAACTGTAAACATTGTACACATAATTTTTAGTACAAAAGATAACAACACTGCCCCAAGGGCGGGCAGAGTGCCTTCGACTGTCCTGCTGAGCAGACCCCGGCAGGACAGGAGAAAGAATTTTATAGATAAGGAACAATAAACAACCTTGAGAGCGAGAAATGAAGAGCTCTGACTCCTCCTTTGAGCGCTGGGCTGGGAAAAGAAACTTTTAACAATCTCGGGGTCACTCTGAGCAGCAGAGACCCTGAGCCTTTCTCTCTTCCACACCCTCTCCTCCCTCTGGGGGACATCTGCTGATAACAGCTATTGCATGTCCCTGCATGGCTGATAAGAACTGCAGCATCCCATTGGGAGATGTGAGCCCAGAGGGAGGAGCCAAGCATTGCTACCTGGATAGAATCTGGAGATTCTGGAACACCAGCACAGCTTCTGCACTGGGTTGCCCTGAGGAGCAGCAGCTGTCTCTTCCTCTGGATCTTCAGAGGAAGATGCACCTTTCTGCAGGATCCCTGCTCCAGCAGAACCAGCCCTGACACTGCAGGAGGGCTGAGCCACAATTCCAATGGCACTGCTGCCAACAGCCTGACCAACAGGGGGTCAGGTTGTGCTCTGACTCTGGCAGTGTTATTCTAGTGTGCTGCATTGTTTATTTTATCTTTTTATTTTCTTCCCTATCAAAGAACTGTTATTCCAGCTCCCTTATGTTTTGCCTGAGAGCCCCTTAATCTAAAATTTATAACAATTTGGGGGAGGGGCGGGGGGGTTACATTTTCCATTTCAGGGGAGGCTCCTGCCTTCCTTAGCAGACATTAGCAGCAGAACAAGGTTTGGGGAAGTTCATCATGGACTAACCACAGCCTGGACCAGCTCCTTGACCACCTCCAACTCTTCCTTTGGAGAGCATTTGTGACCGGGTTTCTGCCCTTCTCCTGCTGCCTGCAGCTCTGCGACACGAACTGCAGCTGCCTCAACCAGACCCAGCCTGGAAAACTCCCTCAGCACCAGCACAGCGCCAGCCTCTTCCACGGCGTGTCCCTCAACCGACATCTGTCACCCACAAGCGGTGACTCTTTCCTCTGACCCTCCTAAAGCCACCGTGTGACCCCTGGGACGCCCTGGTCCAGGTCCCAGAGCCCGGAGCCCAGAATCGCTTCCGGAGCCAAAACGCTCCCGGAGCCCAGAACTGCTCCAGAGCCCGGGCAGCTCCTGGAGCCCGGGGCCGAGCCCGGAGCCCCCCGACAGGCCCCGGAGTCCAGAACCGGCCCCAGAGTCCAGAACCGCTCCTGGAGCCCAGGGCCGTTCCCGGAACCGCTCCCGGTTCTTCGCCGCCGCTTCCGGCACCGGCGCTCCCCCTCACAGCCCATGTGACGTCACCGCCACACCGCCGGCTGCGATTGGTCGCTTCTATTCCCGCGCCTGCGCACTGGCACGGCTGAAGCGGCGCTTCCGGGTTGCGGGGGTTCGGCACCGCCGCTCTCCGTGCCCCCGCCGCTCCCGGTGCCCGTGGTGCCCTCAGTGCCCCCGGTGCTCCCGGTGTCCCTGCTCGGGCAGTGCGGTCCCTCCGCCGCCCGCGCGGTGTCTGAGGCGGCCCGGGCGGGGCGGCGGACACAGGAGCGGGCGCTGCGCGTGCGTGAGGCGCGCTGCTCCTGGCGCCCCCTGGCGGCCGCGGCGCCCCTCAGGCGCCGGGAGCCCACGGGCGCTCCCGTCCCTGAAGGATCGCTGGGGCTGGAAAAGCGCTCCGGGATTATGGAATCCGGGGTTATCGAATCCGGGGTTAGGAAATCCGGGGTTAGCAAAACCGGCCTGTGGCCCATCCCCACCTGGTCACCAGCGCACAGCGTTCCTTGGCCACCTCCAGTGATGGGGACTCAAACCGCACCGGGCAGTTCCAATTCCTGACCGCCCTTCCCATGGGGAAATTCTGCTGATTTCCACCCTGAGCTCCCCTGGCCCAGCCTGGGGCCGTTCCTTCTCCACCTGTCCCTGTTCCCTGGAGCACAGCCCGACCCCCCCGGCTGTCCCCTGCTGTCAGGAGCTGTGCAGAGCCACAAGGGCCCCCTGAGCCTCCTTTGCTCCAGGCTGAGCCCCTTCCCAGCCCCTCTCCAGCCTCAGCCCCTTCCCAGCTCCTCTCCACCCTCAGCCCCTTCCCAGCTCCCTCAGCCCCTGCCCTGGGGCACTGCCTGGGAAGTGCTTTGGGCTGGGAGGTGCCAGCACCGGCCGGGCAGAGTTTTCCAGGTGATTCCACAAACAAAAGGTCCCCGTGTGTCCCTGTGGGAGGGTCGCTGGTGCTGGGGGTCCCTGCAGAGCTGTGGCACGGTGGGGCATTCCATGGGTGGGATTGTTGTGGTCCAGGTGCTGCACACACACAGAGCAGTGGGGCAGGGATGGTGTCCCCCTGCCTGGTGACAGCCACTGCTGCCTCCTTTGCTCCAGGCTGAGCCCATTCCTAGCTCCCTCAGCCCCTCCTGGGGCTCCATTCCCTTCCCAGCTCTGTTCCCGTCCCTGGACACGCTCCAGCCCCTCCAGGTTTTGCCGGGGTTATCCCAGAGCTGCCCCCAGCACTGGAGGTGCCCCAGCAGTGCCAGCTCAGGGGACGGGCACTGCCCTGCTCCTGCTGTCACACCATGGCTGGCACAAGGTGCCCCTGGCTTTGCCCACCTGGGTACACCTGAGCTCATGTCCAGCCACTGTCCCCAGCACCCCCAGGGCGTTTCCCAGTTTTCCAGCCCCTCTTCCCCCAGCCAGGAAGATTCCATAGGGACTAAGGGGCAGGACGGGGCACTGGGCCTTGTTGACCCTGACAGTTCTGCTGTCACCCCATGGATCCAGCCTGTCCTGATCCCTCTGCAGAGCCCCACTGCCCTCCTGGTCTCAGTGCACGGATCAGCATTTGGATCCATCCATCCATCCATCCATGGATCCATGGATCCATCCATCCATCCATCCATCATCCATCCATCCATCATCCATCCATCATCCATCCATCCATCCATCCATCCATCCATCCATCCATCATCCATCCATCCGTCCATCATCCATCCATCCATCCATCATCCATCCATCCATCCATCCATCCATCCATCCATCATCCATCCATCCATCCATCATCCATCCATCATCCATCCATCCGTCCATCATCCATCCATCCATCCATCCATCCATCCATCCATCCATCCATCCATCCATCATCCATCCATCCATCCATCATCCATCCATCATCCATCCATCCATCCATCATCCATCCATCCATCATCCATCCATCCATCCATCCATCCATCCATCCATCCATCATCCATCCATCCATCCATATCCATCCATCCATCATCCATCCATCCATCCATCCATCCATCCATCCATCCATCCATCCATCCATCCATCCATCCATCATCCATCCATCCATCCATCCATCCATCCATCCATCCATCCATCCATCCATCCATCCATCCATCCATCCATCATCCATGCATCCATCCATCCATCATCCATCATCCATCCATCCATCCATCATCCATCCATCCATCATCCATCATCCATCCATCCATCATCCATCCATCATCCATCCATCCATCCATCCATCATCCATCCATCCATCCATCCATCCATCCATCCATCCATCATCCATCCATCCATCCATCCATCCATCCATCCATCCATCCATCCATCCATCCATCCATCCATCCATCCATCCATCCATCCATCCATCCATCCATCCATCCATCCATCCATCCATCCATCATCCATCCATCCATCCATCCATCATCCATCCATCCATCATCCATCCATCATCCATCCATCATCCATCCATCCATCCATCATCCATCCATCCATAATCCATCCATCCATCCATCCATCCATCATCCATCCATCCATCCATCCCTCCATAGCAGGAATTGGCTGGCTGGCAGCCCTGTGTCCCTGTGCTCAGGCAGTGTGCTGCTGGGTGTGGCCCTGCTGGTGACAGGGACATTTCTGTCACTGCAGTGACCCAGAGCTGGACAATTTCTGTTCCTGTCTCTGGGAGAGCAGCGGGGTCGGGCCTGGGGCAGTCTCTCCAGGAAGGGATTTCCAGGCAGGGATGGGCACAGGCAGCAGCAGGAGGGGCTGTGCAGGAGCTGCTCTGTGCTGCTGACCTCAGCTGGGCTCCGAGGTGTCCCAGCACCTCACCACAAGGGGCATTTTGTGGTTTTTAGTGAAAAAATCCCTTTTCAGTGAGTCCCCAGGGGCTGGGGCTGGCTCTGTCCCATCCCACAGCCCAGAGCAGAGCAGGGGGATGGAGCTGAGGCAGGAACACCCCACAACATCCTGTGGCAGGACTGAGCCAGGATTTCCCCTCCTTCTGCAGGAGGTTCTGGGTTCCCTAAGCTGCCTTTCTGCTCCATTATTTTATCCACTTAGCAGGGATCACTCTGAAAATCCTGTTCCACTCATGTCACCTGGCACCATTTGTTATCCTTGGTTCCATCTCTAGAGCAAACATAACCTGTGAGATTCTGTAAAGTTTAAGCATCAGTTTTGACCAACTACTTTTTCCTTTTCATCTTTTCTTTTTTCTCTATTTTCTTTCTTTTCTTTGTTTTTATTCTGCTTTCTCTTTGTCACTTTGTTTTTCTGTTTTTACATTTATTTTTGTTTTTAATTTTATTTTTACATTTAATTTTTCCTTCTCTTTCCCTTTCTCTTTTCCATCTCTTTCCCTTTCTCTTTCCCTTTGTTTTCCCCTTTCTCTTTTCCATCTCTTTCCCTTTCTCTTTTCTATTTTCTTTCTCTTTCTCTTTTCCATCTCTTTCCCTTTCTCTTTCCCTTTGCTTTCCCTTTCTTTTTTCCTTTTTCTTTTCCTTTCTCTTTTCCATCTCTTTTCCTTTCTCTTTTCCATTTTCTTTCCCTTTCTCTTTTCCTTTTTCTTTCCCTTTCTCTTTTTATCTCATTCCCTTTCTCTTTCCCATCACTTTTCCTTTCACTTTTCCAACTCTTTCCCTTTCTCTTTTCCATCTCTTTCCCTTTCTCTTTTCCATTTTCTTTCCCTTTCTCCCTCCTCTTTTTCCTTTTTCTATTGATTTTTCTCTTTCCTTAAGAAAATATTTTAGCTCACCACTTGCTGTTTAATGCCCAACTCAAAATTTTTTGGAAGCAGTAAATTCCACATTTAAGCTTTGATTATTGGATAGGAAGTTCCCCAACACCCTTTAGGTCAAATCTCTTAATTTGATTCACATTTATCTCTAAAAACCACAGATTGATTATCCAGGGTTCAAATTGCACCCTCTTTGCTGAGGAGCAAAACTCTCAGACCAATCTCTAAAATTTTACTTGAAAGTGCAGCTTCTCCCTCATCCAAGTGCTGGAGCTGTCCCGTGGGAAAATCTGCCAGGAACAGGAAGTAAAATATCCGGGAGTAAAACATCCTGTAAAATATTTGGGAGTAAAATATCCAGTAAAATATCCAGGAGTAAAATATCCAGGAGTAAAATATCCTGTAAAATATCCCCTGACCCTGAGTTAGGTCATCAGCCGTGCCCTGGGAATGTCCAGATCACCTTCCCAGGGTGTGAGAACAGCTTTGGCCAAGGTAAACCTCCCTCTGGTGCTTCCCCTCCCTCAAAACCACCCCAAACCCCCAAATCTGAATGAGATGAGTTGCATAAATCAGGATTAAAGTCACATTTAGGGCATTTGTGCCTTAACCAGCCTGGGTGAGATGGAATCATGAATTGGGGGGTTCACTACAAACCCCAAATTCCCTGCAGGTGAGGGTTGGCCAGGAGCTGGGTCCTGCAGGGACAGGGTGTGGGGACACCCCTGGTGCTCCCCCTGATCTCTGCACGGGGCTGGGGGAGCTGCCCAAAGAGAAGCTCCTGTGGATTTTGGAGCCTTTGTGCTCACACATGTCCAGAGAGCAGGAATTAGAGAGAGACATCCTGTGGGATTCATTCTCTGAACCTGAGAGAAGCAGAGAAAAGAATGATCAGAACAATTCCCATCTCATTGTCTGCTCCTGTGTTGTGCTAAAGAAGAATGCAACATGGAGATTGTTTACCCACAGTGATGGGGTTTTGTTTCCTTGGCCTGTCAGGGCCAAGCGTGCAGCCTGTGGGTCAGCAGACAGTCAGGAGATTCTGGGCAGCTGAGTTGAGTTGAGTTGAGTTGAGTTGGGAGCTTGTGCAGTTTCAGTTTAGATGTAGTGTAATATAGTATAGAATAATATAGTATAGAATAATACAGTATAATGTTGGACAAGAATGTGGCTGTTTCCTCAGAGCCCACATCCACAGCTGGCCTGTCACACCAGGCCCCTGCCCAAAGCCCCTCTCTGTGGGATTCATTCCCTGAACCTGAGAGAAGCAGAGAAAAGAATGATCAGAACAATTCCCATCTCATTGGCTGCTCCTGTGTTATGCCAAAGTAGAATGCAAATGGAGATTTTTTACCCCCAGTGATGGGGTTTTGTTTCCTTGGCCTGTCAGGGCCAAACACGTGTGCAGCCTGTGGGTCAGTAGTCAGGAGAATCTGAGCAGCTGAGTTGAGTTGAGTTGAGTTGAGTTGGGTGCTTGTGCAGTTTCAGTTAAGATGTAGTGTAATATAGTGTAAAATAGTAGAGAATTCTCAATATAGTATAATGTTGGACAAGAATGTGGCTGTTTCCTCAGAGCCCACATCCACAGCTGGCCTGTCACACCAGGCCCTGCCAAAGCCCCTCTCTGTGGGATTCACATTCCCTGAACCTGAGAGAAGCAGAGAAAAGAATGATCAAAGCAATTCCTATCTCATTGGCTGCTCCTGTGTTGTGCCAAAGTAGAATGAAATATGGAGATTGTTTACCCACAGTGATGGGGTTTTTCCTAGCCCTGTCAGGGCCAAGTGTGTGCAGACTCAGTCAGGAGATTCTGGGCAGCTGAGTTGAGTTGGGTGCTTGTGCAGATTCTGTTTAGATGTAATGTAACATAGTGTAATATAATATAGAATAATACAGTATAATAAAGTCATTCATTAGCCTGCTGATATCCTGGAGTCCTCCCCGACATTTCCTGCCTTCGTGGGTGCTGCCCTGCTTTACTATAACATCCCATAATGTTTCCTCACCCTCCTGAAACCCTCTCCCAGACCAGCTCGAGGAACATTTGTTTGGAAGGCTCTGGTTTGGTTTTGGGGGTGGACAGGGAGGGCTGGGTTTCCCAGAAATGTGTGATGATGTAAAGGATTCCTGTTATTCCCAAATTCCAGAGCTCCTTCCCACTGATCTTTAGCCTTTCCACACCCATGGATTTTCACCTCCTCAGCCTGGCACCACCTTCTGGCTTGGTGTGAAAAATGTGTGTTTTATGATTGGCTTTTCTAAAATAATACAATGAATATTATATGTGTTATGTTAGAAAGCAATGCTGTATTAATTCTCTTAAGTATTGTGTTCAATATAGTTTTAGGTTATAAAAAAATGTTAAAATAGAAATTATGCTATGTAGGATTCTTTTTTTCAAGAAAGGACTCACAGTGAGGTAGCAGCCACAGGACACCTGAATCTTTCAGAGAAAGGGAATTTATTGCTCTCTGATCAGAAGAAATGAACTTCTTCCCACCTTGAAGGTGCTGTCAGGATTCAGAGGAAGAAGGTGGCACTGACCAGACAGAATCCTGTGTTTGAATGGAATTTATGCATCATGTATCATCATGTAAATAATGTATTTAGTGTATGAATATACAACACGCTGTTTTTAAGAGTTAATCCTTTGTTAATGTGTCCTTTTTCAGGCTTGTGCTGCCCAGAAAAGGTACCCAGATGTCTGTAACTCTTTGTCTCAATTGTCTCATATTGTCCTAATTCAAATTGTCCAAATTATTATTACTCTATATTTTTATAACCATTTTATTACTATTAAACTTTTAAAATTTTAAAACCAAGTTTTTGGCGTTTTCACACTTGGCAAATTGGATACTCTGATTTCAGGTTCCCAACAGCCAAGGGTTTGTTGATCCATCCTCTGGGTAAAGCACCTCCCATGGGAGACAGGACTGAATGAGGGGAGGCAGTTTCCAGAAAATGGCCAAAACTCCTGGTCCTGATCCCTAAATTGGCAATTAGCAGCTCATTATTTTACCAGGGCTTTCCTGGATTTGCTCAGACACTCCCAAACCTTTCTGAAAAGCTCCTCCAGTCTCAGCAGGTCTGAGTCACTTGGAATAATTCCTTCTGCATCCCTCAGAAGAGATTTTAACAAATTCCATCGTAACCTCTGGATTTTAATAATTGCCAAAGCTGCAGGGGAAGAAGTAAAACCAGAAGTAAAACCACTTTCCACTTATTATGAGTTTACCAACATCATCTGTAACATTTAAAACCCAGCAGCAATAAACCCACACAAACACTCTCCCCCTAAAGAACAACCCCATCCTTTAACAATCCTTTTTTCCCCTCCAGATTTAGCAGGGATGGAATTAGCAAACTCCAATAACAACATTATTTCTGTGTTCTTCAGCAGCTCGTGGCTCAGGGCTCTGAAACCATTCTGGTGTTGGGAGGATGGAGCTGGGCTTTCAAACACACAGCAGCAGCAGGTCTGGAGCAGATGAGCCTGGAGTGAGGCACTCAGTTCATTATTCATGGTTCGTGAGGGAATTTTGGTTCACTTGTTATATTTGGGGCTCTTACTTGTTGTATTTGGGGCTTTTCTGGTCAAAGAAACCTGCCAGGTTCTTTCTTGCCCCCATTATCCTGCCAAGCAATTTAGCTCCTTAATGAATTGCTCTGAATTCAGGGGGTCTTGCTGGAGGAATGAGTGACAGAGTGCAGGGAATGTTCCCTGGGGTGACTGAGCCCCCTGAGCAGAGCCTGACAGCTCCACCCCACTCAGGACAGGGCTCCAGCAGCTCCTGCCAGGCTCTTTGGGCCCAGGTCTGGCTCCTGAGCAGGAGTGACTGCCCTGAAATCCCTGTGTTTCACAGGACACAGAATTCCCATTTACAGAATTCTCTTATTGTTAATTCTGAGCTCCATTGGATTTGTCCAACACTTTCTTGCTGGTTCACAAAATTCCTCAAGTCCAGAACAAGAGAAACAACGTGTGTCCTTTCCAGAACCTTCCAGGGACACCTTCCACTGTCCCAGGAGCTCCAGCCTGGCCTTGGGCACTGCCAGGGATCCAGGGGCAGCCCCAGCTGCTCTGGGCACCTGTGCCAGGGCCTGCCCACCCTGCCAGAAACAATTTCCAATTCCCAATCTCCCATCCATCCCTGTCCTGGGCAGTGGGAGCCATTCCCTGTGTCCTGTCCCTCCATCCTTGTCCCCATCTATTGTAAATGCAGGGCCACCAACAAAGGCAGGAATGATGCATCTGACTCCATCTTATCAGAAGGTTAATTTATTACTTTATCATACTATATTCTATTAAAGAATACTACACTATACTGAAGAATACAGAAAAGATACTTATTGAATGCTAAAAGATAATAATGAAAACTCCTGACTCTCTCCAGAGTCCCAACACAGCTCAGCCCTGGTTGGCCAAAGAGTGAAAACAACTCCCAGCAGAATGCAGTGAAACAATCACCTGTGGGTGAACAATCTCCAAACACATTCCACATGAGCACAGCACAGGAGAAGCAAATGAGATCAGAATTGTTTTCCTTTCCTCGGAGGCCTCTGGCTGCCTTTCAGCTTCCCTGGGTGAAGGAATCCAGTTCAGAGGATGTGAATGCCACATCCAGCCCCTCTCCAGCTCTCCTGGAGCCCCTTCAGGCTCCGGAAGCTGAATCTGCTCCTTAATTCTGCTCCCCAAACCTCTGCACTCTCCTGGAACTCCAGGGTTTGAGCAGCCTGGGATGGTGGTGGAGGGGACAGGGAGAGCTTTAAGCTCCTTCCAAGCCCACCCAGGCTGGAGTTCTGTGCTTCTGTCATTCTTTACCCACAGGAGAGAACTCTGAAGGTTCAGTGGGAATCAACATCCAGCAGAGCTTCCTTCAGTTCTGCTCTTTTCATGAAATGAGAAAAGTGTGGTGGGAACAGTCTGCCCTGGAGTTCACTCACCTGAATGACCCTGTTGGAACCCCCCCAGAAACCCCAAATCCAGCAGTTCTTGTGCACCCCAGAGTGGGGAGTCCCTTGTGTAACACCCACAGACTGGGAGCAATTTTATATTTATATTTATATTTATATTTATATTTATATTTATATTTATATTTATATTTATATTTATATTTATATTTATATTTATATTTATATTTATATTTATTTCTTTACAGTCCCTTAGCTGTGTTGGCCAGGAAAGCAAACCTCCAATTGTTGATGAAATTCATCCCTGGATGAGACACACATGAGGAAATGAGGGATGCAATAAATACAGCTGCAGGTTTCATTGTCCAAGGGAACTGCTGGAAGTGTGAGGGGAAGCAAATTCCCAGTTTTTTACACATTTATAATATGAAAACCTTCCTCTCCTACAACTGCCAGCTCCCATGGCCATATTAAATAACCTAATTTTTGAAAAGTGGGTTTGGAACATACTGATTTGCTCTCTTTTGCCTGTTTTCATTCTGTTTCCCCACAATGACAGAATATATGACAGACAATAAGGACAAAATCCAAATGTGTGTGGCTGTGGCTGTGAGGAGAGAGAAAAGCAGGAGGCTGGGGTGTGTTTCCCCATTTTCCCCATAAGGGGATGTCTGTGTGTCTCCTTAACCCTTCAGGCAGCTCTAAGATATATTTAGAGAGAAGCCAGGGAAAGGGAGGCTCTAAATAGCTTCAGTTTCAAACCTATAAAATGAGAAACTGGGGAAAAAGAATGATTGACAAAAGAGGGGAATGTGGTAAAGATATTCTGAGATGGTTCCAGCACTGAATTCCTTCTGCTCCCTCCCACTGTGGGGATGAAGAGAGATTGTTAGATTTATAAAATAGGGAATAAATTAATGACAGTGCAGGGTGGGATGAAAAAGGAGCTGCAGCCCTGTGGGGAGCAGAGCCAGAGGTTCCTGGAGCCCCAGAGGACCTGGCCCAGCCCAGCAGGACCTGCCCAGGCCATTCCTGCTCCCTCACGTCCCTCTGCTGCCTGGAGCTGGCTCCGAGCTCACCTGATCCACTGAAACCTCAGGGGGGAAGAAATCAGTTCTGAAATAAGGGAAATAAATCAGCTCTAAACCAGGGGGAGATAAATCAGCTTCTCCTCCCAGCCCTGCCCGTGTTCATCTGCATTTCCCACTCATTTCTCACTCTGGGTCCAGCTGGAGCTGAGCAGCCCTGCCAGCAGCACCTGGCAGCTCCAGCTCTGCCTGCCCACACAGATTTAAGCCTGGCCTATCTCCTGATGGTCAGAAAGGACCTGAGCTCTGTCCTTCAGGAAAAACCAAGCCCAGCTACCCCTGGCAGCAGAGTTAGGCCCAGCCTTGGGGACAGAACTGATTTCTGGACGTTTCTCTGCACATTTTCTCAGCTTCAGATCAGCTGGGCTCACCTGGACAACCTTAAACTTCCACCTGAGGGGAAAATGAGTCAGAGCTCTCCCCTGGCTGGGTTTACTGGGGCATTTTAGGCTGGTGAGCTGTGAAATACAGGATTTGCTGGGCAGCTCCAGGATGGATCCTGAACCTCTCTAATTTTGCATTCTCCTTGTCCAACTGCCCTGTAAATGAAGGGTTTGAGGGCATTTCTGTGGAGTTCTGCTGAGCAAGAGCACAGAGAGCTGCTGGGTTAGATTTTCCAAGGATTTTATAGCCATAGAAACAATGAAATCCTTCAATATCCTTCAGCCCCTGCTCACTCTGAAGGCAGAGCTGATCTCTTGTGCTTTAATTCTTGCTGCCAGTGCCAGCT
The DNA here is from genome assembly GCA_009764595.1 of Geothlypis trichas. Classification (NCBI taxonomy): domain Eukaryota; kingdom Metazoa; phylum Chordata; class Aves; order Passeriformes; family Parulidae; genus Geothlypis; species Geothlypis trichas. Next base: position 19,101,610 of record CM019914.1, on the reverse strand, counting down.
CCAATTCTGCCCAGTCTAAAAAAGCCACCCTGGAGCATTTATCCCTTTAGAAAACAAATTAAACAGTAAGGAAGGCAGTGCTCCCTGAAACCTTTGAACAACAGAAATTAAAGGTTCCCCAGAAGGTTGAATCAACAAAAGTGAGCCCTAAAAAGCACTAAAGGAGATGAGAGCAGGGAGGAAAACAAACCTGCAATATTCCAGCTCTCAGTCCAAGGGATGAGCACATGGCACCTGAGGATGTGGATTGTGTGACAGTGGTGGTGGCTGATGATCTTAAATGTCTTTTCCAGCATTAAGAACCCTGTGATTCCAGGATTTTCTGCCTTTTCCTCCTGCTCTGGGGCTGAGGAACCCCTTGAGTGGAGCCCCAGGCTGCACACCAGAGCTCTGCAGCATTTTGAATCCAACTCTTTGTGTTTATGGAAGGTGGCACAGGAAATCTCAGCTGTGAGGGTGCTCACAGGGAAGAGATGAGGATCTCACTCCATGTTTCAGAAGGCTGATTTATTATTTTATTGTATATATTACATTAAAACCATACTAAAGAAATAGAAGAAAAGGTTTCATCAGAAGGCTGGCTAAGAATAGAACAGGAATGATAACAAAGGTTTGTGGCTCAGCTCTGTCTGAGCCAGCTGACTGTGATTGGCCATTAATTAGAAACAACCCCATGAGACCAATCCCAGATGCACCTGTTGCATTCCACAGCAGCAGATAATCAATGTTTGCATTTTGTTCCTGAGGCCTCTCAGCTTCTCAGGAGGAAAAATCCTAAGGAAAGGATTTTCCATAAAAGATGTCAGTGACACTCAGCCCCAGAGCATCTCCCAGCCCTGCATATCCAGGACAGAGCTGAGGTGGATGATCCCCTCCAAGCTCCTTCCAGAGCCATTCAGAGGCAGCAATTCCTGGAGAAATAGCTCCTATCAAATTTAGGAGCCTTCCCTTGGGGAGGAAACATCCATTTCCCCTTCTACCTGTCATTCTTCTTCATTTATGGACCAAATAAGGCACCAAATCTGGCAGGCTTTAGGTAAAAAATGAGCTGTTCATGGCAAAGAGAGCCTCAGTGGATGAAAAAAACCAAAACCCAACTGTTGGAATCAAGATGCAGTTAATAGGAGCAAAAATAAATAGAAACAGGCTCTAAATGTAAATGAACATTACATCACCACTGGCATTTCAGCTCCTTTTCAAACACAGAAATAGAAGCAGATTTCACTTGCAGAAAGTTGCTGTGTTCACACAGCCTGAGCTGCTTTGGGGGCACAGCCCTGAACCTTCTGCCCCCCAAAACAACTCCAGAAAGGAGCAAAGAGGGATCAGGCAGAGGGGGCAAATCCCAACTTTCTGGTCAGAAGAGGTTGAGAGAAACACAATTAACCCTTAAGCCCTGTGGGATGGGATCTGTGTGTGTTTGCCAGCTCCAGGGGAGCTCACTCCACCTCAGGCAGATTGGAGGTGAAAGCAGATAATTCAATTCCAGCCCAGGAGAAGGCTGGGCCCTTAATGAACTGAGAGGGATGACAGAGAGGGAAAGAGCTCCAGTGCAGCTTTAGCAGCAGATTTCTTTCCCAGCTGTCACCTCAAATCCTCGAGATCCACGTTGGTAACCCAAATCCTGGCACCATTTCCAGCCTGGAAATAAACTCAGAGTGTTCTTGGAGTGAGACCTGAAAGCTGGGGCACCTCAGGGGCCCCTGCTCAATCCCTGCCCCCAAATATTGCCAATGCCACCCCATCCCAGGGGGCAGGACCTTCCTGGGCACTGGAACTCCCCCAGGTCCCAATCCCATGGCATCCTTCCCATCAGTGGATTTGTCTGGTCCTCAGGCTGTGCCAGGGGAGGCTCAGGCTGGATATTGGGAATAATTCCTTTATGGAAAGGGCTGTCAAACACTGGAATGGGCTGTGAGGCTCCTGACATGCTCAGGTCCTGGAAAAGTCAGAGGAGAACAAGGAGAACTCTGCAGCCTCTAACAGGGTGCCTCATCCTCCATCCTTCCAAAACACCTCCAGGAGTTTTCAGGGATTTCAGGGAATGAAGAGTTAAAGGGCAGCAAACAAATGCAGCTAAAGAAGATCTGAGATGGTTTTCCCTCATTCTTACCCACCTCAGACATTCCATTTTATACAAGTTTGTGTCTCAGTGTTAAAACCAAATTCTTCCCTGTGGGAAGGAGGAGATGGATCCCAGGCTCCCATGGGCCACAGCAGGAGTGACAGAGGGAAGGATGTTAATTTAGGAAGGATGGCACACTGACATTTCATCCTGTCTGATATGGCAGAGAGATTTCATTTTTTTTAACAGGAAGAGCTTCAATATTTCACAAAAAATGTGTTGCCTGTGATTATTTGTAAAGCATCGAGGATGGGCTTGGCACTTCCCTGACAGAAACACTGGCAGGTCCCTGCCTGGAGATCTATAATTGGAGCAGAGCAAGGGAAGGTGATGGGAAGAGTGGATGGGAGGACAGGGAGGCATCAGAGGGAGATCAGGAGGAGAATTAGGGATTTTTTATTCTTTACTGGATTTTTTGGGTTCTTTTAATGTCATCTGATTTAAATCCAGGCTTAAGATCTGATTCAACTCCAGATTTTTTTTTTTTCTGCCCAAACTTTCCTGTGGCCCTGGCTGGAGCAGAAAACCAAAATGTTGAAATTCCTGCTGGAATAAGGAGGAGGATGGTGTGGGCACAGCCTGACTGTGCCAGGTGGGAGCATCTCCCTGCAGGTTCATCATTCTGGAAACAACTGTGGCCCACAGAGGGGAAGCAGAGAGGGGCACAGCAGGGCACAGGGAGGCCTTGGCATGTCCCCAGGTTTGTTTTGGAAGGGTTGGGTGTTCCCTGGGAGTGCTGCCGTGTTTCTGACAGAATGAATTGGAAACCAATCCCCCTGTGCATCCCCAGCTCCCTCCAGGATGCTCCTGCAGTGCGGTCTCCAAGGGCTTCATGGAATTTCTGCTTTTTCCTGCCCGGATAACCGAGCACAAACCCTTTCCTGGGTTCCTGCAGGAGCCCCAGCGCTGAAAATCCCTGAGCAGCCCCTGGGAGCTGCCCAGGAGCCAGGCAGGAGGGGCAGGGCCGTGTCCTCCTGGCTGCCAGCTGGGGGGAAATCCCGGGATTTAGGGAAAAGCCTCGGCTTTCCACCTTTTCCCTGCGTGGGAGGAACTTTCTGCCACCAAGGAATGAGCTGGGAGCAGCGATCCCAGCGTTCCTGGAGAGGAATCGTGAGGATTAACTGGGGATGACATGAGTGCTCCATTTCCCTGTGCCTGGGGACACCAGGTGAGGGCAGGGCAGGAGGGATGTGCTGCAGGCCCAAATCCCACAGGATTCTCCCTTTGCTGCAGGCCCAAATCCCACAGGATTCTCCCTTTGCTGCAGGCCCAAACCCCACAGGATTCTCCCTTTACTGCAGGCCCAAATCCCACAGGATTCTCCCTTTGCTGCAGGCCCAAATCCCACAGGATTCTCCCTTTGCTGCAGACCCAAATCCCACAGGATTCTCCCTTTGCTGCAGACCCAAATCCCACAGGATTCTCCTTTTGCTGCAGACCCAATTCCCACAGGATTCTCCCTTTGCTGCAGGCCCAAATCCCACAGGATTCTCCCTTTGCTGCAGGCCCAAATCCCGCAGGATTCTCCCTTTGCTGCAGGCCCAAATCCCACAGGATTCTCCCTTTGCTGCAGACCCAAATCCCGCAGGATTCTCCCTTTTCCACCCCGTCGGGTCCTGGGGAGGACAAAGCTGCGCTACAACCCAAGGCTGGGTGCCAAAACCCCCAAGAGGCGGCGCTCAGGAAGGGCTGGTGGAGGGGTGAGCTGAGGAGGTGCTAATTAGATTAGGTGCTAATTAGCTGCGCTGCTCGGCAGAGCTCAGCCTTCAGCTGTCACTCACCCACTCCAAGCCTGGGAACACATTCCTGGGCGGGGGCAGCTCTGGCGCTTCCCTCCCCTGCGACAGAGAGGGACCCTGGCCCTGGGTGGCCCTGGGGACAACCCAGGCAGGGCCGGAGTTCAGGAGGGTTCAGGAATGCGGATGTGGCACTGCAGGACAGGGCTGGTGCTGGTCACTGTCCTGTTTGAAAGGATGCTGAGGAAGGCAGGAAATGAGAAATGTAACCCCCTCCTCTGAATTATTATAGTTTTGGAATTAAGGGGCTCTCAGGCAAAGATATGGGAGTAGGAATAACAGTTCTTTACTAGGAAAAATAAAAATGCTGTAACACAAACCAACCCTACCAGACCCAGCCCATGCCCTGTCCCCTGTGTGCCAGGGTGGTGTCCCAGCCCCATCCCAGGGGGGCTCAGCCCTCCTGCAGTGCCAGCTGTGGTTCTGCTGCAGCAGGGATCCTGCACAAGGGGGGAGTTTTCCTCTGCAGCTCCAGGGCTGCTGCAGATGGGCCTGGGCTCCCTCTGGCCATGCAGGGCAGCAGAAAGCTGCTCCTCTGGCAATGCAGGGGGCAAAGGCTGCTGTGCTGTGCCAGGCTCAGCTTGGATCCAGGTAGGAATGCTTGGCTCCTGCCCTGGGCACAGCATCTCCCCATGGGATGGGGGAATTGGATCAGCCCTGCAGGGACACTCAGTGGCCATGGACAGCAGAGATCTCCTGCAGGGAGGGTTGGGGGTGGGAGAGAGAAAGAAAAAACTGCCCATGGACAGCAGAGAACTGCCCCAGCTCTGACAGGTGGGGACAGAGCTCACACCCCAATAACATCCTGTAACCTGAGACACCGTGCTGGTGGTGCTGGTGAATCACTGGACTTGATGATCCCAAAGCCCTTTTCCAGATATTCTCATGAAAATGGAATATTTAATTATTATTTAATATTTATATTAAATAACACACAGTTCAGAGCTCATTAAACAGTTACATTTCAGTCAGAACTCTGGAAACAATCTCTGTGTGAGGTGTTTTTATCTGCAGCAGTGATCCCATGATTCCAACATGGATCTCCAGATCCCTTTTGTATTTTCTGATTTCCAGGCAACACCTCACAGCTCCAAAAGACTTTTGTAGACTTAATCAAACTTAGACTGAGTCTAAAGTGAACTCAAGCAGGGCATTCAGGTGTGATGGATGCTGTTGGAATGGCACCAAAATCTGGTGGCTCTAATCCCAGTGTCACATCCCATTAAACTTCCAGCTCCCTGAATTAGAAAGGAACTTCAATGGTTGGAAAAGAAATTCCCAAACTGAACTGGGAATGAGTAAAGGGCTTGGAAATCATCCAGACTGGAAGTCAGATGGATTCAGAGCTGGCCTCAGAGCTGGCACAGGGAGGTGGAGGCTGCAGACCTGCCCTGGTTCCTCTCCCAAGGGGGACAGAAAGCTGCTGGTGTTCCCAGCTCGTGTGAAATGCAGGGAGAGAAATGCAGGATTCAGCAGCAGATGAGGAGAGGCAGCACTGCCTGGGAACAGCAGAGGGAGCAGAGACAGGGAGCAGGAGCAGGAGGGGAAGGAGGAAGCGCTGCAGCTGCTGAGATGGATTCCAGGGCAGGGGAAGGGAGCCCGGGAGCAAAGGGGTGGGTGTGCCAGGGTGGGCAGGACAGGAGGCACGGGCTGGGATCACCTTTGGCACAGGGGAGCACAGCTGGGCACGGCACAGCCCGGCCCAGCACAGCCCATCCCATCCCATCCCACCCCACCCCACCCCACCCCGTCCCATCCCATCCCATCCCATCCCATCCCATCCCATCCCACCCCATCCCATCCCATCCCATCCCATCCCATCCCATCCCATCCCATCCCATCCCACCCCCATCCCATCCCACCCCATCCCATCCCACCCCGTCCCATCCCATCCCATCCCATCCCATCCCATCCCATCCCATCCCATCCCATCCCACCCCGTCCCATCCCATCCCATCCCATCCCATCCCATCCCATCCCATCCCATCCCATCCCATCCCATCCCATTATCCCATCCCATCCCAGTGAGCATTTCCAAGGGCCGGCTCTGCCCAGGCTCAGCCAAGTCCCAGCTCCCTGAGACACCTTCAGTTTCAGTTTTCAAGTTTTCCAGATTCTGTCCTCCATTGGTGTATAACTCTGAACTTCATATTGTTAAAATTCAACACATAATTCTACAGGCTAAACTTTCAATGCTTAATTCATATTGCTAACTCAAGTGAACTCCAAAAATCTCTATTTCAGTCTAAAGTGTGAGCAGCTCTCCTCACAGCTCAGTCACACAGAACAATCCTTTTCCAGCCCAGAACCAAGGACACCACTGCAGCTTCAGGCCCAAAAAGTGCAAACAGCAGAGAACTGGGGAGAGCAAACTGGGAGGATGGGACTGCATCACCTGGAGCTGGAATTGGACAATTAACCCCAAAATGGAAATGGACCAAAACTGATAAAAGTGTGAGAGCTTGTGATCCTTGTCCAATTTGGGTGCAGCCCTGGCTGGGCTCTTGTGCTGCCCAAGGTGGATCCTGTGAAGGCCTTTTCATAAATCCCTGCTTTATTCCTTTAATAAATCCCTGCTTTATTCCTTTAACTCTGTCCAGGAGCCTCCCAAGGCATCACCTGCTGGGGAAGGAACAGCAGGAATGAGTTTTGCTGTGTCCTGGTGAGTCCAGGAGGGACAGACCCACCTGGTTCTGTCTCAGCTTTGGGCTGGAACTTCTTTAAACTTCCCACACCACATCCAGGCTTTCCCACTGTTTTCCTCTGTGCAATCCAAAGAGCTGCACCTCCCTGTCTTTAATAACCAGGCCATGGCAGGGCTGCTCTCCCCACAGCTCAGTTCTCTCTTTCAGAGCAATTAGGAGCTGTTTGCACCTCGGTTTTCCCAGCTCTGTCTCCAGCTCTCCCTGAGCTGCTCCTGCCTTGTTTCAGAGTTCATTTGTTTGGAAGCAGCTCCAGGCACTGAGAAGATGCCAATTAGTGTCCAGGCAGTTCATTTGGACAGGGGCAGGAGGAAGCAGAGCTTTGAACTGCTCCAAGGCTTCTTCCTCCTGCACTGGGAAGCACAAGCAGCACCTGAGCTGCTCAGCAGGGCTGGTCTGGGGCCCTGGAGGTGAATTTGGAGCTGATTTATTGCTCAGCAGGGCTGGTTTGGGGCCCTGGAGGTGAATTTGGAGCTGATTTACTGCTCAGCAGATGCTGGCCATGAATGTGCACGTGCTGCCCTGGCAGGATGGAGCCTTCCTCAGCTCCTGATAAATCCTCACCCTCTCCTTAGCTCCTAATGAATCTCCACCCACTCCAGCAGGAGGCTGGCACAGCCTCTGACAATATTCCATTTTGACAGGAATATTTTTTTGAATAATTAATTTTTGTTCGCAGATTTCCCTGCAAAGTGCTGGATCTGCATTGGGGTGAAATTCCTCAGTGTGGCTTCTCATCCTAAAAAGACTCTGAAAAAGGAGATTTGCCTTCTCTGGGTACACCCTGAGAAAGCCTTTGGAAAGGATTTATCCCAGTCTTATCATATTAATATGTATTTTATTATTATTATTATTATCAGTAGAACTCATTATTAATAATAATGGAATATCTACACATTACCAGTGATCAGGAGCAGCCACACAATTCCACGGAGGTGCCAGCAGCTCTTTTGTGGCAATCTCAGCCCAGTTCCCAGCTGTCCAGGGCTCTTTTTGCTGGCACCAATCCCACTTTTGGCAGAGCTGTGCAGCTCAGTGATATTAAAGTCAGCAGAATTCTCAAGTAAAACTCATTTTCCGGGTTTTTTTCAGGAGGGGACGTTCCTGAGGTCAGCCCTGCTCCGTTTGCTGAGGCAGGAGTTCAGCCTCCCTGCAAGGGAAGGAAAGCTGGTTTGGACAAATCCAATCAAACTGTGCTGGGGGAAGCAAACACCACAAACCTGGGATTTGCTGACACAGGGGCTTGGCCAGCACACAGCTTTCCTTGTTCCTGGGTAATGGAGTTATCAGAGATTTCCTGAGTAGCTACACCAGTAAAAAATCTGATATTTGCAGCCCAGGGGCAGCTGCATGGAGGATTGGAGTGGCAAAATGAAAAGAATTTGAAATCCCACCTTGGGGTGAGATGGTGCCACGTCCTGCAGCTGGGCCACAACAGCCCCAGGGAATGCTCCAGGCTGGGGAACCTTTCCTTTCCTCTGCAGGAGAACTGGGAAGGGGCTGGGAGTGCTGGGGATAGCCCTGCACAGAGCTGGGGGGGCCCTGGGACAGGGAACCTGAGAGCCCCAAGCCACAACAGACTCCTCACAAGTGACACCGGGTGGGAAGGGACATCTCCCCCAGAACTGAGAATGCACAGCCCAAGGCACGTGCTCACCCAGCAGACTGAAAGTGTGTTTTTATTCCCAGCAAGTGCTTGGGAATGAAAAAACCTCAGCACTAAAGCTTGATCCCCAAACAGCAGCACCAGAGTTACCAAACAGCTGTCAGGAGGAACAAAACAGCAAAAACAAAGCAGAGAGGAGCAGAAACTGGTCACCATCATGTTTTGTGAAAAATCCCTTTGCCAGGATTCTTCTCTTGGAAAGCTGAGAAGCCTCAGAGAGAAATGAAAACAATAATTATCTGATTGCTTCTCCCATGTTTGCTGCTTTGGGATGTGGTTTGGACATTGTTTATCAACTGGTCATTGTTTGATGTGTTTCATGTGAATTGTTTTGATTGAATAACCAATCACTGTGTCGAGGCTCTGGAGAGAGTCATGAGTTTTTCTTTAATATCTTGTTAAGCCTTCTGTGAGTATCCTTTCTCTATTCTTTAGTATAGAATTCTTTAATATAATATAGTAACATAAAATATTAAATTAGCCTTCTAAGAACCTGGGGTCAGATTCATCATTTCCTTCCTTTGTCAAGGGACCCCAAAAATCCCAGAGAAACTCCTGGTGCTTGCTGTGGTTCTGAGGGTGACAGGGATTGCTGTGCAGGGAAAACTGGGGATGAGCACAAACCACAGAAATCCTGCTGCAAGCCCTGCATCTGCCAGCCAGGAGGGACATGGGGATTCCCCGTGGGGATCAGGAGTGCAGGACTCCCATCAGGAACAACCAGGAACACCCAGGGTTTGTGTTTCCAGTTCTGCCTCCTTAGGGCTGCCCAGAGAGGTGGGAATTTCCCAAATCCCTGGAACGTCCCAGGTTGGAGCAGCCTGGGACAGTGGGAGGTGTCCCTGCCATGGCAGGGGTGGGGCTGGGTGGGCTTTGAGGTCCTTCCCAGCCCAAACCATTCTGTGAATTTTGTAATCCTGAGATTATCATTACAGAGGTGGAACTGGAAGAGCTTTAAGGTCCCTTCCAAAAAAAACCCCAACAATCCATGTGGACAGTTTTTTATTGGGACATAGTTGATGGGAAAAGAGACGTGAGAAAATCCATCTGAGAAAGCAACAGCTGCCTAATTCAAGGACACAGTTTCCTTGAGCAAGAAGCTGCTCAAGAAAATCTGTGATAACAGGAGGTAAAAAAGAAGCCACAAACATCCTGAGAAAGGTGAGACTGACTTTTTATAGCTGACCAATAGTGAGCTCTATTTTTGCAATATGGATGAGCCTTATTACTGTGATTATAAAAGTGTTTCTGTTAATCAATAAATCTGAGACTTGTTGGTCATCACAGGATGAGCAATGTCTCCCATCAAACTCATCAAAACCATTCCCTGACTCTGTAACTGCTGGAGCTGTTGGTCAATTGAACCAATTTCAGAGCAGCTCAGAGGAAATGGTGTTTTGGGAAGAACAGGGTGGATGGAACAAAGGAACAGGAGCAGTCTCCTTCAGCCACCCCTGGTGACTGGGAACAGCATCCCTGGCTGTCCCTGGAGCCCCTGGTGGCTCACAGGAGATGGAAACATCCCCTGGTCCTACAGACCCTCCCAGGGCCTGGGGTGGGGCTGGGAGGAGGCTGAGGGGCCCTGCTCCAGCCCTGGGCTTTGGGCACATAACCCTGCTGGGTTCTGGGAGAACATTCCTCCTTCCCACTCCTGCTCAGTTGTGTCCCACTGCCAGGAGTGGCCCTGGAGAAGCTCCTTGACCACTGATCCCCTGTTATTAAATGGGAGGTTAATTAAAACCCTGGAGCATTAATCATTGATTTCCAGGCCTTGCTGCAGTGTTACACCTCCTGCCTTCCTGGGGGGGTTAAACCTATTCCTCTTGCTTTTGTGTCAAGATTAGGAGATTTAGAGCAAAGAATCACTTTTCATTTACACTCAGGATAAACAGAGCAGAAGGGCTCCAAGATAACAATTTCCTTGACTAAGGAGATGGGTTAAAACCTCTTTGTTTCAAAGTCAATAATGAAACCCCTATAAACAAGCTCCTATTCACCTGCCCATGCTAATGATGAACCCAGATTTGGTGGTTTGCCTTTATTCAGCCCCACAGGGCTCTCAGGGTGGGAGCTGGGCTCTGTCCTGGCCCAAACACGGGGGCAGATCCCAGTTCCCCCAGTTCTGCTCCCCAGCTCCACCAGTCTGGCCCTCAGCCCACCCTGAGCTCAGAGCTGGCAACTGGAGCCCCCAGATTTGTATTTAGGGAGAGCATCAGATGGAGAACCCACAGAGTGAGTGCCAGCAGAGCCACCAAACACCTCCCATGAAATGTTTACACTTTGCTCCAGAAAACAGCGTGGGGAGCAGTGGGAGGAGTGAGCAGCCAGGAAAGCTGACATTTGTGTCACTGCTGCCAGCAAAGCTGACATTTGTGTCACTGCTGCCAGCAAAGCTGACATTTGTGTCACTGCCTGCCTCCAGTCCCTAACCCTGCAGGTTCCAAAGTCCATCCCTTGTTTTAGCACACCAGCTGCCTCTCCCTGGCAGCAGGAGTGTGAAAACCCACCCAGCTCCACTCCAACACAACATTTCTGGACCTCACACTCACTATTGCAGCTCACAGAGCCCCTCTGAACGTGCTCAGGTGAATTTTGGGGGTGTTGCCAGGGTCAGCCATGCCAGGAGGGAGGTGCAGCCCCAGCTGCAGCCTCCAGTGCCACCTCCTGTCACCTCCTCTCCATCCCTGCAGGACCTGCCTGCCTCAGTGGAGGGTTCCAAATTAACGAGCACCAATTCCATCTCTGTTTTCTCTCCTTGTGCAGCCCGTTCCTGGTGCCTTCCCTCCTCAGGGGTTACTCAGAACAGCTGAGCACCTCCCTGCTGGAATGTTTTATTGCAGAACAAGAGCATTTCCTCCCTGCTTGGTTTAACCCACTTCACTTCTCCCAGCTCACGTTCTGCTCCGAGCACACATTGTTAATTTATTCCTGTTTTTTCCAAGGTTCACATTGCAAATGCATTTTTGATTAATTTATTGTCCCGCTTTTATCTCGGCTGACTGGTGAACACATTGTTAGGAGGTTGCTGTGCTGTGAAAGTGTTGATGAATTTGGGATATCCAGTTTGGCAGGAATGGGGACAGCAGGACAGAATGAGGGACACTGGGAATGAGAGCTGAGGATCTGCAGGCTTGGGATGAGAGAGCAGAGATGGCTGCACAGGGAGTGCAAACCACAGGGGTTTGTGTCACAGGATCCCAGAATGGGTGGGGTGGGACCTCAAAGGGACCTTACAGCCCATCCAGACCCCCCTGCCATGGGACAAGAGGGAATGAAGGGAAATTCCAGGGTGGTGCTGGCAGGGATCTGTTGGGGTGGATGAAACAGGAAAGCCTTATAAATATGATTGTCAGGCAAAAGATTTTGAGAATATAGAAACTATAAGTGAGATTGAAATGAAAGCAAGTTTTGAGATCTTTTAGTTACTGAACAACTGGAAAACAATGGTGTGGCCACTGAAGGTGATCCCCTTTTGATGGAACAACACCCTCTGCAAGCAGGCAGGCCCAAGGGTCAGAGCAGACCCTACAGCTTGGCAGAAGGGGCCCAAAGAGGAGTTTTTAGGGTTTAAAATGTAACACAGGATGGTAATGTAATGATTCTTATAGGCTGTATGGAAATGCTGTAGGATTTGTATCTTGTACTAGATTGGTTAGTGAGAATCAGAATATTCAACACAGAAGAAGATTTATTGTATTGGAATGGGAACTTCGACCACCTTCACACTTTTCTTCCCTTCTCTTCTCTTTGCTCTTTCCACTGCATCTTCCACTTCTTCCCACACTCTTAGCTCTCACCCCTTTACTCTTTTACATTCTCCCCCTCTCTTCTCTCTTTGCTGCTCTGAGCTGTGGCTGGCAGCTCCCAGCAGGGCCCTGCACCCAGGCCCTTTGCAATAAACCCCAAATCCCAGCAGGGCCCTGCACCCAGGCCCTTTGCAATAAACCCCAAATCCCAGCAGGGCCCTGCACCCAGGCCCTTTGCAATAAACCCCAAATCCCAGCAGGGCCCTGCACCCAGGCCCTTTGCAATAACCCCAAGTTCCAGCCCTGCCTGCAGAGATCTCTGTCTCCATTCGTCCCAACTGTGCAACCCCCACTCCCGTTCCTACAGGGATCATCCTGGGGTTCCTCAGGGTCATCTCAGAGAGCACAGGAGCCTCCTCAGCAGCCCTGACCTTCACATCCCAGCCCTGCAAACAGGGCCTGGCACTGCAGCCCACGTTTCCAGAACATTCATCCTTTGATCCAAGCTTTTTCCAGGAGGTTTTTGATCCAGCAGAGGCAGCTCAGCTCTCCAGTCAGCAGCAGTGGGGATCTGTGTGCACAGCAGGACCTCGGGGGAAATCCAGATTTATCCAGATTTATCTCCCTGTTGTGAAGCTGAATTTCCTCCTCCTGCAGCAGCCAGGAGTGTCCATGGTGAGGGAGCAGAGGTGTCTGCAAGGATGGATCCAGGGCTGTTTGTTGGGTGGATCCAGGGCTGTAGGGTGGATCCAGGGCTGTTTGTGGGATGGATTCAGGGCTGTTGGTGGATCCAGGGCTGTTGGATGGATCCAGGGCTGTTTGTTGGTGGATCCAGGGCTGATTGTTGGATGGATCCAGGGCTGTTTGTTGATGGATCCAGGGCTGTTTGTTGGATGGATCCAGGGCTGATTGTTGGATGGATCCAGGGCTGTTTGTTGATGGATCCAGGGCTGTTGATGGATCCAGGGCTGTTGGATGGATCCAGGGCTGTTTCTGGATGGATCCAGGGCTGTTGATGGATCCAGGGCTGTTGATGGATCCAGGGCTGTTCATTGGTGGATCCAGGGCTGTAGGGTGGATCCAGGGCTGTTTGTGGGATGGATCCAGGGCTGTTTGTTGGTGGATCCAGGGCTGTTTGTTGGGTGGATCCAGGGCTGTAGGGTGGATCCAGGGCTGTTTGTGGGATGGATTCAGGGCTGTTGGTGGATCCAGGGCTGTTGGATGGATCCAGGGCTGTTTGTTGGTGGATCCAGGGCTGATTGTTGGATGGATCCAGGGCTGTTTGTTGATGGATCCAGGGCTGTTTGTTGGATGGATCCAGGGCTGATTGTTGGATGGATCCAGGGCTGTTTGTTGATGGATCCAGGGCTGTTGATGGATCCAGGGCTGTTGGATGGATCCAGGGCTGTTTCTGGATGGATCCAGGGCTGTTGATGGATCCAGGGCTGTTGATGGATCCAGGGCTGTTCATTGGTGGATCCAGGGCTGTAGGGTGGATCCAGGGCTGTTTGTGGGATGGATCCAGGGCTGTTTGTTGGTGGATCCAGGGCTGTTTGTTGGGTGGATCCAGGGCTGTTCATTGGTGGATCCAGGGCTATTTGTTGGATGGATCCAGGGCTGTTGGATGGATCCAGGGCTGTTGGGTGGATCCAGGGCTGTTGGATGGATCCAGGGCTGTTGGATGGATCCAGGGCTGTTGGATGGATCCAGGGCTGTTTCTGGATGGATCCAGGGCTGTTTGTTGGATGGATCCAGGGCTGTTTGTTGGTGGATCCAGGGCTGTTTCTGGATGGATCCAGGGCTGTTTCTGGATGGATCCAGGGCTATTTGTTGGTGGATCCAGGGCTGTTGGATGGATCCAGGGCTGTTTGTGGATGGATCCAGGGCTGTTTGTGGATGGATCCAGGGCTGTAGGGTGGATCCAGGGCTGTTTGTGGGATGGATCCAGGGCTGTTCATTGGTGGATCCAGGGCTGTTCATTGGTGGATCCAGGGCTGATTGTGCAGCCCCAGCTCCTGCCCCTGGGCTGCTCTGGATCTGCTTTTCTCTCCCAGAGCCCAAGGGATGCAGGAGATCTGCCCCAGAGGGAATTTCCTCTTTGCATGTGCTGCAAAGGCACTGCTGAGTTCTGGGTGCTCCCACCCCTCAGGGCACCTTCCCAGGAATCCTTCAAGGCTTCCAGCCCCAGAGCACACCTGCAGCAAGGAATTCCATGGGGAATTTGTGCCCTGTGCAGCAGCATTCCTGTCCATTCATATCATCTGTAATGCCCTTCAATTCCTTTCAATCATTCCTGTCCTTTAATATCATCTTTCCTTCCATTTCCTTTCAATCATCAATGCCTTTCAGTTCCTCTGGATTCCTCCTTACTCTCCCCAAATGGCAGATTAATTAGGAATTGCTGATTTCCTGGCCCAGGTTTCTGTGTTTCACAGCCCTTTTCTGCCTCCTCCCTGGGATAAAGGATTCAGGAGCTGTCAGCTTTCCTCAGGAGCCATTTCAGAGGTGGGGGAGCAGCCTGAGAATTCCAACAATGCCTCAGAAATCCCAGACCTCATTCCACATTTCATGATCAGGCTGAATGCAATTAAAATTAGTGAGACTGAGAGATCAGCAGTGCTGGCTAAGCCACTTTTACATTATGAGCTCTTAACTGGTTTTTTTTATTAAGTCAATTTTATCTCTCCTAATAAAGCCAAACCTTCCACTAGGATGGAAGGGAACAACAACCCTGTCAAACTTTCTGCATTATGAGCTTTCATTTCACTCTGTTTGCCTCTAAATTTTGCTCTTCCCCTGCAGTCAATATTTATAACTTCATCCAGTGAGGAGGAATTTGATGGTCTGGTGTTGATGGGAAACTTTGCTTTGAGTAATTCTGGTTTTGGTGCCTCCCTGCTCAGTTGGGAATAGCAAAAGCCACATTCCTGCCTCTGTGCTCCAGGAGGAGGTGGGGACCATCCCAGGTGAGGAACCTGCTGCAGTCTCTGCATGAGAGGAGCACCTTGACAGCAGCATGGACATGGGAAAATAACAAAAATAACATTTCCCTGGGTGTGCAAACCCAGGGCAGCACAGGGAATATTTCTGTGTCTGCTCTGGGGTGCCCTGACTGACTCTGACCCTCACTCATGGAGAAATTTTCCTAAACTTCAAGACAGACTAAAATCCACAAAAGTGTGCAATAGATTATAGAGAGCAGTGCAGGTGTGTCTCTTGGTGAGAAATTGAGGTTTTGGGATTTTGTGGATGGCAGCAAGATGGAGGGCACAGGGTGCTGTCCTGGGTTTCTCCTTCATGCTTCTTCTTCCTCCTTCTCCATGGGTTTGGTGGCATTTTGTAATTGGGCAGAAAAGTCCCCATTGTGGGCTTCCAGGGATCAGTTACTGGGTTAAAAGGGGAAATAATCCAGGTGTCACTTCTTAATTGGATAGTTTAGTCTTCAAAGCCCTTGGAACAAGAGATAGTTGGCTATTTTGTGCCTTGTAATGAAAAGCTGCAGAAGTCGTGGTTGTGAGGCTGTTTTACTGATCAGAGATAATAAACTCCTGAGTTTGAACATGAACTATAAGAAATAATAAACACCTGAGTGCAAACATGAACTATAAGAAATAATAAACACCTGAGTTTGAACATGAACTATAAGAAATAATAAACACCTGAGTGCAAACATGAACTATAATAAATAATAAACACCTGAGTGCAAACATGAACTATAAGGAATAATAAACACCTGAGTTTGAACATGAACTATAAGAAATAATAAACTCCTGAGTGCAAACATGAACTATAAGAAATAATAAACACCTGAGTGCAAACATGAACTATGAGAAATAATAAACACCTGAGTGCAAACATGAACTATAAGAAATAATAAACACCTGAATCCCATCATGAACTATAAGAAATAATAAACACCTGAATCCCATCATGAACTATTAGAAATAATAAATACCTGAGTTTGAACATGAACTATAAGAAATAATAAATACCTGAGTTTGAACATGAACTATAAGAAATAATAAACACCTGAATCTGAACATGAACTATAAGAAATAATAAACTCCTGAGTCCCATCATGAACTACCTCCTCAAGTGCCTTCAACCCAGACCCAGAGAAATCCACAACTGGGACTCCTCTGCTGGGGTCCCCACCTGTACCCAGGGACCCTTCCCCTGTCCCAGGATGCTCCAACCTGGCCTTGGACACTCCCAGGGATCCAGGGCAGCCCCAGCCTCTCTGGGAATTCCATCCCAGGGCTCCCCACCCTCACAGCCCAGAATTCCATCCTCAAGTCTTACTGAAATCAAGGTTTTCCTGATTTTCTGGGAATTGTAGGTTTTCCTGGGGCAGCAGAGCTGGGCCATCCCAACACTGTCCCTGTCCCTGGGAGCCACAATCTCCAGATTATTGATGCAATTCCTGACCTGTGGCAAGCCTTAAATAGAGGAGATTCAGGAAGTGGAAATCTGATAGTGTGAGGAATTGGAGTGCATTAGTCATAGAGGATTAAGAGCAAGCATTTGAAGAAAAGCTGAAATGTAGCATAAAAATATATTAGGATCTTTTCAGACATTCCTTATGGGCTTAGCTCATTGGCAAAGTGTTGGGGAGGGTGAAATGTAATAAAACCAGAGGAAAAACTCCCCTTGCACCAATGCAAACAGGGAGGAATTTGCATTCCCAGGTCTTTGCATATGTATTTGGGTGAATTTATATAAATATGCATTTAGACACACATTATGTATAGATTTTCACTTGACATCAGACACTTCAGCAAGCAGCAGGGTATAAAAATATAAAAGGAAAGTTTCATAAAGTGCAGGAGACAGAAAACTTTAGTTGGTGAGGAGGGAAGAACTTGGGGATGAGATATAAATAAGGGGTGAGCAGGGCTGGAGGAGCCTTTGGCAGGTCCCCTCCTGCCTGCAAATGCAGAGAGATTGTCACAAAATAACCCCAAACACCTGGAGCAGCTGTGCCCAGGGATGGATCCTTGCTGGGCTGGAATCCAGGCCAGAGGGAGCTGCACACCCAGCTCAGAGCCCAGGTCCAGCCCCAGGGAAATCTCCCTGTTTGAAAAGCCAGGAGTGAGCTGAGGAGGGCAGGAGCCTCCCATGAAATGGAAAATGCAAACTGTACAACCCCTCCTCTGAATTGCTATAATTTTGAAATTAAGGGGCTCTCAGGCAAAGATATGGGAGTAGGAATAACAGTTCTTTAATGGGAAAATTTAAAATACAAATGCAATAGTGCAAACCAACCCTGCCAGACCCAGCCCATGCCCTGTCCCCTGTGTGCCAGGGTGGTGTCCCAGCCCCAAGCCATGGTGGCTCAGCCCTCCTGCAGTGCCAGCTGTGGTTCTGCTGCAGCAGGGATCCTGCACAAGGGGGGAGTTTTCCTCTGCAGCTCCAGGGCTGCTGCAGATGGGCCTGGGCTCCCTCTGGCCATGCAGGGCAGCAGAAAGCTGCTCCTCTGGCAATGCAGGGGGCAAAGGCTGCTGTGCTGTGCCAGGCTCAGCTTGGATCCAGGTAGGAATGCTTGGCTCCTGCCCTGGGCACAGCATCTCCCCATGGGATGGGGGAATTGGCTCAGCCCTGCAGGGACACTCAGTGGCCATGGACAGCAGAGATCTCCTGGAGGGAGGGTTGGTGTGGGAGAGAGGAAGAAAAAACTGCCCATGGACAGCAGAGAACTGCCCCAGCTCTGACAGGTGGGGACAGAACTCACATCTCCATTTCCAAGCCAAGGCACCCCCATGTCCCTGTGCCAGGCCAGGCTGGGGCTGTGCAGGAGCAAAGCTGCAGGGAGCTCCCTGCACTCTTTATCTGCCCTCAAAGAAGCAGCTGGGGCTGAATCCTCCCTCCAGCAGGAGCAGCTGCACTCCTGGAGCCTCTGGAGGCACAGGAGCAGGAGCCTGGGCCAGCTTCCCCCTTTTCTGGAGAGCAAAGCAAGGAATGGGGAGTTCTGCTCCAGCCAGGACTGCAGTGCCCAGCCAGGGACTCAGCTTTGCCTTTGGTGCTCTCTGATGTGAGGATTGTTTTCCTGGTGTGATATCCTCATTTACATCCTCTCTAATCCAGAGGCTTCATTAAGAAGTTGCCAAGAATCAACATTTTGACTGTTCCAGCCTTTAAGTGCCAAGGCTGGATAATTTTCTGCAAGCTGGAGGAAGGAAAGTCCCTCTGTAGGCAGCTGCCACTTGTTCCATGGCTGCTTGAGCCATTTTTGGCTGCAGCATTCGCCCTCCCCTGGGTTTTTACCCTCCCTGGACACATCAGTGGCAATTCCCCTGGTTCCCAACTCCCTCCAGCGGGTGTCCTGCTCCAGGATGGATTTTCTGTGGGGCAGGATGGAGTTTCCTTTGGGCAGAAAGCTCCTGGCAGCAGAGGAAGGAGCCAGCCTACTCTGCACAGCTCATTTCTGTCTCAAAGTGTGGACATGAGGAAGGTGGAGAGGGTGGGATGTGACTTCAAGGCAGATGGAAATGCTCCAGAACAGTTGCTTAGCACCTATAAAAGTCAGGCCCACTCCTTCACAAGATCCGTGTGTATTTAGGGATCCACACTTGAATTCTGGCCTCTGAATAACCCAAACCCATGGCAGCTCTTTGGGAATGTGTGCTGATGAAATAAACAATGGTATTAAAAGTCACACGGATCCCGGCAGCAAGCAGGGCTCAAATTTGGTGTTACCCGTGCCTGGGGGCTTTGCTAGCCATTAATGAATGAGAAAGAGCAGGAAAGGGGCTGGAGGAGCCCAGCTCCACAAGGATTCCTCAGCCCGTGGGGCAGCAGGGATCAGCAGCAGCTCCAGCCATTGTCTGAGCAGGAGATGCAAATTAAAGACAGAGAGATGTAGGTTTGAGACAGAGGTGGATATTCCACCTGGGCTCTTGGATGTGGTGCTTGGGAATGGGTCCAGCGTCCATTTCTCTGGGGCTGGATCAATGCAGCCAGAAACGGGCAAAGAAAGGGCTGAGAAATGCTCGACAGGATGGATGTGCTCAGAAACGGGCAAAGAAACAGAGCCAGAAACGGGCAAAGAAAAGGCTGAGAAATGCTCGACAGGAGGGATGTGCTCGAAAGCGCTCGGGAGCTGAAAACATTCCTTTGACATCCCTCTCTATTTCCTACTTGATTAGGAACCCTCACCTGATGAAAGGAGCGCGGAATTACCGTGTTCAATGGGCAGAGAAGGGGAGAAAGCAGCCGAATTCCGGCTGCTGCCCTGCCTTTGTCTCGGCTCTCCGCGCCGGTGGCCGCGGCTCGCTCGGCTCTCTGTCGGTGACCTGATTCCGCACCGCACGCTCCTCCCAGCTCGGTGAGGCTCCCATGTGATCCATTCTTCCCCCTAAATAAAGTTGACAAATTCGCCTGGGCTCAGATGGTGCTGCCGAGGGGGTGCGCGGCGCTCCGGGCTCGCTGCGGCTGCGGCAGCGCCGGCTCGGGGCCACCGCGGGTCCCGGGGCTCCCTGCTCGGTACCGGGGCCACCGCGGGTCCCGGGGATCCCTGCCCGGCTCGGGGCTCCCTGCCCGGGCTGCAGCCGCTCGCAGCCCCGCAGGCGGAGGACGCGGCCGGAGCAGGTGAGTGAGCGGCTGCGGTGGCTCCTTTGTGCTGGAGGGACGGACGGACAGAGGGAGGGAGGGAAGGGGCCGCGGGGCGATGCCCAAACAGCCCCAGCCCCGTGCCCTGCCCGGAGCGATGCGGGGATTCCGGGGAGCGGCAGCGATCGCCGGGCGCGGGCAGCGCCTGCGGCACAGCCCGGGGATGCTCCGCTGCATCCCGGCCCCGCAGCCCGCGGGGACACGGCACGGCTGGCATGGCATGGCACGGCTGGCACGGCACGGCTGGCATGGCATGGCACGGCTGGCACGGCTGGTACGGCATGGCACGGCACGGCACGGCACCGTGATCCCGCGTGCAAGGCTGGCACTGGGTTGGCACGGCACAGCACCGGGCAGCGTGGGACCGGCTGAATGGCACGGCACGGTACCGGGGCAGGCTGGCACGGCTCGGCGCTGGGCAGCGGGGTACTCCCTGGCACAGCACTGAGATACCTGCGTGCAAGGCTGGCACGGCACGGTGATACCTGGGCTGTGAGGCTGGCACGGCACGGTACCAGCCACTGGCACGGTCCCTGGCGGCTCCAGGGCTGCCCTGCCCACCCCGCTGCTCCCGGCCCGGCCCAGGCCACTCGTGGTGCCCCCCGGGCTCCTGCCCAGGTGTGCCAGGTGTGCCCTCCTGCCCCTCCTGCTCCAGGTGTGACGTGGGTGCCCCTCTTGCCCCAGGTGTGTCCCTCCGGGCTGGGTGCCCTCGTGGGTGCCCCTCCTGTCCCAGGTGTGTCCCTCCTGCCCCTCCTGTCCCAGGTGTGCCCCTCTGGGCCGGGTGCCCCTCCTGCCCGAGCTCCCCGGGAGCTGCATCCCCTCTCCCAGAGCTGTGCCGGGCACCCCTGGGCACCCCTGCCCTGCTCTCCATGCGGGCTCCAGGCATCCCTGAGCCTCCCCTCCCACCTCCCGCACCCGAGCTGTGCCCCCGGCGGTGCCCGTGCCCTCCCAGCCGGGCAGTGCTGCCATCTCCCCCATCCCGAGCCCTCTCCGGGGCTTTTCCCGGCTGGAGTGGGGCTGGAGCCCAGGGGAGGGCAGCGCGGGCAGCACGGGATGCTCCAGGCTCCGTTCCCTCCTGCAGCTGGCACCAGGTCCCTGCTCACAGCTCAGCTCCCCGGGCTGCAGCTGGCACAGCTGGGAAGCAGCTCCTGCTCACCTGCAGCTCCCAAATCCCACAGAAACCGTGCCCAGTCTGTGCTGTGGGAAAAGAAATGGGATTTTATTCCAGAAATGTACAGACAAAGTAGCTGCCTCTAAACTGACACTCATCACTCCCCCTCCCAGCCCCTGCTCCCTCCCACACCCTTTAACTTCTTCTTTCCCTGCACAATTTAAAGGTGAAATTCCCTGAGCAGTGAATTTATTGCAGTCCCAGACTGGACCTGTTCATCAAGAGCAGCAGAGTTTCCTTCTGAAAGGAGAGGGATGAAAACTGGAATGTTCAAACAATCTCTTGCTCTTTTGCAAGATTTTTTTTAAAGAAATCTATCCCTGCAGGAGTCTCAGTCAGATTTTAGATCCAAAGAAAGGCTGCAGTGTCCCAGCTGTAATGGCTTTCCTTGCTCCTGGTAGGGCAGGAGAAAAATGGGAAAAGAGAGATTAAATAGGGAGGGGAACTCAAACCCAGATCTAATTTGTTCATCCCTTCACAATCAGGCCAGAATTAAATCCCTCCTTCACCTGCACACAAAATGAGAATTGAACCAAAAGGCCATTGGTTGGCCCTGGCTGTATTTTATGGGGTTCTTGGGTTTGGGTTTTCATTTGAGTTCAGCTCTAAACAGCTTTTAGTTCCATTTCCCTTCTGACTCAACCATTCATCATCCACCTCTACCTGCACTTCTTGTCCTGGCTCAAAATCCTGAAACTTTGGGGCAAACTGAGCTTAAAAACAGCAAATGGGGAAAAATAAAAATCACTGAGCAGTTTAAGCTCAGTGCAGGTTTGGGGACTGCTCACCCCAGGGTTTGTGTTTGCACAGAAAAACTTCTAAATTATGGACCAAGGGGAAATTCCCAGGCTGCCCTGATCTGGGAGGGGAACAGCAGCATAAAAATGAGTCTGAACAAACCAGCAGTGAGTGAAGCACAAAACATCATCTCAAAGGGACAAAAATGCCCATTTTGCAGGCTGTGCTCTTGGGCTGCTGATGGGAGCTGCTGTGGCAGGAATGGCTGAGCAGCAAAAGCCACCCTGCAAAAGCAGGAATTGTGCTGCTGGAGAAAAAACAACCCAGCAGAGCTTGTGGAAGGCAGTGAAGCCTCTTTGGAAGGGAACACCTGGATACAGCACTGTTCTCCAAGCTTAAAAGGGGGAAAAACCAGACCCTGTCCTAGATTTAAAAATAATATATAATATAATATAATATAATATATATAATATAATATAATATAATATAATATATATAATATAATATAATATAATATAATATAATAATATAATATAATATAATATAATATATATATATACAATTAATATGTTAGTATTATTAGTATTATTATTATTATTATTATTATTATTATTATTATTAGTATTACTATTATTATATATTATTGAAAATATAACCCCCAATGTCTCCTCCTCACATGTTTGTACCAGCTCAGTCCTCACACCTTTGGGAGCTTTTCCATGGAGATTTAAAGCCACCCTAGAATGGTATCTGAGCAGTTCAGTGCTCGGGACAATAACTTTGCTCACATTTCCTGGACAAGAAGGTTCCAATATCTGCCCAGGTGCCTCTTAGGAGAGGATCCATCCAGTGCTCAGGCTGCCCATGGCTGAGGTTTGCTCAGAACAGGAACCACTCCTGAGGGGGTTTGGACTTTGCACAGAGCAGGGGATTTGGATTTGCCAGAGCAGGCAGTGGGCAGCAGGCTTGATCACACCTCGGAGCTGCTGCTGGTTATCAAATCACACTCAGGCTAATTAACACATGAAACTGTCAGAGGTCCCCAGGAAAATCCGTGGGATGGAGATCAGCTTGAGAGAGAGCCTAAAGCAGGCACACCTGTGGCTTTAATTAATCTCCACTTCAAGGATTACTGGACTAAAATGAAAACCAGAATTAGCCTCAAGTGGGTCCTGTGTGAAACAAATGCCAGGAAAGCAGCACCTTCCATCCATGGCCCTGCTGAGCACAGCCAGAAATTACATTTACAGCCCTGCTGAGCACAGCCCCTGCCCACAGCAGCTCCCAGAAATGGATCCCAGGAAACTCAGGGGTTCTGCTCAGGATCCTCCAAGCAGAGGGAAGATGGGATCAGGTTCTGCTCTGAAATTTCCTGGTTTGGAATCAGGATCCCAACCAGATATTGATCTTTTCATGGGAACACATCTTTCCCCTGGCTCGTGGATCTGCCAGGGCTGCAATGAGAGATCCCAAAACTCCCAGACTTTTCCTCTTCTTCAGGAATAACAGAGGCAGAACACCTGAACAGCAATGGGGAGCAGAGATTTCCTGTTCACTGGGGTAAAAGCAGGGTTGGAGGTTTGTGCACTTAATTAAAAGATGAATTGGCTGCTCCAGCCTTTCCCTGGGGTGCCAGCTCTGGCACTGGGCAATACCAAGGGAATGATGCAAACGTTGATCCTGGGGGGGACCACGTGGAAAAACCCCAACCCAGACCGTGGTTCCTCTGTGGAGATGAAAAGCAGAGAAGAAAGAAGCACAAAGGGGTTCAGTGTGAGGGCTTTGCGGAATCTGTGCTGCTGAACACCCCAAACCTGGTGACCCACAGATGGGAGCAGCACACACCCCAGAGGACACAGAACCCCCAGGAATTAAACCCAGCAGCACTTGGAGGCTTGAAACCCTCAGATTTCCAAAAGAATGCAGTCATCCAAAATTAAATACATATATATTTATGGGCCTATTTTAAACACTCTCAAAGCCTGGCCTTCTGTTCCTATGAGTTTCTAGAAGATGCAGCAAGGCTGAAACATCTCCCTGTGCTTTTCCAAGCGTTTTCTGCCTTCTCCCATCCCTTCCTCCTCCTTGTTCCCCTCCCACTGCTCCCACTCCCTTTATCTGAGTTGATGTCTCCTCTGCTCCCCAGCTCAGGGGGAGGAGGAGGAAGGGCCCTTTCCACCCCAGGTTGAAGCACAGGGACACCTTTCATCCCAATGTTTTCACATCAAAAAGATGCAAATGCAGAGGAGAGAGCTGCATTCTTCCCTAATGCAATTAAAATGGAAGAGGCAATTTGAAGGGCTGCGGGGAGATTTACAAGAAAGCTGAAGGCAAAAGGGAAGAAAAGCAAGCCTGAAACTATGTTAAAAAAAATCAATATATATTTAGGGTTACATAAATGAAGGAGTATTCAACAGTGGAAGAGCACAATGAGGGGAGGATGAGGAGATGAGGCACAAAGACAGAAGCCAAGGCTCTCCTGCTGTCAAAGAGATTTTTTCCATCAGCTCCCAAGGAGGGTTTGTGGTTTCAGGGCACTCACCTTTCCTTTGGAAGCTGCTTTTGTGCTCCTTGAGAGCAGGGCTCTTCCTTTTCCCCAGGGCTGCTTTGATGTCCTGATCAGGAAGTGTGTGAGTTAATCCTGGGTCAGGGATGTGCATCAGCTGCAGCTCTCACTGGGATTCCTGCCTTCATCCTTCCAATAAACCTGAGTTATCCTGAGTTATCCTGGGTCAGGGATTGGCCATCAGCAGCTGCTGCTCACTGGATTCCTGCCCTTTCATCCTTCCAATAAACCTGAGTTATCCTGAGTTATCTGAGTTATCCTGGGTCAGGGGATGTGCCATCAGCAGCAGCTCTCACTGGGATTCCTGCCCTTCATCCTTCCAATAAACCTGAAATTCCCAGGGTCAGGGATGTGCATCAGCAGCAGCTCTCACTGGATTCCTGCCCTTCATCCTTCCAATAAACCTGAGTTATCCTGAGTTATCCCAGCATCAGGGATGTGCCATCAGCAGCAGCTCTCACTGGATTCCTGCCCTTCATCCTTCCAATAACCTGAAATTCCCAGCATCAGGGATGTGCCATCAGCTGCAGCTGCTCACTGGGATTCCTGCCCTTCATCCTTTCTATAAACCTGAAATTCCCAGGATCAGGAATGTGCCATCAGCTGCTCACTGGGATTCCTGCCCTCCATCCCTCCAATAAACCTGAATTCCCAAGATCAGGGATGTGCCATCAGCTGCAGCTCTCACTGGGATTCCTGCCCTTCATCATTCCAATAAATCTGAAATTCCCAGGATCAGGAATGTGCCATCAGCTGCAGCTCTCACTGGATTCCTGCCCTTCATCCTTCCAATAACCTGAAATTCCCAGACATTCACTGAACTCAGCCACTCAGACTGAAATCAAAACCAGACTTCTCCAACTACATAAAAGCCCCAAACCATACCCAGTAACACTCAAGTCTGCTCTTCCACACAGTATTTGGATTTTTAAATTTATTTATTTTTGGGAACACAGTGCAAATTGTGATTTCTGTCTTGACTGTAAGACTGATAAGATCATTATTGCCATGTCTGGCAAACAGAGGCAAGGTTTGCCCTGATGAAAGGGAGGACTCCCAGGGAAATCAAAAAGCTGTTGATGAACATTCTTATCTCTTCTCAGTAATTCAGTATTGGACAGATGCCAATAACCTGAATTCATCTGGAGACACTGGCTGTTTTTACTGTCATTTCCTTTGTTCTTCTCACACAAATCACTTCCAACCCTCTCTTACTTTCCACCCTCAAAAACTGTAAAAAAACCTCAAAATCCATTTCTCTCTGAGGTTCTCAGAGGTCAGACTTGGAGAACAAAGGGAAGACAATGCCTGTCCTAAGGATATTGCAAATCAAGGAGCAGATTTTGTCTTCCCCATCTTGTACTGAGTGTACTTTACTTTGTAACTTGCTAAAAAAGAAAGGGAACATGAGCCAGGGCAGGAAGGTCCATCCCAAGGCAGGGACGTGCTACACCAAGAGCCTGAGCTTGTGTAAGTCCCAGAGTAAAACAGGATTATTTCATTAAAAGCTTTAAAAATGATTCAACTTTCAGATATTCTAATGTGCTTGCACAAGAAGTTTATCCTAACAAATGTCCAGATTTAAAAAAAATCACATTATTTTTGTCAATATTGAATCTTTCTAATATATTTTAATGGGAATTCAATGTGCCCAGCCCTGAGCTCCTGATTGCAATGTTTGCAGTGCTCAGGCCAAAGCCACTGAAGGCTTATGACTCACACAAAGCCAAGCAAACAATCTCAGCTTTATTTATTCTCTGCTGCTGGAATTCAGCTGAAGCCTGGAACAGGAAGAGGTTTTGGGGGATTTTAATGGGAAATGCCTCCTCAGGATGTGCTGCTCCTTGTATTTGTGGGGCTCCCAGATGGAGGAAGGAGTGGTGCATCTGACCCCATGCTCTCAGAAGGCTAATTTTTATTTTATGATACTGTATTATATTAAAGAATGCTATACTAAACTATACTAAAGAATAGAGAAAGGATACAGACAGAAGCCCAGAAATAATAATGAAACTCATGATTCCTTCCAGAGTCCTGACACAGCCTGACCGTGATTGGTCATGAAGTCAAAACAATTCACATGAAATTAATGAAACAATCTCCAGTTGGATAAATAATCTCCAAAAACACATTCCACATGAGCACAACACAGGAGAAGCAAATGAGATTAAAATATTTTTCCTTTTTCTCTGAGGCTTCTCAGCTTCCCAGGAGGAAATCCTGGCCCAAGGGATTTTTCAGCAATGTGGACTGCCCACGGTGCCAGTGAGGTTCCAGAGGATGGGATGGGAGCTGATCATCCCAGGCCTGAGCCCTGCTGTGTTCCTGTGCTCTGGGAGGTGCCCAGCCCTCTGCCACCCTGCCCCTGCCCTGGCACAGCTCCCCAGCCCTGTGCCAGCCCTGCATGCCCTGGGGCTCCCTGGGCACTGCTCCTGCCCGTGCCCACACCAGCCCAGCCCTCCAGCCATGGGTGGCACTTTGGGGTGTCTCAGCCTTTGCTCTCCAGTCTGGGTCCCCAATCCATCCCTGAGCAGCAGCAAGGAGCATTCCTGGCCCTCAGGCAGCAGGGGTGGTACTGCTGGCACCCACAGGGACAGAGGTGCTGTGACCCACAGGGGCAGAGGTGGCACTGCTGGCACCTACAGGGGCAGAGGTGCTGTGACACCCACAGGAGCAGTGCTGGCACTGCTGTGTCACCCATGGGTGCAGAGGTGCTGTGACCCACAGGGGCAGAGGTGGCACTGCTGTGACCCACAGGGGCAGTGCTGGCACTGCTGTGACACCCACAGGGGCAGAGGTGGCACTGCTGGCACCTACAGGGACAGAGGTGGCACTGCTGGGACCCACAGGGGCAGAGGTGGCACTGCTGGCACCCACAGGGGCAGAGGTGGCACTGCTGGGACCCACAGGGGCAGAGGTGGCACTGCTGGCACCCACAGGGGCAGAGGTGGCACTGCTGGCACCTACAGGGGCAGTGCTGGCACTGCTGTGCCCCCGGGTCAGGTCACTGTCACTCCCAGCACCAGCAGAGCCCTCAGGGCTGTTCCCCAGGATTTGCCCACATCTTTTCCTTCCCCAGATGCAGCCGAGCCCAAGCTGAGCTTTGCAGATTTGGGATTTAAAAGCTTTCCTGGTTTGGATTTCACCTCCTGCAGTGACAAACCCACCCTGTCCCTGCTGCAGCAGCTCCACGGTGACTTTGTGCTCTGTTCTCTCCTTCCCAGGAACCCGGGAGCTGTGGGCACAGATGAGATGAGACCCAGGCCAAGGCAAGTGTGACAAAATCAGATTTCCCCCGTGCTGAGACATTTCCCCCTCTGGATTTCCCTGGCCAGGTGGGCCCTTGGCTGCTCCATAAATCTGAGGCCATTTCTCAGCTCCTCAGTGCTTTTATTGGCAGTTCCTTTCTCCAGGCTGCTTGGGAGGGATGTTGGGCACACAGGAGCACTGCAGTGTGCTGCTGTCACCCCTGCTGATGCATGGCTGCCCTGGCAGACACTCATCAGAGATGGGCCACTGGGGCCCTCCTGAGCTTCCCATCATCTCTCCCTCAGCAAAATCTCAGTTCTGAACTTCATGGAAAATCCCCATTTCAGATTCTGTGAACATATTGTTCCAAACTGGCAGGAACTGTTATTTACATCTTTTAGCACCAACAGAACGCTGAGCCTATATAAACAGTGGTTATTACGAATCAGAATGTGCTGTGAATTAGGAAAAGAGACCCTCAGTTCTCTGTGAGCCTGAGTGGGATGAACTCTATTTCTATAAGGAGATGAACTGTATCCTATCAAACACAGCATCTCCAAACAATGATGCTCCAAGATCTCTCAAACCTAATTTTGGCCTCCAAGCATTTGGGAGGAGGGTGGAGGGGGTTTGGAGCAAGCTGTTGTTTGAAATAAATAGCCCTGAAGGTACCTACAGCTCCTCGGAGGAAAATATCCCGAGGCAAATGCTCCTGTCCCGATTGGAAACAGGAATGCAGAGCAGAGGTTCCTCAGGTTTAACTCCAAAATGGGATTGGATCAGGGAGGGAATGGGGAGGGCAGAGAGCTTTGGGCTTCAGAACTGCTCAGATGAGTGAATTTTGTAGGATTTGTCACACACAGCTCATATCAAAGGCAAATGACTTAAAAGTCTCAGAAATTCCAGCAGAACTGTGGAAGGTGGGGGTTAAATTCAGTTTCCAGCTCAGGGCCTGTAGGGCAGCTCACCTCTCCCCTAATCCGGGTGGGTTTGCACCCAGGACCTTTCTCCAGATCCCAGATTTGCAGTCAGTGAGGAAACCTCCTCAATCCCACTCTAACTAAAACTCCAGAGGATTTAAACCCCAAACTCCTGCCCAGTCCAAGAGCAGATACATAGAAGAGGGGAAATGAAACCCCTTCATTAATGTCAGAACTCCAGTTTGCAGCTGATTTTGTTACTGTGGGTAATGTACAAAACAGGCCTTTGGTTTCCCTCTCCTCTGGGAATACTTTGGGAAAGAAAACAAATCTTCCACTGAAACAATTCCTCTGACAGAAGTGACACTTGTTGCAGCTCTTGTTTTGCTTTCAGCCCCAGGACAAGCTCTGCAAAACTGATTGATTTTCTCCAATTATCTCTTGCAGAAAACAAGGAATCCCAAACTGGCAGCTGGCTGAGCCTTCCCTGCCCTTTGATGAGGAAAACAGCACATTGCTGACCCAAATCAGGGATAAAGCTGGGATGTAAAGCTGGGATAGAGCTGACCCACCTGGGATAGATACTGACTCACCTGGGATAAAGCTGGGATAGATCTGACTCACCTGGGATAGAGCTGACCCACCTGGGATAGAGCTGACCCACCTGGGATTGATCTGACCCACCTGGGATAAAGCTGGGATAGATCTGACCCACCTGGGATAGATCTGACCCACCTGGGATAGATCTGACCCACCTGCAGCTCCTGCTCTGCACTGCTGAGCCTCGCCCACGCCTGCAGCACCCACAGGTGCCTCCTGGATGTGCCAGGGCACTCCCAGATCTGCTTCTCCAGGATCCTGAGAACACTCCCGAGTCCCAATGAGGCCCAGGTTGAGGGAGGCTCCTGGAGCTGCCCTGTTGGCCCCAGCAGAGTTTGAGAGCTTTGCTGCTGTGAACTCCAGCAGGGACACGGAGAGCGAGCAGCTGCAGGGCTCCCTCTCGTCCACCATCGCCCTCAGCGTCGTGCTGGTCATCATCTTCTGCCTGGTCATGACATCCCTCATCACCTACTGCTTCCACAAGTGGAAACTCAGAGGGAGAAGACTGCAGAAAGCACAAGAGGAGTATCAGAGAGACCAAGAAAAGAGCATTTGCCAAAGCACACCCGAACTTGTTTCGTAAAAAGAGAAAAGCGGATGCACCATGAAGGACTCTTGAATTACCTGAAAATGAAAATCATGACAGAACTGCAAATTTGGGATTTCCAAGCAAATACATCCTTGTTTTATCTCATTTCTAAGAGTTGTTAGCAGTTTGGAGATTTCCTACAGCTTTATTATACATATATATATATATATATATATTTATACATTTAGTCTCATTTGTGCAGAGTAAAACCAATGAAATGATGTATTTTTAATCTCTTCTGTCATTTTAATCCTCACCGGGCAAACTGGCAGTGCCTGTGAGGGTGGGCAGGCCTGGCACAGGTGCCCAGAGCAGCTGTGGCTGCCCCTGGATCCCTGGCAGTGCCCAAGGCCAGGCTGGAGCAGCCTGGGACAGTGGGAGGTGTCCCTGCCATGGCAGGACTGGAATGGGATGAGTTTGGAGCTCCATTCCAACCTTGACCACAATTTTCTGTAAAGTTTTTCACAATTTCCAGTATTTCAAGTATTTCAAGTTTCACTCTGTTGCTCTCACTCTTTCACAGAGCCCCTGCAGGGTGCAGAGGCAGATTTGGGGTGCCCTCAGCAGCTCAGCTGCTCCAGCCAGGGGGGCTGAGCTGTGCTGGTGCCAGCAGGGCTGGGGCTTCAGGGAGAGCTCCCAGCTGGGCTGCTCCCCCATTCCAGTGAACATTTCAGTGACATTTCAGTGCTTCCTTCACACCAGTGCTGTGCTGAGAGCCCACCAGTGGATTAAGGACATCCAGGTTAATGGAACTCAATTCCTAAGGGATGACACAGCCTAAACCCCCTTTTTAATTAGCTCTCAAATCCTTTTTAAACCACCCTACCACGGAGTGTTTCTATTTCCATAGCCTGTCCTGTGATGTCACAGAGAAATGACAGATTCTTGTGAGTAGCACATCTAAGTAAGCTTTTCTAAGCAAGTGATGGATGTAATATTAATAAATGTCATTGTTTTATAAAGTAGAAACCATGTGAAGTTGCCACCAGCCCCCTGCTCAAGTCTCCAGCTTGCTTGCAATTACCAGTTCTGCTGTATGTATTTTTAAACAAGCTATAATACTGTGATGATGCTGTAAACTTACCTCTGTAGAAAAAATGTTCTATTTCAAAATGTCAGGATGAAGGATGTAAATGTTCTGAAAGTGCTATCAACAACAACAACAACAAAAAAAGAATTTTCACAGAATATTCTAAAGGATTCTGTTACATGCTACAAATCTATTTTACAAGGGTATTTATGGATCATACAGCCTAGTCTGTGAGAACAGGACTATTTTATTACAGAATAAATAAATGAATAAATAAGCAGTGAATATCCATGCCAGAAGCTGGAAAATGTTTGGGTTTTTTTTAAGTACCCTGATCAATTCTTTGGGTAATCTGGAAAATGGAGCACCCTGACAGAAGGAATCCATCCCCCTCATCTCCATCCCATCCTGGGGTTGTCCAGTGCTGCCAAAGAGCTTCAAAATCAGTTGTGGAGGAAAAAAAAGGACAAAAATTGCATGAACCAATGCAAATGTGGTGTTGATAGGATTAATATCAGTGGATAGGGTTTATATCAGAGGATAGGATTAATATCAGTGGATAGGTTAATAATCAGTGGATAGGGTTAATATCAGTGGATGTGATTAATATCAGTGGATAGGGTTAATATCAGTGGATGTGATTAATATCAGTGGATAGGATTAATATCAGTGGATAGGTTAATATCAGTGGACAGGGTTAATATCAGTGGACCGGGTTAATATCAGAGGATAGGATTAATATCTGTGGATAGGTTAATATCAGTGGATAGGTTTATATCAGTGGATAGGGTTAATATCAGTGGATAGGTTAATATCAGTGGATAGCATTAATATATATGGATAGGGTTAATATCTGTGGACAGGATTAATATCTGTGGATAGGTTAATATCAGTGGACAGGGTTTATATCAGTGGATAGGTTAATATCAGTGGATAGGGTTAATATCTGTGGATAGGGTTAATATCAGTGGACAGGGTTTATATCAGTGGATAGGTTAATATCAGTGGATATGTTAATATCTGTGGATAGCATTAATATCAGTGGATAGGGTTAATATCAGTGGACAGGGTTATACCAGTGGATAGGGTTAATATCAGTGGATAGGGTTAATATCAGTGGATAGGGTTAATATCTGTGGATATGTTAATATCAGTGGATATGTTAATATCAGTGGATAGCATTAATATCTGTGGATAGCATTAATATCTGTGGATAGCATTAATATCAGTGGATAGGGTTAATATCAGTGGATATGTTATATCAGTGGATAGCATTAATATCTGTGGAGAGGATTATTACCTGTTTGTGCCAGCATCTGCAGGCAGAGCAGGCAGGAAAGCAGCCCTGGGCCAGGCAGGGCTGACCTGCACACACCCAGTGCCTCCCTCAGGGGCACAATCCAAGTCCCTCTCTGAAAATCACATCCAGTGGAATAAAATCACAGCTTGAGAAGGCAAGGAAGTGGAAATGCTTGAAGAATGCAGAGCTGGGAGCAGCCCTTGCTGGAGGACATGTGGATGGTCTGAACTCTCAGCTCAGGATTTACTGAGAGCTGGGACACCCAGCCCTTGTCCTTGGTGCCAGCAGCTGCAAACTTCTGTCAAGTTCCCACAGGAATAAATGAGTTCAGCTCCTTTTCTTGGAGCCTCATCAAATTGGCTGTGCTAAAAAACAGAATTAAAAACCATCCAAGTCTCACCACACCCCGACCCTGTGAGGGGAATTTCTGAGGAGGCACTGAGGGAGCCCAGGGGACCTGGAGCATTGCAGATATTCCTGTAGCTTCAGGAAATGTTCAGGATTAATGGAAGGAGGCCACAAAGGTGCTCTGAGGGCTGGAGCCCCCCTGCCCTGAGGAAAAGCTGAGCTTTGGGAGGGTTCAGCTGGAGAAGGGGAGGCTCCAGGAACGTTCCTGTACCTGAAGGGGGACACAGGAAAGGTGGGCACAGCTCTGAGCAGGGCCTGTGCCCTTGGACCAGGTGTTGAATTCGATGGGAGACTTGCTCATCCTCTAATGCAGCCAAATCTCAGATTTACTGATTACCAGAAGCACTTTTATAATCACAGTAATAAGGCTCATGCATATTGCAAAACTATAGCTCACTATTGGTCAGCTATAAAAAGTCAGTCCCACCTTTTCTCAAGATGTTTGTGGCTTTTTACCTCCTGTTACCACATAATTTATAAAACAACTTCTTGCTCCAAGAAACCATGGCCTTGAATTAGGCAGCTGTTGCTTTCTCAGATGCTCTTTCTCATGTTACTTTTCCCATGGACTATGTCTCAGTAAAAAAGACTCTCCACAACCAGGGAGGATGTTCACCTGCAGGAGGGCTGCTCTGGACCACATACAAGGAGGTTTTTACATTGGGGATGGGCAGGGTCTGTAAAACAATCCCCAGAGAAGCTGTGGCTGCCCCTGGATCCCTGAAAGTGTCCAAAGCCAGGTCAGATCACCCTGGAATGGTGGGAGGGGTTAGGTGGCCTTTGGAGGGCTCTTCCAACTCAAACTCTTTGATTTTCCTACACTGGACCATGGGACCACGAAGGATTTCCTCAGTAGTGGAAATCCAAATTCAAATATCCCAGAATTGTGGAATGGTTTGGGTTGGAAGGGACCTTAAAGCTCATCCAGTGCCACCCCTGCCACCTTCCACCAGAACAGGTCCTTGGGGATGTTCAGCTTTGTTGCCAGCTCATATCCAGGGAGTGAATGCCACTAAAAACTTCATTCCCACTCAGAGCTGCTGGGGCTGAGCTGAAGTTTTTCTAGAGGTACAAATCCCCAGAGCAGGAGAGATGGCTGGGAAGGAGACAAGGAATGAGGGAGCCTGCAGTGCAGGGTGGTTTTTCTAAAGCTAGAGCAAATGAAAGTTACAGTGCTGCAGTGCATGGGAAATTGATTTTAATGATATGTGAGGAATGCAGGTTGCTCCAAAGGGTCAGTCACAAAATCCAGCACCCCAGAAGGGGGATATCAGCATACACAGAGCATGGAACAGCTGAGATGGGAGAAACCTCCTCTGTGAGCACAGAGCAATGAACCCCTCCACGTCAGCAATCATCCACCAGATCAATCATCCACCAGATCAAAACCATCCAGCTCTGGGTGCCAGGAAAGCCACAAAGGCAAAAGCTGCAGAGCATTTGGAAGAGGCAGATATTGATTTGTTTCACTTGCTTCTCCCAAGGAATCCCTCCTGAGCCACCCTGCTCCTTCTATGCCCCAGCAAGCACAAAGCAGGCAGCACATGAGCCAATATTCCTTGACCAGAGTTTTGAGGTTTCTTTGGATCAAAATAAAAATCTCCTCTGGAGGGAGGAGCTCCTGGAAGGGGAAAAAGGAAGATCCATCACCCACCCTCTTCCCCACATCCTCCCTGCAGAGTTCTGGATCTCCAGCCTCAAAAAGTGCAGGATTAGAAAATAAATTATTTAGGAGATCAGATCATTCATTGCATTGCATACAGAAAACACTCAGATCTCAGTGTCACTGCTGATAAAAGAATGAAACAACTGTAGTGAGCAGCAGGAAAATGCATCCAACAGCCATCAGCAAAAGCTGCTTTGATTTTCCTGAGGAGTTTACCTGAGTTCTGTTTGTAACATTTATGCAAACAAACAAGAGCTGTGCATGCACTGTGTGTGAGCAGGCAGACAAATCCTGTCAGAGACATAACCCAAATAACTCAAAGCTCAGCATTTACAGAGAGGCTGACAGCAGCTGCAAAGGAATTTCAGTAGCTCTAGAAAGCTTCTGTGTTCTGAAAACAGAAATATCAACATGTGCATGGAAGTCACTCTTTGTGGCTCTGCTAGGCTGAAATTCTGTGCTACAAAATGACAATTTCCAAGGATTCAGTTCCTGATCACCTCCTGCACACCTGACAGCCCTTCCAGGCTCCACCTGCAATTCTGGAGCCTCTCCCAGGGTCTGCAGAGCCTTCCAGAGCTCAGAGAACAGGGAGTGCAGAGCACAAAGACAGAGGTGGGGCATCCAGGAAGAGACTGGAAGGCAGGAGATTTAAGGGATTTGAACATTTCCAAGGATCCAGAGCAACAGGATCCTTGTTCATTCATTACCCAGGTGCCTTGCAGGGACAATTCCAAAGGGGATGCTTTGGGGGGATATTTCTGATGGACTGTTAGAGCTGTTTGCAAGGACAAGCAGCACTGAGGAACAGGGCTGGGCTGGGCTCCCACCTGGGCTTGACCTACTCAGGATCCACTCCCAGGGAAAGCACCTGAGCAGATTTTTAAGCAGCAGAAGGCAGAACTTTGCTAACAGTTCTGTTTATATCCCAGCATTTCCCTCCAGGTTTTCCATGGTTTGTGAGAAGTGAGAACAAGAGGCTAAGCAGCCCTCAAGGACTCTGATAAACAATCCAGAGCATGAGGAGGGAAACTGATAAATTATCCAGAGCATGAGGAGGGAAACTCTGATAAATTATCCAGAGCATGAGGAGGGAAACAACCCCATGAAATACAAACCCCCCTTCAGCAGTGAGGGCCCTGGTCCCAAAATAGAGGAAGAAAATGCAATGCTGGGGTCAGAGGGAAGAGGATTTAATTCCCTCTGCTTTGGCACAAAAATGCAGTGTGGGTTCACAGGGAGGGATGTCCCTCCAAGGTTCCACAGGGATGGGAATGCAGAGCAATCAGGAAATGGAGGCTGAGGAGAGCCAGGCCATGGCTGGGGCAGGGGGCTGAGCCCCTGCTGTCAGCTTTGGGCACCCAGGGCTGCAGAGGTGCCACAGAGCAGCACCAGGCTTTGGAGGCCACCCTGAGGATGATTTCATTGTCTATCCCAAGATTTCCAGCACAATTCCATTTCATTGGATGTGTACTGAACCCCAGATCCAGCCTTTGAACAACAGTGACATCGTCATCTTGAAAAATTACAACAAATTCCAAAGGATTTTCTTGCAATTCCTCTCCCAGTTTTCATCTGTTGTTTTCCTCTCTCCTATACAGACTCCATGATTAATTTATTATCATTTCTCATCCCACTGGCATCCCCTGTCCTGCTGATTAATTTCTGTTACAACCTCATTAATTCCCTTCTATAAATACTTCATTTCATTTTACTGCTTTTTACAGTTAACTTTGCTTTTTGTCTTCCACCTGGGGCTCTCACTTTCAATTTACCAGGAGGCAGTGGGCAAAGCCTGAGCTGAGTTGCAGTAATTACACCTCCCTGCCCTGGCAAACAGAATCATTTATTTTCCTTATGGATGGAAGCAGCTGGGAGCTGCTCTGCAATCCCACAGCAATCCCACAAAAACAATACTTCTGCCTTGCAGATTAATAATGGAAACTGTTGGCTTCTGGAATTGGAGAAACCTATGGAGATGGATTCCAATATACTGCAACATTTGCATTGAGGAAAGGTTGACTCACACCCCAGGCAGGCAGATCTGCTTCCACCTGCAGGAATATTAAAGCAGCACCCAATCCATCACTGCCAGAGCAGCTCAGATCCACAATCACTGGAATTCTGGAGCTGACTGCCCACAGGAGGCTCTCCCAGCTCTTCACCCACTGCAGTTATGGTTCACTCAGTCTTTCCACTCCTGAGCCTTCAGCCTTTGCCACAAATCCCTGGGATCCTCTGAAGGTTTGGGAAAGCTTCTGAGGGCTTCTCCTAGAAGTGTGAGCATGTCCTGAAACAGAAAGCAAACGTGGATTATTCAGGATTGTATCCCTGCCATTTCTCATGGCCTGCAGCACACAGCCAGCCCCTCAAGCCCAGCCAGGTGGGCAGCACTCATCCACACAGCCTGCTGGGTTTGAAAAGATTCTGTTTAAAAACTCTGGCCCAAAAAGCAGGATTGTTCCCTGAGGAGGGACAGGGAAAAGCAGCTGGCCTTGCAGGGAAGCAGGGGGGAAATAGTGGGGAAAAGTGAAGCCTCACCTGAGGCTGAAGCTCTCAAATCTTAGGTGGGGAGTGAGGAAGAGTCAAAATTCTGGAGACTGGAATTACAGGAGGAAAGAAAGGAACAGCACAAACTCCCAGCCTGCTCATCACATGGGAAGAGACCTGAGAGCTGCAGGAAGGCTCCTGCCATGGGAAGGGGGGCTGCAGGAAGGCTCCTGCCATGGGAAAAGACCTGGGAGCTGCAGGAAGGCTCTCCCCATGGGAAGGGGAGCTGCAGGAAGGTTCCTCCCATGGGAAGGGGGGCTGCAGGAAGGTTCTCCCATGGGAAGATTCCTGGGAGCTGCAGGAGGATTCTCCCCATGGGAAAAGACCTGGGAGCTGCAGGAAGGTTGCTCCCATGGGAAGATTTCTGGGAGCTGCAGGAAGGTTCTCCCCATGGGAAGGGGAGCTGCAGGAAGGTTCTCCCATGGGAAGATTCCTGGGAGCTGCAGGAAGGCTCCTGCCTTCAGGCTGCCCCCTCCCCAGGAGGGAGAGAGAGCTCTTCCTTCAGGAGGATCCGTGGTGGTGTTCACAGGGGTCTGAGGATGAGGGAAGACATGAGGATCTGACTCCATGTTTCAGAAGGCTGATTTATTATTTTATGATTTATATTATATTAAAACTATACTAAAAGAATTGAAGAAAGGATTTCATCAGAAGGCTGGCTAAGAACAGAAAGGAAAGAATGATAACAAAGGTTTATGGCTTGGACTCTGTGTCCAAGCCAGCTGACTGTGATTGGCCATTAATTAGAAACAACCACATGAGCCCAATCCCAGCTACACCTGTTGCATTCCACAGCAGCAGATAATCAATGTTTGCATTTTGTTCCTGAGGCCTCTCAGCTTCCCAGGAGAAAAAATCCTAAGGAAAGGATTTTTCAGAAAATATCCTGGCTACAAGGATCCTCCTGAAGAACAGGCACAGGAGGCTCAGGGAACTCTGCACATTTCACTGCTCCCCCAGCTGCCCCAGAGGCACTTCCTACCAACCAAGCTTCCATCCCTGGGACACTGGCACAAGTGAAATCTCAGAGTATCCCAGTAAAAATCCCAGTATTCCAGAAAAACCTCAGCCTCCACCACACACTGCAGTGTCCTACTGCAAGGATGAGCAAGGAAGCCCAGTCTGGGCTGCTCCTATCACATCATTTAATTTGCCAGTTCAGCTTGGACAGCCCAGCAGAAAACAAACTGGGGAGGCACAACTGAAAGGGACCCAAACCCATTCCAGCACAGCCTGGGAATGACCTTCAGCTCCACAAATCAGCAGCTCCAATGACTTGAGGAGAATGCTGGTCCCAAGCATTTTATTAATGAAATGGACCCAAATTCTATTTTGGTTTGCACTGATCTCACTGCCATAAATCAGGGAGAATCTGAATTACAGATTCTTTCATTACAGCACCTATAAAATGTAGCATGAATTTTTTTCAAAAATATTTGCTTACCCTGGAGTAAAACTGTTCTTCCAATTTCTCTTGGATTAAAGCACCTTCCAGCAGAGTCATTTTTTTCCTGAGAAAGGCAACCTTGGCCAGCTCTGCTTCCTTCTGCTGGCAGCCAGGACAGGTTGAAACCTCATGGATTTCAGCTTCTGTCACCTGGAAAAGGAAACTTTGATGCCATGAGAAATGTCATGCCTGGCAACTTTGAGAACAATCAATAAAAATACTCTAAAGACAAAAATTGGGGTTTTAGGCAGTGGTGAAATAATTCAGAGTCACAATTCCATCATCTGTAACTGCTCCTGTGCTGGCTGTGTGCAAGGCCTTAAGCAGCAACCAGAGGGGCTATGATTATAAATTGTATTTATACATTTTATAAATAAATTAGGAGGCAAATAAACTCTGGAGCCATCAGTTCAAACATGCAGCTCTGAGGCAGAATGCACTCCAGACTCTGCAGTTCTGTCTGTAGGATAATCAGTGCTGCTCAGTGATTCCTGGGGCACTTTATCCACCATGAAATCTAAGCTTATTTAACAGCATTACACAAATCCCAGGGTTTGTGCTTTTCTGAAATATCAATGGTTTTATCTGATCTAATTGACTCAGATTCCATCTGGCTCCATAAACACATTCAATTGCTACAAGGACAGAGGAATCAGCCCAAGAAGTCCCATCCCAGGCCTCTCTGTGCCCTTTTCCCTGACTTCTCTGGATAAAAATGTTGTGTGGAGCTACAGACAGAGCCAGGCAGAAGAGCAGATGAAGTCACTTTTCTCAAGGAATTCATTCCCACAATGGAAGACAAAGAAAGAGGAAATAAAAAATTCCACTAAATTTGCAAGGTAGGTTAACATTAACAGAAATTTAAAAAGCAGATGGCTGAAATGTCAAAATTGTTTTAAAAGACAGGAAGCCTGAAATAATTATCACAGCAGAACTGACTTTAAAGTGTTATTTTTAGATGCAGGGCTGAGGGGAGGAGCCACATCCCATCCTGTGGTGGGAAAAAACCACTGGGCTGGTGACAAAAAAAGAGATTTGAATAGGGTAAAGATGAGACACAGGCTTCTTAACCAGGGACTGAGGTCAGCAAGACTTTATTGCAATTGCTTTTATCAATATTATCTAATACCTGAGAAAGCTGGGAGCACAGGGAGGTTTTGTTTTTCCAATTTTTCTAATCCTGGAGTCCCAAAGACTTCACAACAAATAATATGCAGAATAATTTGATAAATAATAGGGCAAACACAATCAGAGAAAAAGGCTTTTTCCATCAGCTGATCCAGGGCTTCTTGTGAAATAAATGAAGACCCCAGCCTTGCTCAATCACACAAATCAGGATTTTATCAGCAGACAATAGTTTATGGTGATTATTTGCTACCATCTCCAGTGATGTATTGTGATTGTGTTCACAGGGTCTGAGGATGAGGGAAGAGATGAGGATCTGACTCCATGTTTTCAAAGGCTTGATTTATTATTTTATCATATATATTATATTAAAACTGTACTAAAAGAATAGAAGAAAGGATTTCATCAGAAGGCTGGCTAAGAATAGAAAAAGAAAGAATGATAACAAAAGCTTGTGACTGAGACAGTCTGAGCCAGCTGACTGTGATTGGCCATTAATTAGAAACAACCACACAGACCAATCCCAGTTCCACCTGTTGCATCCCACAGCAGCAGATAATCAATGTTTGCATTTTGTTCCTGAGGCCTCTCAGCTTCTCAGGAGAAAAAATCCTAAGGAAAGGATTTTTCAGAAAATATCATGACTACAGCCAGCAAGATTTTATTGGAACAGTTTTTATCAATATTATTTAATACCTGAGAAAGCTGGGAGCACAGGGAGGTTTTATTTTTCCAATTTTTCTAATCCTGGAGTCACAAAGACTTCACAACAAATAATATGCAGAATAATTTGATAAATAATAGGGGCAAGCACAATCAGAGAAAAAGGCTTTTTCCATCAGCTGATCCAGGGCTTCTTGTGAAATAAATGAAGACCCCAGCCTTGCTCAATCACACAAATCAGGATTTTATCAGCAGACAATAGTTTATGGTGATTATTTGCTACCATCTCCAGTGATGTATTGTGATTGTGTTCACAGGGTCTGAGGATGAGGGAAGAGATGAGGATCTGACTCCATGTTTTCAAAGGCTTGATTTGTTATTTTATCATATATATTATATTAAAACTATACTAAAAGAATAGAAGAAAGGATTTCATCAGAAGGCTGGCTAAGAATAGAAAAAGAAAGAATGATAACAAAGGCTTGTGACTGAGACAGTCTGAGCCAGCTGACTGTGATTGGCCATTAATTAGCAACAACCACACAGACCAATCCCAGATGCACCTGTTGCATCCCACAGCAGCAGATAATCAATGTTTGCATTGTGTTTTTGAAGCTTCTCAGGAGGAAAAAATCCTAAGGAAAGGATTTTCCATAAAATGTATCTGTGACAATGTCTAAGAAATGAGAAGATGAAATCTTGGGTTGTCAACCCAAAAACTCCTCCAGAGGCCTGAGCCTGGCATCAGTAAGCTCTGCCTGCCCTGATGCTGTTTTTATGGCTTTTTTCTGCAGTTTTCTGCAGAATTTAGGGGAAATGTCCCTTGGTCTCCCCCAGTACCTGTTTGAGAGCCTCCCTGGTGTTTTGCAGCAGGATCCTGTTCATCAGCTGGGCAGGCACAGCACAGGGCTCTGCTGGCTCAGTGGGCCTTGCTGGGGCTCCCCAGGGCAGCCTCCTGCAGATGCTGCAGCTGCACCCCGGGCCCAGGGCTGCCAGCCCTGCCTGGCACTGCTCTGCAGCTCCTGTGGGCACAGAGCAACAGACAGGGCATCAGGGGCAGTGCCAGGGACAGCCCAGGGCATCAGGGGCTGGGACAGGGACAGGGCAGGGCATCAGGGGCTGTGCCAGGGACAGGACAGGGCATCAGGGGCTGTGTCAGGGCAGGGCATCAGGGGCTGGGACAGGACAGGGCATCAGGGGCTGTGCCAGGGCAGGGCAGGGCATCAGGGGCTGGGACAGGGCAGGGCATCAGGGGCAGTACCAGGGACAGGGAAGGGGCATCAAGGGCTGTGCCAGGCACAGGACAGGGCTGCTCTGCATCACTGGGACCTCCCGTGGGCAAGGACAGCCAGAGCCAGGCCAGGCCCTGCCTGCAGCAACACAGGTGGGATGGCAGGGCAGGAACCTGCACAGAAATGATCTAAAATCAGAATTTACACACAAATGGGATGGGGGCTACAGGAACCTGCACAATAAATGGCTCTAAAATCAGAATTTCAACACAAATGGGGTGGCAGCTGTAGGAACCTGCACAATAAATGGCTCTGAAATCAGAATTTAAACACAATGGGGTGGCAGCTGTAGGAACCTGCACAATAATTAACTCCAAAATTGGAATTTAAACACAATTCTGGATTGGGGCTATAGGAACCTGCAGAATAAATGACTCCAAAATCAGAATTTAAACACAAATGGGGTGGCAGCTGCAGGAACCTGCACAATAATTGGCTCTAAAATCAGAATTTAAACACAAATGGGGATGGGGGCCATAGGAACCTGCACAATAAATGGTTTTAAAATCAGAATTTAAACACAATTGGGGTGGCAGCTGCAGGAACCTGCACAGAAATGGCTCCAAAATCAGAATTTAAACACAAATGGGGATGGGGGCTATAGGAACCTGCACAATAAATGGTTCTAAAATCAGAATTTAAGCACAAATCTGGATAGGAGCTGTAGGAATTTGCACAATAATTGCCTCTAAAACAGGCTCCAAAATCAGATTATTAAACAGATTGTGGATGGCAGCTGTAGGAACTTGCACAGTAACTGGCTCCAAAATCAGAATTTTAAACACAAATGTGCATGGGAGCTGTAGGAACTTGCAGAATAAATAGCTCTAAAACAGGCTCCAAAATCAGAATTTAAACACAAATGTGCCTGGGAGGTGCAGGAACCTGCACAAGAAATGGCTCTAAAATCAGAATTTACACAAATGGGGATGGCAGCTGTAGGAACCTGCACAATAATTGGCTCCAAAATCAGAATTTAAACACAAATGTGCATGGGGGCTATAGGAACCTGCACAATAAATGGCTCCAAAATCAGCATTTAAACACAAATGGGGTTGGGAGCTGTAGGAACTTGCATAATAAAAGGTCCTAAAACAGAAAAAATCAGAATTTAAACACAAATATGCATGGGAGCTGTAGGAACTTGCACAATAAATGGCTCCAAAATCAGAATTTAAACACAAATATGCATGGGAGCTGTAGGAACTTGCACAATAAATGGCTCCAAAATCAGAATTTAAACACAAATGGAGATGGGAGCTGTAGGAACTTGCATAATAAAAGGTCCTAAAACAGAAAAAATCAGAATTTAAACACAGATGTGGATTGGAGCTGTAGGAACTTGCACAATAAATGGCTCCAGAGATGGGAGGAAATAAAAAGACAAAAGGTTAATGGCACAGGATAAAGAGATTAGCAAAGCAAGCAGTTAAATACTATGACATGAAATAAACTGGCTGTCAATAATCCAGATTTAGCACCTCACCACCTGAAACTGCAACTTGCTAAACCCAAATTAATTAATATATCAAGAGATCTCATCAATAACTCCAAGGAGCAATTTGTAAGAGAAATTAGTGTCCACTGAAGCCACTCTGGAAACACCTCCAATAAATTCCACAAACTACAGAAAGGCAATTTTT
This sequence comes from Geothlypis trichas, assembly GCA_009764595.1. Taxonomy (NCBI): domain Eukaryota; kingdom Metazoa; phylum Chordata; class Aves; order Passeriformes; family Parulidae; genus Geothlypis; species Geothlypis trichas. The sequence continues at coordinate 19,059,010 of CM019914.1, read as the reverse complement.
TTTGGAGGAAATGCAATTAGCAAACACTTCTTATCTAAATCTTCAACAATCATTTCCTAAATTCTTTATAAGATCTTATTTCAAAACCATCATTCCCTCTTTCATCTCCCCTTACCCTTCCCAGTGGCAGGTAGAAATAAATAAAGCAGAGATTGGAGCTCAGCTGGGGGGTTAGGATGGATTTACAATTCTGGGGAGATTTTCCAGAGGCTCAGAGCACAGTCACAGCAATATTTCATGGGCAGCACCTCGGGGTGGCTCTCCAGCTTTCCATGGGCAGATCTCCCCAAAATCAGGCAGGGGGTGCCTCCAAAGTGGGGTCAGTTTAACCCCAAGGATTCCCCAAAACATCAATTTGTTTTAACTCCAAATTCCTGCTGGGAGCTTGGGTTGTATCCTCTGAACAAGCCCTCCCCATTCTGGCTTTTCAGGATTAAATTCAATTTCCAGACAGGCACTTGGCATTCCAGTCCCACTACACAAATCTTCAAAATACTGAACAACTGGAATATAAAACTTCCCTTAAACTCCCTGGGATTTATTTAGTCCTGAGTTTTTATTTAGTCCTGAATTCTGCAAAGAAACTGAGCATCTCCTCAGAAATGCAGTGTTTCTAAAGGATAAGGGAATCCATAATTAAAATTAAAAGCAGGAATTTTGTGGCTTCATTGACAACATGGAAAATATGTTTGTGTTCAGAATTGAGCATCACAGAGCAATTTACTCCTCCTAAGAAGATGATGGATCAAAATGATTAAAAGGAAAGACAATTTATAGACACATAAATAAGAATTAGCAACACTTTAAAATGAAATTTAATTTAAAAAAAATTCTGAGGGAGCATCATAAATATCTGAGTGGAAACCTCCATTTCAGTCATCAGGAGATTTTCCTTACAAGAATTGTGTAAAAAAGTGGAAATCATGTGCCACTACTGGCTTTAATCACACTAATAAAATATTCCTGGCAGGTTCATTTATGTTGAACATAGAATGAATAAAAAGATGAAAAAGTTACAATTGTGAGGGGGGAAAAAACCCAGAACAAAAGCATTTGAGTACTCAAAGGAAGAAGTAAAACACATCAGGTCCACTGAGCATTCAGTGACAGTTTAATACCAGCCTGAATAACTCACTTAAGGTTCTTCTGACATCCCCAAGTGCAATTTTATTAAGAATTGGTTTCTAATAATGCATAAATCCTGTGCTGCCACACACCCACCCATCTGCTCATCTGCACCTCCAGACTTCAGAAGAAACACTGGCAAAGGGAACAGCAATTTTAAACCTCACTGCACGACTCAGGGCTGGAGCTCTTCCTTCACATTAACTCGTGCTTGACAGGAAGTTCAGAAAGAATTTAAATTAGGGATCAAGGACTAGAATTTTTCTGAAAGAAACCCAAAAAATGTTGAGGAAAGTTTGTCTTTTAACTGAAGTATTTGCACATTCAGATCTCCCCCAGGTGTGGGAGTTCACCTGCCCAGGGGATCTCAGCTCCTGCTTTGGGGTTGGGTTTATTCCATGTCTCTCACACATTCCCTGTTTTCCATGTTGACCCAGACCTGCTGCAATGCTCCTTCTCCAGCTGGGCTGGCAGATCCAGGGCAGTGCACAGAATCCCTGCCAGTGCCAATGGCTGCTCCACAGGGACATTGTCCTGATGTTTGTGACTCTGCTCACTGCAGAGTAAGGCAGAGCAGGGGACAAGGGCAGCCCCAGTGCCAGCAGCACAGATCAAGCCCAGCCCCATCTCAGCCAGGAAGGTCACAAAATGTGCAGTGCTCAGGCAGCACAGCCCCACAGAGTGCAGGAAGCTGCTGTGGTTCCAGCAGCCAGGACAGACCAGCTAATCCTCATGTCTGCACCCCAAACCCTGCTGGGAGAGGGTGGAACTCAGACATCTGTGTATGTTTTGTAGGTTTTAACTCCAGCCTTAAGTGTCACATTTCAAATCCACCAGGAGGGAGTAAAAGAAGAACATATTTATGAGTTATGAGTTTCCTTTGATGTTTGATTTAACAGGATAATTGGCAGGCATTTTGTTGTTATTATTCCCTACCAATACACTAATTTAAAGAAGGTAAAAAGTAAAAAGAGATAACTGTGAAAAGCAATAACCAATAACTGCTCTTCAGTAAGGTTTTCCCTCTGCAGCTCCAGATTGCATCTTCACAATGACCTCGATTGATTTTACAGCTCAGATGAGCACACTGACAGCCTGACCAGCAGAGAACACGACAAAGACCCCTGCAGGTAATACAGGGCAGAGAAGCAGGCTGAAATGTCAGGCTGCTCATCACAAATAGGAATTTCAAGTGAGTAAAACTCCTCCAGCACAGTGAATCATGCCAGAGTCACACAGCAGCCTGGGTTGGAGGGACCTCAAAGCCCATCCAGGGCCATGCTGGGACACATCCCACTGTCCCACTGCTCCAAGCCCTGTGCAACCTGGCCTTGGGCATCCCAGGGATGGGGCAGCTCCAGCTCCTCTGGGCAACCTCTGCCAGGGCATGCCCACCCTCCAGGGAACTATTGCAGGAACAGGGCAGGAAAATGAACAGGCAAAGCATTTGATGGAGACACATTGCAAAGGTGAGAGGCAGCTGGTGGGCACAGCACCAGCCAGGGGGTTAAAGAGCCCCACCTGAATTCTCAGATACAGCCAAGCTGAAGAATTGCCTTTTTCTGAGCACATTTTAAAGATGACTAACATGGAGCAATCTCTGTGGAACTGAGGATTTACACTCATGTTGTGATGCATTTGCCTAATAACAGTTCGTGCTTCCACACTGGGGTGCAGGGACAAAGAGCTCTGATGAAAATTTCTCACTTCACCTGAGGCCAGTGTGTTTTCCTCCTTTCAGCCCACAAAGAAAACCATGAAGAATAAAAATGACATTCCAGAGTGTTCCTACAGGCAAACCAGAACCTTTTGCTCCCCCATCACATTTAACCCTATTAGCAGTAAGATGAGAAGGAAAGTCTGGAGGCAATAAAACAAACCCCAGTTCAGAGCACCCTGTGTGCTCAGTGATTCACTGAGCTGAGTGTTCTGAGGGGACTCAGTGCAGCAATCCAGGTGAGCTCATCTACTGCACTAAAAAAACATCTCCAAGCTGCTAAAACAATACAAGAGTTAGAGGTTACCAAGTGCTGAAGGATTAAGTCCAAGAGAAGTATTTCTAGATATCAGAAGACAAAAGTTGCTGTGCTTATTTCATGGTAATATTCTGCAATAAAAAAATGCAGTGCATGGCTAATTATGATTGATTTGGGATAGCATGGCTGGGTACTGTGTTTGCATCAAAGAAAGTGTGAACCATATTTTGTGCTCTTCAAATGGAGCACTGGAAGCACCAATGCACCTGAGGCTGCCACAGGGACAAGTGCCAGGACCAGCAAGGACAAGCCAGCTCTGCATCCATCAGCTCAAGGTTGTGAACAGGATTTGCTGCTCCAGCCCCAGGAACCTCTGTGACTCTGCCATCAGCATCCACCAGCCAAAGGCACAGCATTCCCTGGTGAGCAACTGCAGGGATCTGCAAGGGCTTCTATGAATAAAATCCTCTGACTGGAACTTTCAAGGCAGAACATCCTCAACCTTCAGCAGGGATCTGCAAGGGCTTCTATGAATAAATCCTCTGAGCACAACTTTCAAGGAAGAACATCCTCATCCTCCCTTCAGTGCCTCTGAACCCACCAGGTCCCGTTGTCAGTCTCCAGGAATCAGTCCCAGGGCTCTGATGTATTTTGGGAAGATCTCCTGGAGGAGCAGGCCAGGCTGAGGGATCAGGACATGAGTCAGGAGCCCCCAGCACTGACAGGGTGGGGAAGGAGCTCTGCAGCTCCCACCAGCCTGGCAGGGAGCTGAGGTGCTGCTCCCTTGGGGCAGATGGGGGCTCTGGGGATGCACAAACCCCACACCATGAAGGGCCCAGGCAGGAGGATCACTGTTCCACACTGACCTACAAAACTCCAAGTGTGCTCTCACCTCCCAGCAACATGTAGATGGAGGAAGGCTCCCCGTCTGCTCCCATTATTTTTTGCTCAGTTACAGCTTTCTTGCTCTTTTTTCTTAATTAAAAATAGCATCTCTGACCCACTTTGTGACAGACTTTAGCAGGGCTTGCATCCCACCATCTGCTCTCACAGTTCCTTGCATAACTGGTACATGGAAATGGATCCTTCCTTCCTCCTTTCCCTTCTCCTCCTCCTCCTCCTCCCTGCACTCCATCACTATTTGGGTAAAGCTGCTCCATTGTTCCTGCCAAAATTGGTGCCCTACTGCCTCCCTCAGCTTGGGAAAGGAACTAAAAATGGCAAACAAATAATTCAATTATCAATACTGTTGATTAACAAGGGGGAAAACTCGTTTCACACAATAAATTCTGAAGTCATGTTTGTTTTGGAGGGAAAAATGCCCAAATTTCCCAGTACCTCTACAGCTGGAGAGAAAAAACCTGAATTAAATTGAACAATTAAATTGCAAAGATGGGGACATTTTTGAATGTACTTTTCCAGGTTTTGTGGTAATGCATCACCAGGATATTGTCACTACGTGGGGGGAGCATCAAAGCCATGTGTGATATGGGAGACAAACTGCTCTCCAAAAAAGCATAAAAGAGAACCTTTGCACTTAATTACTTGGCTAATTAAGCCAGGCTAATTAGCTGGCTGAATTTAATAGCCTGTGTATAAAATTTAAGTCAAATTTACATCTCCTTCCACAAGAAACAATTACAGGCTCTGCTGAAGTTACCCAACTCACCAGCAGCAGTTCTGATGACAGATTTGTCTGCCCTAATCCCAGGGTCTTTATTTTTCAGATCAATCCATTTTCTCATGGCATCAATCCATTTTCCTATGGCAGCTCTTTCCACAGCTGCAGGATCCACTGCCTCAAACTCCTCCTCTGCAAGGAAAAAAGGCAACTTTGAACACACATTGTGAGGAAAGCAAAGTGGGAGGCAAATAATCCTGCACTTGAATGTGCCAGATCTCCCTGCTAGAGGAGAAACCCTGAGCCACAGCAACACACACATGAGGCCACAGATTTCAGTTTCTGCTCTATCCCTCCTCTGCTGCAGCTTTAAGGTCCTACCCAGCCCTCTTCAGTATTTCAAATCAAGGAACTATCCCATGGAAAAATTGTTTTATGGTTTCATACATGGTAAAAAGTAGCTTGGAGAATTGTTTTTTAAGGTGCCAACAGAATTTCAGCACCACAGAATTACTAAGGAAGGATTTCCATGGCCAAGTGCTTCCCATGGAGCTGTCTGAAGCATGGATCTGGTGGGCACTTTGCACAGCAAGGACACTGTATGCAGTTTTCACATGTTTATTTCTACATGCAGTTTTCACATGTTTATTTCCACTGATTCGAGTCCCCAGTGCACTGATGGAGCTGTGGAAGGAGGCCTCAAGCAGGGAGAGCTCTGCATACCTGCAGCACTTTGCCCTGCCAGTGATGCTGAGCTTTCCAAAGCCTCTGACACAGCTGCCCCCTCCAAATCCTCTGTGGAACACCAGGATCCAGGTGCTTCACTCTCCTCCTCCTCGCTGAAGGACTCAAAGGTGTCTCCTGAATAGTCCAAGGCAGAGCTGCTGTGACTCTGGCTCAACCCCAGCCCCTTCCCAGGGCTCCTGGAGCTCTCTGCTGGGGCAGCTGCCATGGCACAGCACTGCAAACAAAAACAAAATCAAAATCAAAATCAGTTTCACAGCATTGCTCACAGCAACATGGCAGGTACACTGGGATGTTACAGCCACATCACACAGATTTAACCACCACAGGTGGGTAAAATCACAACTCAGTCGTGATCAAGCCAAAGCAGGGATTAGAACAGCACACACTCAGATCCACAGGGGAAATGTACAGAACCAACCAGCACTGAACATTAGCTGTGAAATCTGAGCAGCACTCTTTGCAAATCTGTAGTGGATTACAGTAATGCTTGGATAAAATGCTTCATTAAAAGAAAATTCAAATTTTCCCCTTTCTAGTGTTGAAAAGGAACTTACAGGAAAGAAAAGGTAAGACTGTTAACAGGCAGGTAAGACTGTTTAACAGCAGGTAGTGTCAAAACAAGGGGGAAGGAGCTGAAATGGAAGGAGAGTATGGTTAGATGAGATAGTGGGAAAAAACCTCCCACCATCCCAGGTGCTCCCAGCCTCAGTGTCCAGCCTGGCCTTGGGCACTGCCAGGGATCCAGGGGCAGCCACAGCTGCTCTGGGCACCTGTGCCAGGGCCTGCCCACCCTGCCAGGGAACAATTCCCAATTCCCAATCTCCCATCCATCCCTGCCCTCTGGCACTGGGAGCCATTCCCTGGGTCCTGTCCCTCCATCCTTGTCCCCAGTCCCTCTGCAGCTCTCCTGGAGCCCCTGCAGGCCCTGGCAGGGCTCTGAGCTCTCCCTGGAGCTTCTCCTGTCCAGGTGAGCACCCCCAGCTCTCCCAGCCCAGCTCCAGCCCTGGAGCGGCTCCGGGCCCGGCAGTTCCCCCAGCCAGGGCCGTGCCCGCCCCTCACGGGCTCCAGGAGCTGCTCTGCCCTTCCCTCGCTGCTCTCAGCCCTCATGGACGGGCTCTAAGAGCGGCTTTTTCCCCGTCCGGCCCTCAGAACCTCGCTCCTTACCCCGGCCCGGCTCCCCCGGGCGGGAAGGGGCGGCCCCGGGCGCTGAGGGCGGAGCGGGGCGGGGAGCGGAGCCCGGGCCGGCCGCGGCCGAGGCGGAAAATCCGGCCCCGAAATCCCGCCGGGTTTATAGGGTTGGTGTTGAATAGTGCCGGGTTTATGGGGTTGGGGCTGAATGGTGCCGGATTTATGGGGTCGGTGCTGTGTATATCCCGTCCCGGCTGTGCCCACAGCGAGTCCCCGTGGGTCTGGAGAGGGCTCTGAGGGGCTGGAGCGAGTCCGGCGGTTCGCGAAGGGTGAGGGAGCAGGGCCGGGGGAGCTGAGCTGGGTGTTTATTCCCCCCCCGGGTGTGTTTATTCCCCCCCGGGTGTGTTTATTTCCCCCCTGGGTGTGTTTATTTCCCCCCTGGGTGTGTTTATTCCCCCCGGGTGTGTTTATTCCCCACAGGATCCCACATTGCACAAACACCGAGAAAGGGCTGCCCGGAGCTGTGACAGAAAAACCCCGCACGGTCAGCTCCAACTCTGCTACAAGGACATAAAAGCCAAGAGAAACACCAGGGGATTTTTAAATCACTTTTTTTTTTACCTTTAGGACAGTGTATTACACCCAAGAAGATGAAGGCAGATGGCCTTGGATGTGACACTTCATGGAAATAAGATGCAAAAAGTATTCCAAAGCATGAAATCTCCCCGTATTTTCAGCTAAAATTTCCATAGGTTATATCATGATAAAAGCAACTCTTCTCTATTCTGGGATCTTTAAAATTGCTATTTCAGGTTAGCTAATACCACTTTTTTGGGTTTGTTTTGTTTTGGGTTTTTTTTGGTTGGTTGGTTTTGTCAGTGAGGTTTTTTGTGTGTTTGTTTTTGGGGTTTTGTTTTATTGTTTTGGTGGGGGTTTTTTTGGGTTTTTTTTCATTGAAGTATTTTTTGGCAAGAAAAGCTGATTCTCCATTCCTGGGATGCAGAGTGTGTTATCTGTGACTGGGTTTTATCCTCATGCTGAGTTTGGACTGCCTAGCCAAAGGACAAGAGATTTTGTGTTCTCCCACATGTGATGAAGTGCAGCTAAAGTGATCTTGTGTCTCCTGGAACAGAGAGCTCCGTGCTGATCTCTACATTTCATATAAAGAGGGATTGGGCAGCATGAGATGGATGCAGGAGAGTAATAAATGCATTTCTGCAGTGATGGAATAAACAGCTCTGCCCACACATTGTTCAGGGTGTAACATTCACCTCTTTGCTGAGTGAGCTGCTTGGGGCTGGCCCTTTCCTTGTAGTTTGCTGCAAGAAATTAAAATAATTTAAGTGGGATAAACATTTCTTGTACCCTTTCTGCCCATCCAAACCAGAGCAGTGATCAGAGGGGTGTGTGAGTGGAAGGGCAGTGCAGGAGCCAGCTCAGTGCCAGCAGCTCGTGGAGGCAGGAATCTGGAATTCTGGAATTATAAAATTCTGTACAGTTGGGATCAGCCAGACCTGCCTTGTGTCCTAAACCTGTCCAGCCCAGAGGTTCACCTTGCACTGGCTGCTCTGAGGGGTTTTCCTTCTCAGGAAGATAATGTGGCAGCCAGGCTGAGGGAGGTGAGGAGCTGGAAGGATCTAGAAAATAAAGTGAGAGATTTCATGCTCTGGGTTAAAAAGCACAGGGAAACAGGGCTGGGAGAAACATTTCCTTTTCTTTAAAAATCTAATCAACATGCACAGAGAATAACACAGGATAACTGAGAATAACCCAGATCCCCCCAGCTCCCACTAAATGCTTTGATTATTTATCATTGCCCATTTTTTATGGAAACAGTTGACATTAGATTATTAGTGACCTGGGTGGTATTTGATTTTTTTCCCCCTGGAGGTTAAAGACTTTGTAGTTTCCTGTTCTAGGTCCTTTTTAAAATTCATTTTAGAGCATGAAAAATATATTGTTCCGTCAAGTTTATTTCTCTGACATTTATTCAGTGCAGAGTGTGATCCTAATATTAAAGGTTTTTGATTTGAAGCCCAGGATACAGACAAGGCTTTTCAGTGGTCTTCCCTAAACCAGGACATTTCATCACTGCCTGGGAAGTTATGATGTTGGAACAGCATAATTATTTGAAGGAGTATTTGTTTTTCAAGGATTTGTGGGTGATATTAGGTGGCTCAGCCCAGTTGTGTCACAAGGTATTAAGGTTTCTGCCTGCTGAAGCCATGGAGCTGGGCCCATATAGAGCCATAAATAATATTGTGGCAGAGCCAGTGACAGACTTTGACTCCAGCTCAACTCTTTATTACTTGTTATATTAAATTTAAACACAATTGTTGAATTCCTTGCTGTGGGCAAATGCTTTTTGATGTCTCCTTCTGTTAAAGTTGTAATGTTCCTTTTAGCCTGTGAAGCTCACTCTTGCCAGGTGTGTTTCTCCAGTAATTAATGATACCTGCAGAATTAATTGGGCTGTCACCCCAGGGTTGGGTATCCAGTTGGGAATTATGGGGTGAGGCCAGTGGAATTAAGCACATTTTGATTGTGGGGAAAGTTCATGGGGCTCAATAATGAGGTGCTCATGGGCATTACTCTGTAGGAAAGGGCAGATTCAGGCTGGAACATTTTTTTTTGAAGTCTGGAAATATGAAGGACAAATGCAAGAACTCTTAGGAAATTTGATACATTTGTTGACAATTTAAGATACAGTCAAGGTTCTCCTCTTTATCAGCACAGAAAGTTCTGCCAGGGAGCCCCCAGACACCATAAATCATCCAGGAGAGTGCAGAGGCTGAGCAGATGACAAAGGAAAGGCTCTGGGGCAGTCATTGTTTAGGGCTGCTCTATTTCACGTGGTCATTTCAGCTGCCATTAACTCCCATCCCTAATTAGAAAAGGGATTGATCTTTGCTGGAAGTTGCTGGAGACTGGCAGGTGTCCCTGCACATCAGAGATCTGCATGCCAATGAGCTGGTGAACGTGTCCACTGAGTTTCAGACAGGGGGAAAAAGAAAATCTGTATTTTAGGCAGCTGTTGTTAATTATGCTTTGGGATTGGTGTTGGAAACAACACTCCAGTCAGCAAGGCCATCCCTGCCTTCCTGATTTTCCTTTTAGCTGGAGAAATATCCTCCTCACCCTGTCCTAAGGAAGTGGGAAACAGCAAATTTTATCTTCCTCCTTTGTGCCTGCAAACTGCAGATTTCCTCCTGAGTCCTCTCTTCTTACAGAATTTCAATAACCCAGTGGGAAAATACCTGAAAATGCAATAAAGTTCCATGAGGCAGCATTATCAAATCTCCATTCACAGGGATGGATATTCATGTGGATGGAAACATCCAGCTCCTCACTGGACACTGAATTTCTAATTCCCATCTTCCCCAAGAGCCTCAAATCTTTTGTGTGTGAATAAATCAGTGCTGCTTCACCCAGCAGGCTGGAAAAGCCCAGATCCTGCTGCTGCTGCCAGGGACACCCACAGGGGTTGGTTTCTAGCTCAGTGTGGTTGTTTGTCTGCAGGTTTGCATCAGTTCTTTTTACAGAATTATTGTACAGAGTTATTGAAGGTGATTTAAATAGCTGGATGTTGGAGAGCAGTGGTTTATCCGAGGAATATTCCAGCCTGAACATGACATTAATTTGTGGAAAAGAGGAAAACCAGAAACCTGTCTGGTGAAGGCTTGAGATTCCTTCCTTTTCTTCTCTCCTTTTGTTATTTTTGCCCAGTGGTTTCCCTGTGGCCCATCCTGCTGAATTCCCAGTGCATTGCAGTGGGAAGAGCCTCCAAGGGGATCAGCAAAGGCATCCCCTGCTCCTGGCAGATCAATACTGGATTAATTAATCAGTTTGCTTTGGTAATAGGTTGATTCTTTTGGAAATCTTTCAGGATTGGCTTCAAACCAATGAGTTACTTTGCCAGTTCAGCAAATGCTTTAATTTAGAAATGGCAGCTTTTCATTCTGACTCTGTGTTCACCTAAAACCACAGAATTTATTCATTCCTTAGCCAATTTCTTGAAGTACTGAAGTGCCCTACACCTGCTGTGGGTCATATCAGCAAGGGATTTTGTGTTTTCCTTTCCAGTCCTTTTGGTGGAATATTATTTCTACTGGAGATCCTGGACTGGTTCTGTAGTTCAGAGGACTTTTCTAATCTCTCCTGAGCTTCAGCTCATTTCTGAGCAATCCCAAGGTCCTGGAGGCAGAACACCAATGCTGCTCTGAGCATTTCCCCTCTGGGAAGGAGGTGACTTGTTTTGAGTGATGATATTTTTTGGGAAAGAACTTCTTACTTAATTTTCTGGAACTGTTTGATAACTCAGAAAATAAACATTAATTGGAAGTTTGGCACCCAGTTTGTGCCAACTTTTGTGTGTAGATATTTGAGGACTTCAGTGTCCTAATCTGAGGCAGATCCCCTCAATAAATGTAGCCCCTATAATCTTAAATAGTGATTTAATTTGTGGACCAGGAAAATTCCTTGCTGCTTTCTGGAACATTCCTCAGGTCTCTGTGCTGAGTAATGCTGCAGTTACTGAGTAAACCTGTCCTTCCCTCTGGTTATAAACAAAACAATTGTAAAACTGGCAACTCTCAACTCCCATTAATAGAATGATCCTCAGGTTTCAATTCTGGTCCCAAATTATTTCAGGTTTTAAGAGTTCCTGTTAGACTTGGGAGCATGCAGATGCCTAAAATGGCCTTAAAACCCAATTAAGGGTACAAATGGGAAGACAATTTGTACTGACTCATATAATTTTGAAGAACATTTAAAACACTGATTACTGTCCAAAGACAGGGAAAATAAGGATGAATGCTGGGAAATCAAAGGCATAAAAAGAGTAAATGGCTTCTGTAAGGTCAGAGTGGCAGCCTGCATTCTCACTGGGGCACTTCTGCTGTGACAGATGCATGTTATTCATTATTAACCTTTGCTAATTGTCTAATTGCTTGTGGTATCACTGGGAGTGAATCACCTTTCTCATCCTCACTAGGAGACCCTCACAAGTCCTGTGCTTTCCCCCCAGGTTTCCTGAGCTCACTGGTGGATATTTGTGAGATAACTGTGCTGCATTTGAGAGCTGGAGCACCACCCAGGTTTCCTGAGCTCACTGGTGGATATTTGTGAGATAACTGTGCTGCATTTGAGAGCTGGAGCACCAGAGCAGGAGAAGGTTGATGGCAGGAGGCTGGCAGGGAGTTTGGCAGGCAGGTCAGACACTGCCATGCCCAGGAGACTCCCAGGTGTGGGGATGAAGGGGATTTCAGGGTGCAGAGCCTCCCAAATATTATAGATACCTATTAAAATGTTGGCTTTTGGAAATACTTAAATGGATTTTATATGTGTGGTGTTAAAGTAACTTTTTAATAAAGATACAGTTTTTATTTCTGTTGTTAATTAAGCTCAGTGAAATAGTGATATCAGTGTTCTTCTGTTAAAATGCTGCTGGGATGGGATAACATCCAATGAACACAGATGAGGACCCTGCTAACAGATATTCCAATTATCTGCACTCAGTGTCTGAAGGCAGTGTGGACCAAGGCCCAGAAACAGGAGATGATAAGAAAGGACTAAAACCACAACCAAGGAATCTGCATGCTCTAAAAGGGTGGGACCAAGGAGGAGCCATGCTAAACAGTTCTTGGAACATGTGAACTGGTTTGGGAAGAAAGTTTACTGTGCATAATTGTTTATGAATATTCAACAGGCTGATGCAATAGAAATGGGATCTAAAGGTGTTCCCAAACTGGCAGGTGTGCTCTTGGCTGATCCCACAATAACCTTTGCTCTGTGGTCCTTGCCTCCTCTGGTCCTTTATTAAACTGTTTACATTTTCCCAGGAGAGTGAATGTGTTTTTCATACAAACTGTCAGAGCCAGCCCAGGTCTCCTCGTGGGAACCACAGAGATCCCTCCTGTGTGTCTGAGATGCTTGAGCACAGCTGTGCTCTTGATCTTTCTATCTGATCTCTCACTGATCTCTCACTGATCTCTCAATGATATCTCAATGGTATCTCACTGATTTCTCACTGATCTCTCACTGATATCTCTCTGATCTCTCACTGATATCTCTCTGATCTCTCACTGATATCTCTCTGATGTCTCTCTGATGTCTCTCTGATCTCCCACTGATCTCTCACTGATCTCTCACTGATCTCTCACTGATACCTCACTGATATCTCACTAATTTCTCACTAATTTCTCACTGATCTCTCACTGATCTCTCACTGATCTCTCACTGATATCTCTCTCTGATCTCTCTCTGATCTCTCTCTGATCTCTCTCTGATCTCTCACTGATATCCCACTAATATTTCACTGATCTCTCACTGATCTCTGCTGGGACAGGGAGGCAATCCAGGCCAGGATTTGTGTCTGAGATGTTCAGCTGAGGCTCCTGCTCTGCTCAGGCTGTGCAGGGACAGCAGGGGCTGATTCCCTCTGACTCCATCCAGAGCCAGATTTCCTGAGCTCTGCCCTCCCAGCCTTCCTCCCTGAGAGCTGCCAGCCCACATCCACCAGTGCCACTGAGCCTTCCTGAGCTGTTTATTGAATTTCTGGAAGTACCAGAAAAGCACTAAACCCACAGACTCAGCTCAGCCCTGGTGTGTGCTCTGAGGTAAATCACCTATCCCGTGCCAGGAGACCAAGGCTCCACAGAAAAGGAGCTTGATGATCTGATTCTAATTAGTTTCTTGATTTAATGGCAGCAATTTTACTTTCCTGATGGTTGCCATTGCCCCAGCTAGCAGGGATAATGGGCTTGGTTTCCTCAAAGGCTCATTTCTGAGGCAGCCTCTGTTGAATCTTGAGCAATAACAACCAGAAGCCCACGGTTACTTCAAAATTATGGGATTTCAGTGGTTAAAAATGTCATGTTCTCTCACCTGAGGAGTTGACTGGGAATTGCCAATATAACAAAATGAACAATCATAAAATTAAAATATGGCTTGAGTTGACTCCAATTCCTTCTAAGATGAGCTTTCTGTTTCCTTGCTGATTTAAACACCTGCAAGTTAAAGTCCTCTTGAAACCAGAAATGGGCAAATAAAGTTTTTAAGGAAATTAAACAGCATGGGATGGGATGTGTTTACACCAGTAGAAAACCACAATGACTCCACAGAAGATAATGAAAAACAAGGGAAACAAATGGACTGATCTTAATGACCTAATGGGTGAAATTTCATTAAAGTAACATTCAGTTTTGGTTACCTGAATCAAAACCTGAATATTTTGATTCAGTTAACCAAACTGTAATTTTTCTCAAAAAATAACACCTGAGCTGCAGAGCTATCAAAACTTGTAGCTTTAATTATTTTATTTTCCTTTTTAATTTGTAAAAATTTCACTCTCCACAGCTGGATTAGAATTGGATGAGGGATCTTCACCTTCCCCCCTCTGGGATTTGTGCAATCCACTGGTGGATTCAGCTGGGGAAAGCTGTCTGAAGGTTTTGCCTGGTTTGAGCTCCTTGCCAAGCTTTACAAGCTTTACTCCCCTCATGAAGGATAATTCTACATCCCCTGCCTTTGTCCTGCATTAAATGGAATTTCCCATTATTATTTCTTGCACCTATTTGTAGCAATACCTATTTACCTTTCTAAATTCTTCAAACCAAGGAGTGCTCACAGCTCTGAGGCCTTGAGCTCTCCAATTCCTCATTCACAGAGCACCTGCTGAGTCCTGTGATAACCCAAAAGCCTCTGCTGGATTGTTCCTGAATTTTGAGAAGCAAAATACAGTCACAGTCCTCTCTCAGTTATGAATAATAATAATCCAGGCTCTGATCCACTGCACACTTATTTATGTGTGAAGGTGTAGCCATATGTGTGGTGCCTTGGGAATAGTTTATTAAAGAAAAGCCAAATGGATTCTATGTTGCATTTTCTGTGATGTTCATCAAATATTTGAAGTAAAATACCTGTAAAGAATGTATAAAGATGCATTTGAAATGAAAATACAGAAATGGAGAAAACACACACTGGAATGTGCTGATTGTTTTCATTAAAACATGAAGTGTGAGGATGTATTTCTGTTCTGCCAGGAGTTTGTGCTCAGATGTTCTGGAAGATTCACAGATCCTCAACATGTTCCCATCCTGTCCAGCCCCAGACACACAGAATTTGTGAAGAGCTCTTCTGTTTGCAGAGCTCTGTGAGAAGGGATTGCCCTGCAGTACAGAGCAGAACACAGCAAAGGACAAATCCCAGCCAGAGCAGAGAGCGAAACACCAAAACCACAACTCAGCCCCAGGCTGACAGGGCAGGGTGGGCCAGTGAAGCTGTGCCACCATTAGCATGGAAGAGCAGCAGTTCCAGTGCTTCAATGCATTCTACCCAATAATAAATAATAAAATAAAATAAAATTGCTTGTCCTTCCAGCAGGGCTTGTCACTGTGGGCCCTGGCAGCAGCAGGGAGCATCACACACCAGGAGAAAACTCAGGAGGCCAAACTTGATCTCAGCTGGGACAATCCCAGGAGCTGCAGAAGTTTTATTATAACTTAAAATCCAGGCTGTTGTTTCAGTTTATTCTCTCCCCTCCCCAGATAAAGGAAATATTGACAAAATCTCTGTGTCTGGCTGGGCCAGCTGAGGGCAGCTCCATGGAGTGCTGGCTGTGCCAGTCCCATGGGGGCTCTGGGAGATGCTGCTGTCACCAGGAGGGTTTGGGGTCACACTTGT
The DNA here is from genome assembly GCA_009764595.1 of Geothlypis trichas. Lineage (NCBI taxonomy): Eukaryota > Metazoa > Chordata > Aves > Passeriformes > Parulidae > Geothlypis > Geothlypis trichas. The sequence continues at coordinate 19,043,731 of CM019914.1, read as the reverse complement.
GTCCCAGCACAGAATCACCCTGGCTGGAAAAGCCCTCCAGGCTCATCCCATCCACTGAAATTCACTCCTGTCCCACTGCTGCTCCAGGGCTGGCTCCCAAGCCTGGGCTAATGGGGGCTTGTGGGATGGTGAGGGTCCCCAGGATGAGGTGAGAGATGAGAACTTGACTCCATGTTGTCAGAAGGCTGATAGATTAATTATATTTTATATATTATATTATATTATATTATATTATATTATATTATATTATATTATATTATATTATATTATATTATATTATATTATATTATATTATATTATATTATATTATATTATATTACATTATATTATGTTATATATATTAATTATATTGTATTATGTTATATTATGTTATATGTTATATATTATATTATGTTATCTGTTCTATTCTATTCTATATCATATATCATATAATATCATATATTACAATAATGTGTTTTAATAATATCTATTATATAATAATATATATTGTTATATTATTTCTATTCTATTCTATTCTATTCTATTCTATTCTATTCTATTCTATTCTATTCTGCTATACTTAAACTATACTAAAGAAAGAGAAAGGATACATCAGAAGGTTTAACAAGAATGAATAATAAAAACCCCTGACTGACTCAGAGTCTGACCCAGCTGGTGGTGATTGGTCATTAATTAAAACCAATTCACATGTTTGGATAAACAATCTCCAGACCTCATTCCAGAGCAGCAGAACATGGAGAAGCTGAGGCTTCTCACCTTCCCAGGAGAAGAAATCCTGGCAAAGGGATTTTTCAGAAAATATCACAGAGCTGGGGGCTGGCACAGCTGCTGCCAGCCTGGGCTGCTTTGGAGACAGAAGCAGAATTTCCTGCCTTCCTCAGTGAATCCAGCAGCAATTCCACCTTCCCTTCCTGGTTCAATCCAGGCATTTTCAGCACATCCCTGTGAATGTTTCCTACTCCGTGTACACATGGAAATAATGCAGGAATTTGGATTCTTCATTTCTTTGAGTGCTGGGATCCTCCCCCAGAATGGCCTGGAAGTTTTCTCCTTGTGCAGTTCCAGCAGTTTGGGGTGATGTCCATGGGGCACTGGCTGTGTTTTCCTGCTTTCCCCTGGGCATTCCCAGCTTTGTTGAGTTTTCCACAGGCACAGCTGCTGCTGGCATTTGGGATTTTTTCAGCCACATCTAAAACACTTTCCCCTAATTCCTCCCTGGCCTAGGTCACCTTAGCAGTTCTGCCATCACCCAGGCCTGTTGTTGCAATGATATATTCAGTGTTACTAGGACAAAAAACCCCATTTTAGCATCTTTTATTTAGAAAGAAAAATAAAATTATGGAGTCACAGCAAGTGTTGCTTGTGGACAGAGCTTCCAATGGCTTCAGGTGCCTCTTCATTATTCATTTTGCATGTTTATTTCTGAGGAGAAAGAATTACAGGTGTCTTGAGGGCCATCTGTGTTCAACTTCTGGGTAAAAGACACTGTCCTAATGGCAAAAAAGTAATTTAAAAATTACCTACATGGCTTTTCTGTTGTTATGGCTGAGCTGGAGCATGTGATGATTTTAACAGAAGTTATTGAAACACTCCCTGGCCAGCCCTTTCACCAACACTTTTGCAGCAATTTCTGATTTTTAATCTAAGTCTGGTGTAACAGGCATGGCCTGGTGTGGGAGCCTGGCAGGGAAATCTCCAGGTGCTCCCATCTGGAACCTGCTTTGCTGTCCCTGACCCCAGGCAAGGACAGAGCTGCTGGGCAGGGTCAGAAATGTTCATTATTATCATTATTATCATCATTATTATTATAGCCCAGGGCACACTGAGGCAGAGCTGTGGAGGAGCAGAGGGGCCAGGCTGGCCTGGGCTAAACCAGGAGCTGATTTAGGAGCATCAGGAGATTTGTGTGCAGTGCAAGGCCTGGAATAGCAGCACACCCTCAGTGCCCTGCTTGGCACAGCTATGGATTGGCTGGGGATGAAGGGAATTTGCCCATTCCAAGGAAAGTCAGTAACAAAATATTTTTTCCACTGTTCCTCACACTGTCCTCTGCTCACAGGACAGCTCTCCATCATTTGTCATTTTTCCATGGGTAGAAATTCCGTGGTTGAAAGGCAGAATGGGGTCTGATGTGTCTTTTACAGCCTGCTAAAATAAACCCCCAGATCTGAACAACCCCACATTTTGTCATGTTCAAATTTTAATGCCAAGGGTTCAACCCACAATTATTTATTAACTACAACACATTAACAACAGTTTAATTAGAAGCACCTCTTCTAAAGCCAGAGCACTTCTGCTGTGAAGGAAATCAAGGATATCAGAGTGCTTCCAAAGCCTTCAGCATCTGCTTCCCACCAAGAGAGGGGAATTCTGCAGCATAAAACCTCTTGCTGTGCTTCTCCCCGAGTTCATCTGTGCCTGTCTGCAGCTGGATGCTCAGAGGAGGTGCTGGGTAATTTACTCACTCAAATGTGCATTTAAGGCTTCAGTTGCTTCCTGGAGGTAGAGCCCCCTCATTCTGGATTTCACAGAAAAACAGTAGAGAGCTGAAGATGTAAAATGGAGTGCTTAAAATGGGCTTTGCAGAGCTGCTTAACTCTGCCCACATCTCTGTACAGAAACAGGGTGGAGTTAATGAATGTGATGATATTTTTTGTCCTCCTTCCCAAGAAACTTTGTCTTCCAGGAGCTGCTGAAGCACCAGCAGTGCTGTGAGCTGTGTGAAACTGAGTTTCTGGATTATTTTATGGGTGCATCATAATGCAGCCAGGTTCTGCTCAGCCACCCAGACACATTCAGCAAGATCAGCCTCAGCATTTGCTGCCCTGGGAGGGATGAGGGCTGTGCAGGATGAAATGCTCCAGAGCATTGTTACCACACTGAAATACTGGGAGCTGTGCTGGTGGCAGGAATTAGTTTTATTTATTTACCAGCACCCCTGAAGAATGTGAGGCTATTTGTTGTGTTAGCTGTGCTTGTCACAAAGAAACAATTCCATGCTGACTGTGATAAACCTGAAGCCATTGTTCTAAAAGATGGGCTGGACCTGCATTTCAGAGGGGGAGAAACCACTGGAGAATTTTAATTTCTCAGACACTGAGAGGCAAAAAAGGTTGTGGTTAAGTTTTACAGCATATTTTGCTTTCCTTGGTTGAGATTTTTCATCCTGATGAGATAAGCTTCCTTTTTAAGCAAAATTTCTCTTTCCCAACATATCCACTTGGGAGGTTTCAGCCCCTGGGCTGCTTGATAATGAGATTGCAGATGTTTGCTTTTTTAAACAGATTACTGAGGTGGCTGAATGTGATATTGAGATTTAACAGTTGTTATTAGGACTCATCTTCCTGCAGGTCTGGGATGGGAATTTCAGTTTAATCACTGCAACCCAGAGTTATGAAGTGCAGCTAAAATAACTATTTGCAATTATGTGGCTAAAGCCTCGTGAGAGAGGTAAAACTCACCTCAGACTGAGATTCAGTAAACAAATTTCCAGCCCTTCCCTTTCCTTGCAGGATCCTTCTCTGCAGGAGCTCAGTTTGACACCTCTGGCTCAGGGGGTGATGGGGCCAGGGCCTGGAGCTCCCTGGGGTGTGGGAATGTCCCTGTGGGGACAGCCAGGAAATGCAGAGCACTTGGCTCTGGAATGCTTCCAGGAGCCCTCAGCAAGGGATTTAAAATGATCTGCCTTTAAAATATGACTTGGTTAAACTTCCTGGATGGTTATCCCTGCTCACCTGAGTGAGGAGGACATTCAGAAAAAACCTTTTTGGTGGAAGCTTGTTGTATGGCACTAAATGGTTATTGAGGTGTTGTGTTGCACTGGGTGATTGGGGATTTGCACTGAGCAGTTTTTATATTGCTCTGAATAGTTTGTTTTATCACATGCTTTGTTTTCCCCTCTCATGGGATGTTGGGATCATCAGTTTGTCAGAGTGACCCCAAGAAAAGTTCCACAGTCTGTTTTCCCAGCCCAGCACTTGAAGAAGCAGTCAGGGCTCTTCATTTCTTGGTCTCAAGGTTGTTTATTTTAAAAATTTTCTCCTGCCCTGCCGAGGTCAGCTCAGCAGGACAGTTCCAGGCACTCTGCCTGCCCTCAGGGCAGTGTTATGTCTTTATATTAAAAACTACATGTACAATGTTTACAGTTACTTTCCAACACCCATCACCTCTGTTAGACAGTGAGCTTCTACTCTAAACCAATCTGTGAGTGCCACCATCACAGCAGAAGATGGAGCCAAGAAGAAGAAGGAGAAAGGCAGAACACACCCAGTTCCCTCCATCCTGTCTCCATAACCCCCCTGTACCAAAATCCCAAAATCCATATTTCACCCTGTCAATGGTGATCTCTCCACCACTCAGACTCTAGTGACTTCCATGTCCTCACACACATCCCCAGAAGGGTCAAAGTGCAGCCACCAAGAATGTCTGGACACATTCCAGGAGCTCTGAGCCCCCAGGGGTTCTCCCGGTGACTCTGGACATTGGGAGGGATGTGCTGAGCTCCCACAATGGCAGTCCCCTCTCTTCTCACAAGGATTTTCCCTCTCACACCCTCTCCCCAGTGCCCCTCACAGAAGCTGTGGCAGGTTTTCCCCATTTTCCTCTCTGCTCACTGGGATGTGTTTTGTCCTTTCCTTTGGGCTCTGCAGGAAGCTCTGCCTGTCAGAGCAGAGTCCACCTGGGTTGTCGGTGGTCACAGGGGTTTGTTGAGGATGGAAGAGACAGGATCTTGATTCTATTATCAGAAGGTTTTATTTATCATATTATGATATATATATAACATTATAACTATACTACATAGAGATAGAAAGGAAAGGGGCTTCTTCAGAAGCTGGCTAAGCTAAGAAGGAGATAGAAAGAATGAATAACAAAGGTCTGTGTCTGGCAGAGAGGATAGCAGCTCCACCATGAGTGGTCAGTAGATCCAAACATCTACAGGGGACCAATCCCAGGTGGACCTGTTGCATTCCACAGCAGCAGATAATAATTGTTTACATTTGCTACTGAGCTTCTGAGCTCTAGAAGGAAAAATCCTACAGAAAGGATTTTTCACAAAGAATGTCTGTGACATACCTGAGCACTCAGTGGCTGCTCCACATCTGGAATTGACCCCTGGAGAGCAGCACTGGCACCACCTCCCTCAGCCCAGGAACACCCAAGGGCACTTTCTGCACAGAACAGTGAAGAGTGAGGAGCACTCCCTGCTGACCTGAGCAAAATGGGACATTCTGCATGGGAGGAAGGAGTGCTGAGCTCTGGGTGTCCTTCAGGCTCCAGCTCTGCAATTCCATCAGGATTTTGGGTGGCCTCTGGGGCCCTGCCACGTTTGCAGCCCTGATGCCCACCCTGCCCCTGGTGCTGGAATCTCTGCTGTTCTCAGCTGCCCCACCTGGAACAGCCTGAATTCCAGCACAAAGGAACATCCTCTGGATTTCTGCATCTCTTCAAACCCCAGAGCACGACTGAAACTTCAATTACTGAGGCAAAGACCTTGGGGAGTTTCAAATGAGGATTAGACAATTATCTGAATAAGAATGGGGGAGATAAAAGGATAAAGGCTGTCGAGTTCCCTGCATCTGCTTATAAATTCCTCACCAGCATCCAAGGAAAGCAGAAATCCCTCAAGCCCTGGCACCAGTGCTCTTCTGCAGCAGTGACTTTGGGGTATCTCTGGGTTGCTAAGAGATGTTTTAAAAGCCCTTGTGTTTCAGGTTTTGCACTCTCTGCCACCCAGGCTCCTTTGTTGTGGGAAGAGCTGATGCCTGAAATAGCTCAAACCCTTGGAATGTTCCCTGTGCAACAAGAAGGGTGTTGCCAATCATCTGGGGCTCAGCTGAGCTCCAGATAGGTCGATTTTGCTCATATTTTTAAATTTCTGCCTAATATATGTAGCAATTATTCCCTAGTGCCCGATGGGAAGGGAGCAGGACCCCAGCAGTCTCAGCACTGCACAAATGCTACAAAATCTGGGGCAAAAGTTTTGGGTTTAGGTTTGTCTTCCCCCAGGTGCCTGAAAGTGAAACATCCTCCTGAGGGGGGCAAGGGGGTGCAGATCTCTGAGGGCACTGATGGTGAAAGCTTGGATGGTGTGTGAGCCCAGCTCCTGCAGTGCCTCTGCCCAGGATCTGCCTCCAGAGCTGGGATATCCGAGTGCAGCTGGAGCTCAGGGAGGCTTTGTGGCTCTCCTGCCCTCACAGTTCCCACCCCTCAGCCCAGCTGCCTGTCCCAGCTCTGTCCCCTGGGCTGTGCCAGCTCCTGGCTGGGACCAAGCTGGGATGTGTCCCAGCATCTCCTGGGATGTTTCCCAAACACATCTGTCTGGTTTCCCCTCTCAGTGACAGCCCTGAACCACATTTGTGCCTTCCTGGGCATTCCCAGTGCCAGCAGCACATCCAGTAAGGTGTTTTAGGTTACAGGATGTTATTGGGGTGTGAGTTCTGTCCCACCTGGCAGAGCTGGGGCAGTCTCTGCTGTCCATGGGCAGTTTTTTCTTTCTCTCTCCCACAGCCAACCCTCCCTGCAGGAGATCTCTGCTGTCCATGGCCACTGAGTGTCCCTGCAGGGCTGATCCAATTCCCCCATCCCATGGGGAGATGCTGTGCCCAGGGCAGGAGCCAAGCATTCCTACCTGGATCCAAGCTGAGCCTGGCACAGCACAGCAGCCTTTGCCCCCTGCATTGCCAGAGGAGCAGCTTTCTGCTGCCCTGCATGGCCAGAGGGAGCCCAGGCCCATCTGCAGCAGCCCTGGAGCTGCAGAGGAAAACTCCCCCCTTGTGCAGGATCCCTGCTGCAGCAGAACCACAGCTGGCACTGCAGGAGGGCTGAGCCCCCCTGGGATGGGGCTGGGACACCACCCTGGCACACAGAGGACAGAGGTGTCTTTGTACTATTCCACTTCTATTTTAATTTTCCTAGTAAAAACCTGTTATTCCTACTCCCATATCTTTGCCTGAGAGCCCTTAAATTTCAAAATTAGAATTATAATATATAATATTATAATTATAAATTATATATATATATATATATAATGTGCTGGTGTTTGAGGGTCCCCCAGGATGAGGGAACAGATGAGAATCTTGACTCCATGTTTCAGAAGGCTGATTAATTATTTTATGATATAGATTATATTAAAAAATTATATACTAAAACTATACTAAAAGAAACAGAAAAAGGCTAGAAAATAATGAATAATAAAATCTTGTGACTGACCAGAGTCTGACACGGCTGGACTGGGATTGGTCATCAAATAGAAACAATTCACACGAGACCAATCAAAGAGGCACCTGCTACATTCCACAGCCATCACATAATTATTGTTTACATTTCATTTCTGAGGCCTCTGAGCTTCTCAGGAGAAAAATCCTAGCAAAGGCATTTTTCAGAAAATATGTCAGTGGCCATACAATTATAATTATATACTATATAATATATATATTTTATATATTTAATATTTATATTAAATACTTAATATTTAATATAAATAAAAATATATAATATATAATTATAATATCTATAATATAATATAATTATTTATATATATTATATATAATTATTTAATATTTATATTATATATATAATTATTTAACATTTATATTATATATAATTATTTGGAAGGAGGGGTTTACATTTTCCATAAATTTCCATTATAGATATTATAATTATATATTATCTATTATATTTATATTAAATAATTAATATTTAATATAAATATAATAGATAATATATAATTATAATATCTATAATATATTATATAATTATATATAATATATAAAATTATTTCATATTTATATTATATATATAATTATTTCATATTTATATTATATATATAATTATTTGGAAGGAGGGGGTTTACATTTTCCATCTCAAGGGAGGCTCCTGCCTTCCTCAGCAGACACCTGGCTTTTCAAACCCAGACAGTGAGTCAGATCCTCCTGAGGCAAAAAGAGGCTCCTTTTTCCCAAAATGGGGATCCTTTCCCAAAAATTGGGGAACACATTTCCCTGAGGTTGTGTCACCCCGGGATTTTTAACACACAGGAACAGTTTGGGTCTCTCCAGCAGAAAGAACTGAAGCACACACAAAATCAACAATGTTGTTCCCTCTGGTTTGTGAAATGACACTCACTGGGGGGCTAAACCCACAGAAATAACATCGAACAATATCCAGTTATTTTAGATAAATCTCTGAGTTACCTACAGACAGCTCCTCTCACCCTTCCCCTCGTTTCAGACATCATTGCCCAATATTCCCATGCAGCCATCTCCTAACAGAAAGGAAAGATTTCCTCCTAGGCGAGGGGAAAAGAAATGAAAATATGATTTGCTTGCACAGATCGTGTGGAGCAGGGAAATCAGGTGGGATTGTTTATTCAGAAGAAGCAGGAGCACCAATGACAAAGAAAAAAATCATTTATAATCCATGAGACACAAACACTTTCCCTACACGTGGAATCTTGCTTTTATTGCTGTGGTTGTTGCAGTGATGGAAATGTGATTTCCTGTTCTGTTGTTATCAGCCAGGCAAATGCCAGGGTTGCTGGATGGGCATCTTTGCTCCTGAATTCTTTTGTGATTGCAGCTTGAGTAGTTGTGTTTGATTTATCTCTGAATGACTGGTTGCAGTAATTATCTAATTGATCAGGGCATCCTGCCTTCCCCAGCTCACCTGTGACAGGGATTTCTGTCTCCTTTCAGCTCTCCCAGCACCCTGTCCATGATTGGAACAATGCACTCCGTGCCTCCCTGGTGTCCTCAGCAGCTCAGGGACGTTCCCAGAGCAGTGTCTGGGGAACTGAGCTCCTTTCCAGGCTCCTGTGGCAGCCAGGGCTCAGCACCCGGGGGTCTCCAGCCCCAGGGGTGGCAGGAGGTGCTGAGCAATGTCCTGATGCCAGCTGGGCAGGCAGCCCTGAGCTCGTCCTGCTGCTCTGCACAGCCCCAGCCCTCACTGCCACTTCCTCCAGGGTCAGTGGATTCTGTGACATTCCTGATTCACCCCCTGAAAGAGCCAGGAATGATCAAATTATGACTTTTTCCCTACTAATGAGGTCACCTGGATACAATATGAGAGGAACTGTAGGACTTGGTGCTCACCACAACTCTGATCCAACATTCTGAAGTAAAATAAATCAGTGTAAGGTCACAGTTGTTTATCCAAAGTCTGTGAATGCCAGAGAATTACAGGAGACATTTCCAAACTTTTGATTTTTCCAATCTGCTGTTGGACAGGCAGCACTAGGAGGGGGAAAGCTCCAGCATTTCTTTCTATACAGATAAGATTTGTAAGGGCTCTGCTCCTGCTGGTGGCACCTGTGGAGTCCTTTTAGCAAGCCAGTCCCTCAGGATTCCCAGCTGGCAGGAGCTGTTAAAACATCCAGCAGTGACTTGTGGATTCTGACAACTTCTTCCATCAGTCTCCTGCTGGGAAGGGCCTGGCTGCAGCCAGGAGCTGCTCCTCAGGAAAACTGCCTGGAATCTCACTTTGTTCTTCCCTCACCCTTTAATTCTTCAGGCATTTGGAGTGCCCAGTTATGGGGGAAAAGGGAAAAAAACCCCGAAGCCACTGGAAGAGAGGAAGCAACACATTTGTGGTTCATTATCTTTGTGTAGCATCTGTACTGAATTACATTTCAGTGAAATCAGGAATAAATTTGCTCCTTCAGCAGCACTGAGAGTCCATGAGGGAAAGGGCCGTTTTTCACCATCATTTTCCCGCTGGAAGTGAGGGGTTAAGCCCAGTCCTGCTGTGCTTTACAACCCCACAATTAAAACCCCACAAAGGCACTGCCCTGCCCTGAGCTGCTGAGCAGTGACAGCCACAGGAACTGAGCCCAAATCTCTGCAGTGTCCCCAGAAGGTGGCACGGCAGCCTGAAAGGACCAGGGGAGGCTGGAGCTCATTTTTACAGCTTCAGTCTCTCCCTGGGCAGGTGTGCAGGCCTCAGCATCTCACATTAAAATAATCCCAGAACCACCAGGTTGGAAGAGACCTTCAAGACCATCGAGTCCAGCCCAGCCCCAACCCCTCAGCCAAACCCTGGCACCCAGTGCCACATCCAGGCTTTGTTAAACTCCCCCAGGGATGGGGACTGCACCACTTCCACAGCAGCCATTCCAGAACTTTATCACCCTTTTTGTAAAAATCTTTTCCCTGCTATCCAGCCTGTATTTCCCTTGGTGCAGCCTGAGGCTGTGTGCTCTGGTTGTGTCAGTGCTGCTGCAGACAGAGCCCAGCCCAGCTGAGCACAGGCACCTTTCAGGAGCTGCAGAGTGATGGGGGCAGCCCTGAGTCTCCTTTTCTCCAGGCTGAGCACCCCCAGCTCCCTCAGGGGTTCCTCTCAGGGTTTGTGTTCCCAGCCCCTCTCCAGCCTCACTGTCCCCTCTGGATGTGCTCAGTGTCCCAAGGTCCTTCCGAAGCTGAGGGGCCAGAGCTGGGCACAGCACTCAGGGTGTGCCCTGACAGGGACAGGGACAGGGGCACAGTGACTCCCTGCTCCTGCTGCCCACACCACTCCTGACCCAGCCCAGGAGCCATTGGCATTCCTGGGCACCAGGCACTGCTGCCCATGGTCAGTCACTGTGCACCAGCACCCCCAGGCCCTTTGTGCCTGGGTCCAGCCACACCATCCCCAGCCCAGAGCACTGCAGGGGTTATTGTGGCCAAAATGCAGGACTGGGCACTTGGACTCATTAAACATCATCTTATTGGACTCTGCCCATCCACCCAACCATTCCAGGTGTCCCTGCAGAGCCATCCTGCCTTCCAACAGATGGACACAGCTCCCAGCTTAGTGTTGTGTCCTGGTTTGAAAAGCCAGGTGTCTGCTGAGGAGGGCAGGAGCCTCCCCTGAAATGGGAAATGTAAACCCCCTCCTCTGAATTGTTATAATTTTGAAATTAAGGGGCTCTCAGGCAAAGATATGGAAGTAGGAATAAGAGTTCTCCTCATCTGCAGTTTCTAAGTTCCCTCCAGCATCCAATAGAGAACAAAGGTTGGTCTTACCCTTCCTTTTGCTATTAATGTATTTGTAAAACCATTTTTTATTATCCTTTACAAAAGTTGCCAAATTAAGTGTGAACTGAGCTTTGGCCTAATTTTCCCCTACATGCCCTAGCAACCCCCTTACATACTTCCTGAGAGACCTGACTCTCCTTCCAATGCTGATACATCCTCTTTTTATTCCTAAGTTCCCCCAGAACCTCCTTGCCCATCCAGGCTGGGTGTTTGCCTCGTTGACTCATCCTTGGGCACACAGGGACAGTCTGTTCTGTGCCCTCAGGATCTCTGATTTGAAGCACACCCACCTTTCATGAACTCCTTTGTTTTTAAGGGCTGCTTCCCAAGGAACTCTCTGAATGAGTCTCCTGAACAGGCCAAAGTCTGCCCTCCAGAAGTCCAGTGTAATGTCTTATTGATGTTCCTCCTGATTCACCAAATACCAAGAATTCTATAATCATGATCACTGTGCCCCAAGCAGCCTCCAACCACCACATCTCCCCCAGCCCATCTCTATCTGCAAACAGCAGATCTAGCACAGTCCCTGCCCTGGTGGGCTCACCCACCAGCTGTGACAAAAAGTTATCCTCCACAAACCCTAAAAACCTCCTGGACTGCCTCTTTCCTGCTGTGTTAAACTCCCAGCAGATGTCTGGCAGGTTAAAATCACCTACAGGAACAAGGGCTGATGATCCTGGAACATTCTCTGGCTGTTCATAGAATGAGCTCTCCACCCCTTCATCCTGCCTGGGTGGATTGATAACAGACTCCCAGTGGATGTCAGCCTTGTTGGCCTTCCCTCTAATTCTCACCCACAGGAATTCAACTTTATCATCATCAGTTTCAATACCTACTGCCCAAAGCCTCCCTAACACAAAGGGTCACCCTCCACCTCTTCTCCCTTTCCTGTCTCTCCTGAAGGGTTTGTACCCATCCAGTGCAGTGCCCCAGCCATGTGAGTCATCCCACCACGTTTCCCTGATGGCAATGACAGCTCAGCTCTGCTGTGGGACCTCCAGCTCTGTTTGTTACCCATGCAGGGTGCACTGGTATCCATGCACCCCAGCTGGGCTGCTGATTTCACCCCTAACTCAGACTGACCCCCCTTGGGCCTGCACAGACAGCCCAGCTGCATCCCCTACCCCTGCAAACCTCATTTAAAGCCCTCTCAACAAGTTCTGCCAGTTCATGAGCTAAAATTCTTCTACCCTTGACAGGGAGATGGAGTCCATCCAGTTCCAGCAGGCCAGGTGCCATAAAATTGCCCTGTAATCAAAGAACCCCAAATTCTGCTGATGACACCAACCCTTGAGCCACTTGTTGACAATGTGGGCTCTCCCAATCCAAGTTAAAAAGCCCAAGAAGATACAGTAAATTCTAAAATGGCACCTTCAGAGCTGTAAAAAGCCAAAATCAAGGCACAAAATTGCTGCAAGATTGAAAGTGTTCCTTTCAGTCCCAGAGAACTCCTTAGAATGATGAGGAGGGATCTGGCTGAGTGAGGCATCCTCAAATGTGAACAACTGGGACAGCACAGGGTCAGCCAGTGTCACCCCAATGGGGACAGTGCTGGCTCTGTGTCCTCTTTTTGAGCAAATGAGGGCCCCCCAAGGACAGAGTGGTCAGGGGGACCCTGTGGTGGCCACGGGAGGGGTGTGAGAGCTCTGCAGAGCAGCTGGGGAGGAACTGAGGGTCTGGAGCCAGCCCTGGGACAGGAGGGGACAGAGCCACACAGGGGCTGCTCTGGGGGCACTGCCATGGAGCTGGGCAGGCACAGGGGACAGCAGCTTCCAGCAGCCACCTCTGGCCAGCCCTGAGTCCACCTGGCTGCCCCTCGGGCAGATTTGAAGCATTTGCAGCAGCAAATTCCAACACAGGGACTACCAAAAACAAATGGCACAAACACAGAGCTGAGCAGGAGGGAGGGCAGGAGCCCGGGCACTGCAGGGCACAGGGACAGCAGCCAGGCATTCCCGTGGGGTTTGGCTTCTGTTCCCATCCCTGTGGGGTTCCAGGTTCTATCCCCATGCCCATCCACATTCCAGCTTCTATTCCCATCCCCATGAGGGGGCTCCAGGTTCTATTCCCATATCCATTCAGCTTCCAGGTTCTATTCCCATCCCTTTAGCAGTTCCAGGTTCTATTTCCATGTCCATTCAGATTCCAGGTTCTATTCCCATCCCCATGGAGTTCCAGGTTCTATTCCCATATCCATTCAGATTCCAGGTTCTATTCCTGTTCAGATTCCAGATTCTATCCCTATCCCATGGGGTTCCAGATTCTATGCAAATTCAGATTCCAGGTTCAATTCCCATCCCTTTAGCAGTTCCAGGTTCTATTCCCATATCCATTCAGATTCCAGGTTCTATTCCCATATCCATTCAGATTCCAGGTTCTATTCCTGTTCAGATTCCAGATTCTATCCCTATCCCATGGGGTTCCAGATTCTATGCAAATTCAGATTCCAGGTTCAATTCCCATCCCTTTAGCAGTTCCAGGTTCTATTCCCATATCCATTCAGATTCCAGGTTCTATTCCCATATCCATTCAGATTCCAGGTTCTATTCCTGTTCAGATTCCAGATTCTATCCCTATCCCATGGGGTTCCAGATTCTATGCCAATTAAGATTCCAGGTTTTATTCCCATCCCTTTAGCAGTTCCAGGTTCTATTCCTGTTCAGATTCCAGGTTCTGTTCCCATCCCCATGGGGTTCCAGGCTCTATCCCCATCCCCTCCTTCACCAGGGTGGTTTTACTCTCAGTTCTTCTCTTGCTGCAGCAAGGAGGTTCAAACCTGCCAAATGCTGCAGCACCCTGAGAAAACTGAAGTGCAGGGGCTCAGAGCAGCCAATTATTTTATTGATTATTAGCAGGTTGTTATTCTGTATTGATTGGCCACTCCAGCCCTCCCTGGCACAGTTTAATTGTGCACCAGTTAGAAATTCAGACTGCTGACCCCGATTTGCAGTTGGGGCTGGAACTGGTGCTGGGTTCCCTCTGGCTTTGAGGGCTGCAGGGCAGGGCTGGGGCTCAGCCCAGAGGTGCTGGCAGGGCAGTGGCACCCGGGCTCAGCAGGGACAGCCAGTGCCAGCTGGCTCTGGGGACAGCTCTGAGCTTCTCCAGGAGGAGAACTGACAGAAAACGGAGTGGAACCCCCCGGTTATTCCCTGCTCCCAGAGACGGGACCGGAGCAGCTCTGGCCACAAACAAACAAATAAACCGTGCCAGGCGGGACAGGGCGGGAGGTGGCAGTGCCAGCGGGGAGGGTGCCCGGGAGCACAGGGGGCAGTGCCCAGGGGAGGGATGGGGCAGTGCCCAGGGGAGGGATGCCCAGGAGTGTGACCGTGTTCACAGGGGTCTGAGGATAAGGGAAGAGATGAGGATCTCACTCCATGTTTCAGAAGGCTGATTCATTATTTTATGATATATATTATGTTAAAACTATACTAAAAGAATAGAAGAAAGGATTTAATCAGAAGGCTGGCTAAGAATAGAAAAGGAATGGAATGATAACAAAGGTTTGTGTCTGGGACAGAGTCTGAGCCAGCTGACTGTGATTGGCCACTAATTAGAAACAACCACACAGACCAATCCCAGATGCACCTGTTGCATCCCACAGCAGCAGATAATCAATGGTTACATTTTGTTCCTGAGGCCTCTCAGCTTCTCAGGAGGAAAAATCCTAAGGAAAGGATTTTTTAGAAAATATGTGTATGACACGGGAGCACAGGTGGCAGTGCCCGTGGCTGGAGGTGGCAGTGCCACAAGGGAGGATGCCCAGGGCTGGAGGTGGCAGTGCACAGGGATGCCCAGGAGCACATGTGGCAGTGCCCAGGGCTGGAGGCCCTTACCTGGCACAGTGTCCCTGGCCCGGGCAGTGCCCCTGGCCCAGCCGGGCCAGCCCAGCCCTGGCAGAGCTCCTGCCCGGGCACAGCCATGGGGAGCCCCCGCCGGCTCCCTTTGGGTTTTGCCGGTGAATTTTGGAGGGGCAGAGCCCGAGGCACCCCCGGAGCTCAGGGATGTGAGGTTTTGTCCCCCGGCCTGGGACCTGCCCTGATCCCCTCTGCAACAACAGAAAAGGAGCCTCTGACTGAAACCCATTCGCAGCTCCTCCGGCTGCACCCTCCTCATTTCCCTCCTGCACTGCCACCCCCATTCCTGCGGGCACTGAACTGGCTGGACTTTTGTTCTCGGGTTTCTGTGGTTGAAATGGCTCCCGAGGTATTAAAAAGTCTCTTTTTTCCCAGCCCCGTGGCCAAAGAAGTCGAGATTCCTCAGCTCTGCTTTTCGAGGTTGTTTATTTTCTCTTTTCTGTTCCATTCTGTCTCTGACCTGCTGAGTCTGTCCAGCAGGTTGGTTCATGGCACAGTCCCTGCCCTTGGGGTGGTGTTAGTTTTTATACTAAAAACTCCATGTACTTTATTTACAATAATTTTCCAACACCTATCACCTATGTTAGACAGTCTGTCTCTGCTCTAAACCAATCCAGAAGTGCCACCAGCACAGCAGAAGATGGAGGCCAAGAAGAAGAAGAAAGACAGAACACACCCAGATTCCTCCATCTTGCCTCCTGAACCCCCATTCTAAATCCCCAAAATTCAACATTTTCACCATGTGGCAAATTCACTATCATTCTACTCAAACTCTTGTGGTTTGTAAATCCTCACACAAGGTTGGGAATTGTTTCCATGGGCTAAAATCAAAGGCTCAGGTGTTTGTGACTCCATGCCAAGGTCTCTGAGCCTCTGCCAGGGTCTGCAATCACCCAGGGCAGCAGAGGAATGTCCTGGGTCCTGGCAGTTTCCATTTGTAGGGAAGAGGGATATGGAAAACCCTGGTGCCAAAATGTCATTCCTTCAGGGGCTCTTTAGTGGCTGAGGTGTCAAACTTGGGACAACACATGGTGACAGGTGAGAAATCCAATTTCTACAGCAGGAATAAAACAGGGATAATCAGCTCCTGGTGGGCTCTGAGGTGTAACTGATTCAATCTGACTCAAGGAGATTTTTACCTGGTTAACATGGATAATCCTTGACAGTAATATAAAGATTTTAATCTGAAAAGGTGGGGAAAAAATAATCTTGAAAACTTTAAGTTGGTTTGGTTTCTGTCTTCGTATTTGAAGAACTGGAGGCTGAAAATCTGAAAAGATCTTTGACACTTCTGCTTTCCCACACAGGGTACAGTCCCTGAGTTAAACCCCGTGGGCCAGGGAATAAAATGTCTGGTTTAAGATCTCCAGAATTCTCATCTACACAGGAAAACCTGAAAATATTTGAAATACTCCTGGCAGCACAGGAATGGTGGTGAGCTATGGGAATAAATCACATGGACTCCGTTTCCTCCATGGTGGAAAAGCCCCTTCTTTATCCACACAAATCCTTTTTACAGAGCCCTGCAGACCTCGGGTGGGACTCAGCTGGTCAGGAGCTTTCCTGCCAATCCCTTCACTGGTTATTGACAGGTTTTATTCTGTATTGATTGGTCACTCCAGCCCCGGGGTGGATGTGCAGGAAAAGCTGTTTGTGAGAGGAGTTTTCATTTCTCCATCCAACGGTGTAAACCCACTTTGTCCAGGTGTCAGTTGTTTTTCACCAGGATCAGATTGTTGTGCTAACAAACTGCTCACACCAGGATTGATTCCACATGGCAGCTCACACAGTGCCAGCTTCAGAATGGCAGCCATCCATTTGATAAAGCTTTTCTTTGTATTTTCTCTACCTTTGTGCACCAGTGACCTTTTCAGCTTTGAACTAGAATTAAACCCAAATCCTTTGGGTCTTTCTCAGCCCTCTGCCATGTCCAAGTGCTGCTGGATTCCCAGGGCCCTTGTCTGGAGGCCTCCTTGAAGACCTCAGAACATTGAATGTACACAAGAGCTTTTTTAGGAGTTTTTTAGGAGTGTTGCTATTGATTGTTAAGGGAAGCTGTCCAGTGATGCCAACTTTTAAAAAGATTTGCACCGAATTATCTCCTTTCTAATGGCTTTTGTTTCAATATTTGAGAACAGCTTGTGCATTTCTGCTTTATTAACTTTGCTGTAGGTTCAGCTGAGTGATAATTTAACCTCCTTAAGACATCAATTGCTCATCACCTCTTGTGCATCATTTTTAATTGGCTTTTTGGCAGTGGTCCTTAGAGAGATCCCTGGGTTCAGAGCTGTTGAATGTTTGGAAGCAGAGACACTTTGGGATGTGCCTCTGCCCTGCTGTAAGGTTGGCTGCCCATGTGGGACTAATCCTGCAAATCCCTGGCAAGGATTCAGGAAATCCTGAAGCATTTCCAGGCAGCCAGGGGTGAGGGATGAGCTACCAAATCACTGCAGTGATGCTGCAAGTCCAAAGCTCCTTTTGCCTCCAGGTAAATCCTGGCTCATTCCCACATTCTCTCAGCCCAGACCAAAACCCAACTTGCATTATTTTCTGTTGAGGGAAAAGCAGCCTCAGCCAGGCTCCTCCAAGTGCTCAGAGGAAAATGGAGCTCAGTGAAGATAACTGCATGCAATTATTTCCTCCCATTTTCCAGGTTAAAGGAGTTCAAAGCCTCCTGCCAAGGCAGAAATTCAAATGCAGGAGATTCCTGGAGGTGAATTCCATTAACACCCCTTGCCTGCCCTGCCTGATCACCTCTCTCTGCATGCACAACAATGTGGATTATTTTCCCTCCCAGGGATTGCCCTGCCTCACTTTGCAGGGATAGAATCCTGGAAACTGAATGGAGAGCTCCTGTTCAGGGTCAGAGTGTGTTTGAGTTGCTTTGTGAGAGGTTTCTCTGTGTGTTTCAGGGGGCATTTTTTCCTCATTTCAAAATATTTCACCTTTATTTTGCCGGGGACTGTTGTGTGCTGCAATGTCCATTGAACCACTGCAGGAGCAGATGTATAATTGTACAATATCACATAGAATTGTGTATAAATCACATATTCCTACATGACTTGGGGCTCCCTCCAAGTTCTGCCAGGATCAAAATTGGGATTTTTTCCCCAATTCCTGCTGTTCTGTCACTCTCAGCTTTCTTAGCTTGCAGTTGCCAGGGTGGAATTTTGCAAGCTTGTCCCCTGCCAGCTTTGGGGAGGTTTTAAACCAAATCCAGCCTGATTTGCATGAGAGGACAGTGATGGTTTCATAATTAACAACAACCTTGTTACCTTTGCCAGCACTCCTGCAGCCAAAACAGCTGGAGCTTGGCATTTACACGTTGCCATGGAAATAGCCCTTGGAGAGAAGCCTTTTCTCCATGTGAGACTGGTTTCTCTTATTTAGGGAAATGCTCATTCCCCTCCTGTCAATTTGATGTAGGCAGGAAGGTGATTAAAAATTCCTGTTATTCTCCAAGCACAAACTGCAAACTTCCTGATGTGCAGAAGCAGGGGCTGGAATCAGGATTTTCCAGGGGGATTGCTGAGTGGAGAGAGGCTCCAAGGTGGAGAATCAGACCTGGCTGAGCAGGGAAACAAATGAGCTGGAGGTGGGGGCTCATCCTCAGCAAAGAGAGGGGACAGAGGTGGCTGAAATCCATGGATTTAACCCCATCAGATATTCCTGTGCCCAGATCCATGGATTTAACCCCATCAGATATTCCTGTGCTCACATCCATGGATTTAACCCCTCTGGATATTCCTGTGCTCAGATCCATGGATTTAACCCCTCTGAGTGTTCCTGTGCCCAGATCCATGGATTTAACCCCTCTGGGTGTTCCTGTGCTCAGATCCATGGATTTGACCCCTCCAGGTGTTCCTGTGCTCAGATCCATGGATTTAATCCTATCAGATGTTCCTGTGCTGGATTTAACCCTATCAGGTGTTCCTGTGCCCAGATCCATGGATTTAACCCCTCTGGATGTTCCTGTGCTGGATTTTCCCCCTCCAGGTGTTCCTGTGTTGGATTTAATCCCTCGAGGTGTTCCTGTGCTCAGATCCATGGATTTGACCCCTCTGAGTGTTCTTGTGCCCAGACCCATGGATTTTATCCTATCAGATGTTCCTATGTTCTGATCCATGCATTTGACCCCTCCAGGTGTTCCTGGGCTCACATCCATGGATTTAACCCCTCCAGGTGTTCCTGTGCTGGATTTGACCCCTCTGGGTGTTCCTGTGCCCAGATCCATGGATTTGACCCCTCCAGGTGTTCCTGTTCACTGCTGGCTCTTCCCAAAGTCTCCCAGCCCAGGGGTCTGTCCTGAGGAGCCCCAGACCTGTCCCAGGTGGTGGCAGAGCTGATGGAGATGGAGATGGAGATGGAGATGGAGATGGAGGTTCTCCAGGGGATTTGGGAATGTTCAGCCTCAATTCTCTGCATTGTTCAGACACAATAAACCTGATTTTCCAGAGGAGACTCCTGGTGGTTTCTTTGGGAGGCAGCAGGAGCTGCTGAAACTTTTTGCAAGAACCAGGTGAGCTCTGTGCTGGAAATTAATTTTTAATGAGTTGTTTTAATTAATGGTAGGCCATGCCCACTTTTAGCCAGCACCAGTTCAATTTTTTCACAGACTCTTGTTGTTACATTGATCATTAAATCACCAAAACTTTAAACCTGCTAAAACTAACACTGATGAGCTTCAATAAGCAGAGCCAAAGGGAGGTGAAGGTTGGACATCTGAGATCTTTAATTTTATCATAAATTAAATCCAGGGATCCAATTCCAACATCCAATCCAGGGATGTTGGAATAACCAGAAGATACAAGAGATTAAGGCCTGGAAAGTTGGAAATTCCTTATCTGAGCTAAAAATGACAGGAGGATGTGGCCCATCTTATCTTGGAGAGAGGAAAAAATCAATAACCAACAGAAGGTTAATTATTAATAATACTGATTAATGAAGAGAATTATGTGACTTAGAACCAATGAACATTCATTTCTTTGTTAGAAATGTAGAAATAAATAAAAAAGTTTTGCTTCAGGGCCTGTGAGGAAGCTGAGACTTCATCAGCCACACACAAACCCCGGGCAAGAATAAAGTAATGCCTGACTTGCAGTCAATAAAAATTTGACACTAGAACATGAGGGAAACTCTTATTTTCCTGTGTTTTCAGAGGATTTTGGTAATTTTCCACATCCATGGAAAGCTCTGGCCCAGGTGGTGCTGAACAGTGCAGGTGGAACCAAAAATCAAACCCAGGAAGAGCAGAACCAAACCTTTGCTGCCTCCACATCTTTGGGCCTCAAACAGGGCTGCAGATTTTCTCAGGTCAGGCAGCTCTAAGTTTTTCTTTCCTTTTCTGAGATGCAGCTCCTCCAGAACTGAAAGGATTAGAAGCCTGAAATGCTGCAAATCTCCCAGGAAAACCTGCTCTTAAAATCTCCAGCTCTGACCCTTGGGCTCTGATGATTTTCTGCTGAATTTTCCTGCAGCAGGATTGCAGAGCTGAGTGTCAAACTCTGCTGCCACAGCCCTCGAGGCTCTGAGGGGATCCTCCAGCTCCAGCTGTGCTGAACTCCAGCTCTCTGCACCCCTGGGGCTCTCCTGAGCACGGCTGGCAGGCTGGGGAAGAGCAAATTCATTGGTATTTCTGGGTGTGCATTCCCTGCTGGACAGGAGAGCTGGGCAAGGTGCTGGAAAATAACCCAGCAATGATTTCCTGAGGGCTGGGGATCAGCTCAGGGGGAGCTGCAGCTGCCAGCACAGCAGAGATGCCCTGGAGGAGGAGCTGGGAGCAGTTCCAGGCACTTTGTCTCAATCAAGGCAGTGGAAAATGCACAAAAACCCAATTTCACTGAGGCTTTAACAAGCTGGAGGCTTTCTGTGGGCTGGCAGGGAACTGCAGTGAGCAACCTCAGAGCAAAAGGTGAAGAGCAATCATGAAGGTTTTGGAAACTGGTAGAGGAAAAGGCTGGGGAGATGCTGGAAATAAAGAAAAGAAAGTTATTGAGAGGAAAATGTCAGCAGGGAAGACTCAGAGAGAGGCTGGAGCAGCCAGAACTGGGTTATATTTATCAAGGTGATAACCACAACAATATGTTGGGAGTCTGGCAGGGCTGCTCCGAGGAACACTTGAAACACTGCAAATCAAGACAAGAAAATTACCAGCTAATTTCATGCAGGAACACATCCTTCACAGTTATGTTAAGAAAAGAAGATGGGATAATGGAGAAGCTTTGCTAAATGGCTTTTCTTTTTTAGACAGGGAATGAGGTGGTGCCACAAATGGAGAGTTGGGAGCCCAGAGCTGCAGGACAGACACAGAGAATACACAGGGCAGCAAAGAGCAGTTCTGAATAAACCACTCAGTGTAAAACCATGAAACTGGGCTTGAGGAGGCTGCAGAGCCCTCCCTCCAGGCTGCTCATCCTGAATTCTCCCAAACAAAGCCTGGGCAAACCCTGGGAATGTGGATTTTGTGTCAGCCCCATCACCCAGGCTGGAATAAAATCAGGACTCAACAGGCTCCAAAACCTGGGATAGCACAGGGATCAAATCTTTTCCTGGTGCCCCTCTCTCCTTTTCCCTCACAGTTACACCAGGGATGAATTTGGATCTGGAGACCTCAAATGTCCTGCCAAGACCCACATGAACACAAAGCAGTGAGCTCAGGAAGGAAAAGCAGCTGGGAAGTCCCTGAACCACAAACTCTGGCATGTCCAGTAAAACTGAGCACGTGGAATTTAGGCAAAGGCAAATATTAAAGGCCAACAGTTCACCAGACTGTGCCCACAAATATTTTAAGAAATTTAGAAAAGTTCTGTTCACTTGGTGTTTTTACTGTATTTTAATTTTTGCTCCATGGCCATTAAAATAAAATCTGATTGATTTATTATTGTTATTAATTTATTGATTAGAAAAGGAAGGAAAATGCCCACATTTCGTTATATCCCTATGCCCAGGGATCAACAGAAAATGTTGGAAAAGCAAAGTGTCCTTCCTGTCCTGTTAACCAGGAGGCTCAGAGCACGGATATCTAAGGCTGCTTGATGAGAGCCAAACCTTAATTTCTGGGCCTCTTTCAGCTGGACCATTATTGCTATAAGTGATGCTTTAATTTTCATCTAAAGCCAAGAAAAGTGTTTTATTATAAGGACTGAATGCCCAAAGATGCAGTCATTGAGCAGTTCTCATGTGTTTCTCTATTTCCCTGCTCAAAGCCCTTCTCCTCTTCCCACTGCTCTCTGATAGAATGCAGAATAGTCAGAGAAGAAGGGGAGGGTTAAAATGGCTTTGAGGTCTCTGCCACCTTCAGGGCTGTGCCCTTCCCTCTCCAGCCACCTGAGGGTCAGCTCAGATCCCTGAATTCCACCAGGGAACACCCCAGCAATTGGAATCTGCACTTTCACTGGGATTGCCTCTGATTTCACCTGCCCAGGGAGGCTCTGCCATGCTCCCAGCACAGATCAGCCCTTGGTGGGTCTGGCCAAGACCCACCACAATTCCAGGGGGTCCAGGACAGCTTCAGGCAGTGACTTCAGTGCCAGAAGAAACTCCTCTCAAAGAACCCAGCCCTGCCCTTGTGCCTGAGCACTGAAATCCTCCCTGAGAGCCCTCTGACACCAGAGGGTGCCAGGCACTGGGAAACGTGGATTTCAGAGCTCCCAGTGCTCCTGAGCATGGGGAATACACAGAGATGGGAAAATCTGCTTTTATTTTCAGCTCCCTCCTTGGAAGGGGAGGTGTTGAGCCTTGGCAGAGGTCAGGAGGGCTGGACACAAAGCCCCAGCACTGGCACCGAGGTTTTCCAGGGAGCAGCCAGGTCCTGCCCCATTCTCCATCTGGATCCAGCTCCAAGGTGTTGGGAACTAATCCACCCCCAGGTGTTCTCAGAGTGCTCAGCTTGTAAAGGACCTCTCTGAATTCTGAACCACCACCAAGGGCCTTGGAAGACTTCAAAACCATGAGGCTGGAAAAGCCCTCCCAGAACCATGGGGTTACTGAGGCTGGAAAAGCCCTCCCAGACCATGGAATTACTGAGGCTGGAAAAGCCCTCCCAGAGCATGGAATTACTGAGGCTGGAAAAGCCCTCCAGAACCATGGGGTTACTGAGGCTGGAAAAGCCCTCCCAGACCATGGGATTACTGAGGCTGGAAAAGCCCTCCCAGACCGTGGAGTCTGTTCCCCCAGCACTGCCAAGCCCAGAACAAACCCCTGTCCCCAAGCAAAGGGAAAATTGAAAGGGCAGTTCCTCACCTGAAATAAAACTTTTCAACCTGATTAATCATCAGCTGAAGGTTTGACCTAAAATCTTGAATTTCTTTGACAGGGAAGATAAAAATAATTCGTTCTTCTCTGTTCATGTATTTTTACCTGTCCCAGCAATGGCAAATTTACTCCTTTTTCTCCTACCAGCCCTCTAGAAAGACCAAGGTGAGAAACACCAGGCTGGAGCTTGTTTGGCCTTGTCTGATACCAACATGTGGGCGACAGGAATTTCTGCAAACCCAGAAGTGAAATTCCCTCATTTTCAGATCCTGTTCCCATTGAAACATCCCCTGACAGTGGCAAGGTTGAACATTTGAAGTGAAGGGCACTGTTTGGTCTGTAAATCTTTAATTACCAAAGGGCTGAGCATGGAGAAATATAAATACCCATGGGGTGAGTCTGTCCGTGCTGGGATGGGGATTTTTACTGGCATGTAATGGAGCTGGAGCTCTGGGATGAGATTTTATTTCCCCATTTATTGAACAGAGCTCCCCTTTGGTGCTGTAAGCAATCCCTGAGCTCTGCTGGAATGTCAGGCAGGGATCACCTGCAGCAGTGAGAGGCTGGGGGACAGGGACAGGGACAGGGAGCCATGGCAGAGACAGGGACAGGGACAGGGACAGGGACAGGGACAGGGAGCCATGGCAGGGACAGGGACAGGGACAGGGACAGGGAGCCATGGCAGGGACAGGGAGCCATGTCAGAGACAGGGACAGGGACAGGGACAGGGACAGGGAGCCATGGCAGGGACAGGGAGCCATGTCAGAGACAGGGACAGGGACAGGGACAGGGACAGGGACAGGGAGCCATGGCAGAGACAGGGACAGGGACAGGGAGCCATGGCAGAGACAGGGACAGGGAGCCATGGCAGAGACAGGGACAGGGACAGGGACAGGGAGCCATGGCAGAGACAGGGACAGGGACAGGGACAGGGAGCCATGGCAGAGACAGGGACAGAGACAGGGACAGGGACAGGGAGCCATGGCAGGGACAGGGACAGGGACAGGGAGCCATGGCAGAGACAGGGACAGGGACAGGGAGCCATGGCAGGGACAGGGACAGGGACAGAGACAGGGACAGGGACAGGGAGCCATGGCAGAGAAAGGGACAGAGACAGGGACAGGGACAGGGAGCCATGGCAGAGACAGGGACAGGGACAGGGACAGGGAGCCATGGCAGGGACAGGGACAGAGACAGGGACAGGGACAGGGAGCCATGGCAGGGACAGGGACAGGGACAGGGAGCCATGGCAGAGACAGGGACAGGGACAGGGAGCCATGGCAGGGACAGGGACAGGGACAGGGACAGGGAGCCATGGCAGGGACAGGGAGCCATGTCAGAGACAGGGACAGGGACAGGGACAGGGACAGGGACAGGGAGCCATGGCAGAGACAGGGACAGGGACAGGGAGCCATGGCAGGGACAGGGAGCCATGTCAGAGACAGGGACAGGGACAGGGACAGGGACAGGGAGCCATGGCAGAGACAGGGACAGGGACAGGGACAGGGAGCCATGGCAGACAGGCTGGACTGCAGGACTAATGGGGCAGCCTTCATGTGCTGGGGGAGGCAGATGTGGTGCAGGAACGAGCCTGGGTCTCACCTGGCTGACATTTCCCAGTGCACAAGTGTCACTGGAGTGACTGGCACTGTCCCCACAGCAGGGTGATGCCAGGAAGGGCTGGTGATGCTGGCTCAGGCACTGGGAGCCCTGGCACTGGGTGACTCTGCAGAGCTGTGTGGGCAGTCCCTGTCCTGCCCTGGCACTGAGAGCCCTGAGCACGCTCTGGGAGCACTGGTGCTGTGAAAAATGCATGTATTTTATGATTGGCTTTTCACAAATATTAAAATGAATATTAGATGTGTTGTGTTAGGAAGTATTGCTGTATTAATTCTCTTGAGTACTGTATTAAATATAGTTTTAGGTTATAAAAATTGTTAAAATAGAAACTGTGCTGTGTAGGATGCTTTGTTTAACAGAAAGGACTCGCAGTGAGATAGCAGCCACAGGACACCTGAATCTTTCAGAGAAAGGGAATTTATTGCCTTCTTATCATAAGAAATGAACTTCTTCCTGCCTTGAAGGCACTGTTAGGATTAGAAGGAAGAAGCTGACACTGACCAGACAGAATCCTGTGTTTGAATGGAATTTATGCATCATGGATGAGGTGTATGAATATGCAACAGGCTGTTGTTTTTAAGGGTTAATCCTTTGTTAACGTGGGTCCTTTTTGGGGCTCGTGATGCCCAGAAAAAGGTACCCGGACATCTGTAATTCTTTGCTTTTATTGTCTCATATTGTCCTGATTTAAATTGTCCAAATTCTTATGACTCTAATTGTATTACTTTTTTATAACCATTTTATTACTATTAAACCTTTAACAATTTCAAAAGCAAGGGATTGGCGTTTTTCACAGGTGGCATTCCTGGCACCCCCAGCAGCTGTGGCAAACCTGGGCTCTGCCAGCTGCTCCTTGACTCAGGAGCTGAAACTGAACTTAGAGAGGCACAGAATTATTCAGGTTGGAAAACTGCTCTGAGAACATCGGGTCCAACAT
Source organism: Geothlypis trichas (assembly GCA_009764595.1). NCBI lineage: Eukaryota > Metazoa > Chordata > Aves > Passeriformes > Parulidae > Geothlypis > Geothlypis trichas. The sequence goes on along the minus strand of CM019914.1, from coordinate 19,018,058 downwards.
CCCCCAGCACTGCCAGGTCCCCCAGTGCCACATCCACACAGCTTTTAAATCCTCCAGGGATGGGCACCCCACCACTGCCCTGGGCAGCCCTTTCCAGGAGGAATTTCCCCCAGTGCCCCATCTAACCCTGCCCTGGTGCAGCCTGGGTGAGTTTCCCCTTGTGCTGTCACAGGGACAAAGGACTGACCCCACCTCACGCCCTCCCCACCAGCTCCAGCAGCCTCTGGAGATGTGGCTGCCCCAGGATCAGGGGGCTGATGCTCTGTGCACAGCTTTCCTTGGCCATGGCACAGGAGAGTTGGTTCCAGAAAGAAAAATCCTCATAAAATCCTCATAAATCAAAAAAATAGCTTCAAACCAAGGGGACATGGCAGAACACCCTCCCTGCCCCCCGGGGTGCTGTGCTCCTGCTCTGGGGTGATGGATGGGGTTTGAGTCACACAGGGGCTCACAGAAATCACTGCTTGGCAGGAGCTCCCCAGCCAGGCTTTTTTTGTTTATTGACTCCCAAATTGCAATCACATCTTGGCTCTTGGTGAAGCCACTGCTGTCCCAGCTGATGGCCTTGGAGAGGGGGTGGCAGCTCCCAGTGGAGCACATTAAACTGGCTCTGGGACACACTGATGGATGGCTGGGCTGGCTGCTTAAGGCTTGATGTTCTTCCTCTCTATCTTTAAATTGCTCTGGTTTGAGTCTCACAGCCAAAAGCAATCAATACAACCCACAAATGTGCATGTTAGAAAAGAAAGGTGTAACAGGAGAGCACAAGGAGGGTGAGGAATTGCTCACACTCAAGGCAATAATGGATTTCCTGAAGGAGATGTCAGCTTTAGGGCTGTGAGGCACACAAGCACAGCTCATCTTGTGGCAACATTCCTTCCTCCTGCATTTCTCAGATGTTAATGGAGGTAATTATTATACTTCCATTAATTAACCCTGTCAGCAGTGAGCAGAGGTAGCATGGAAGTTCTGGGATGCTATTCCTGGGAAATGGAACCTAACAAAGCACTCTGCCCCTCTGGAACAGGCAGGCATGGCTCAGGGCAGCTGACTGGAAAGATCAGGGGAACCCTTGGGATCAGGGGTGAGTGGGCTGATCAGGAAAAACACCCACAGTGTTCAGTTTGCCTTCCCTTCAATCTGTCATTGTCCCTGTGCATAAAGCCACAAAGTTTGAGCAGAGTGTGTTGGTTTTCCTGGCTAAGGACAAAGTCACCTCACTGTCCTTCCTCCCTCAGAGCCTGAGTGCTCCCCACGCTGCTGGTGACAAACCCTGCACTTGTCCCTCTGTCCCCCTGGTGCTGCTGGTGACAAACCCTGCACTCATCCCTCTGTCCCCCTGGTGCTGCTGGTGACAAACCCTGCACTCGTCCCTCTGTCCCCCTGGTGCTGCTGGTGACAAACCCTGCACTTGTCACTCTGTCCCCCTGGTGCTCCCCTGACCCTGGGCTGACTCAGCCCAGCCATGTGCACTGGGTGAGCACAATTTCACAATAAAGTAATCGGTCACTTCTCAAAAAGGGGCACATTTACTCAGCCACTTGGAAGAAAAAAGGGAAATGCAGCCTATAATTCCTTTTATTTACAGTGAGAAATGAAGCATGAGTAAGATGATTAGAACTGTAATTAAACAAGAGAGTCAGACCCACAGATTGGCACAAGATGGAGAAGGAGGCTCTTGGAGAGAACAGCATCCTGAATCCTGAAGTATTTTTCCCACTGCAAGCCCCAGGGACACCTCTCCTTAATTTGCTGTCTAACAAGAAGCTCTGCCCAAAAGCCCCTCTGTTTACCTAGGAATGAAAGCTGGGCCTGAGGAAAAGGTCGAGCCAATTTTCTCACTGAAATATCCTGCACACAGAGACATGCAGAGATCCTGAAATCTGAGCTTCATTACAAAGGGGAAAAACAATTTCCTAAGGATGACAGGGAAAAGCCCAGAGGAGATTCTGTCTGCAGCCAAGTAAAGCTGGAGTCTGGCTCCAATCCTGAATTCCACCCCTCTCTGGCACTTGCCAAACACCAGCTCAGCTCTGCAGATGCCATGAACATCCTAACACCATGCTGCATTCCAGTCCCATGGCTGCTCCCCTTCCTGGGTGATGCAGTTCTTGGCAAGTTTTCCACAGCTCTCCCGAGCCCACATCCGAATTCCCTGGGATAGGTTTCAGTGTCCTGCTGGGAGGCAGATAATCCACCCTTTGTCACCAGGGATTGATGCTTCAGAACAACTCCACTGCATCAAAGAAAAGCAGTTAGGAATAAATTTGCCACTGCTAACAAGCTTGACTGGGTCAGAGCTTTGTGTGCTGGAACAAAGAGTTTAAGACCCTGGAACATGTTTGGATTGCAGAGGAAATTCCATTCAGTCTCGGGAATGGATCACTGGGGTTTGTAGATCAGGTCTTGCACTGGAGGAAGATCAGACCCTCACAGGGCACCTGCTCTGCTCTAGAGCTCGTTCAACAAGATCTGGGGTTTTTGAGGTGTCAGTGGCAGACAGAAAACACCAAATTCAGCACAGTGCCAAGGGAAGACAGTAATTCCCAGCTCTGTCCTTGGCTCATCCATCCATGCAGGGTTTAAATCCAGCTGGGAGCCCAGTGAGCAATGGGAGCTGGTAAAGAGGAGTTCCAGGAGCCAACTCTGGCACCTGGCAGGGGGTGAGGACAGCAGCTCTGTCCTGGGGGATCCAGGAGGGCTGAGACTGCCAGGCTGTGCTCTGCAGCACTGACAGACACACTGCACTGCCTGAGCTGCACAGGTTTGTCTGGAGCTGTTGAACATTTGAAGTGAAGGGCACTGTTTGGTCTGTAAATCTTTAATTACCAAAGGGCTGAGCATGGAGAAATATAAATACCCATGGGGTGAGTCTGTCCGTGCTGGGATGGGGATTTTTACTGGCATGTAATGGAGCTGGAGCTCTGGGATGAGATTTTATTTCCCCATTTATTGAACAGAGCTCCCCTTTGGTGCTGTAAGCAATCCCTGAGCTCTGCTGGAATGTCAGGCAGGAATCACCTGCAGCAGTGAGAGGCTGGGGGACAGGGACAGGGAGCCATGGCAGGGACAGGGACAGGGACAGGGACACAGGGACAGGGAGCCTGCTCTGGCCTTGCTCAGCCCTCCCTCCTGCTCCCAGTCTGTGAATGCTCATGCCAGGGAGCTCTCAGGATGCTGTCTGGTTGGGAAAGGCAGACTGATGGCTGTTTGCTCAGCTTCAGAACAAGGAGAATTTCTGTGAGCGTGTCTTGGGATTGTGAAAAACGCCAATCACTTGCTTTTGAAATTGTAAAAGTTTAATAGTAGTAAAATGGTTATAAAATAGTAATACAATTAGAGAAATAATAATTTGGACAATTTAAATTAGGACAATATGAGACAATAAAAGTAAAGAGTTACAGACATCCAGGTACCTCTTTCTGGGCATCACGAGCCCGAAAAGGGACACAGTGAACAAAGGATTAACCCTTAAAAACAATAGCCCATTGCATATTCATACACTTCATATATGATGCATAAATTCCATTCAAACACAGGATTCTGTCTGGTCAGCATCAACTTCTTCCTTCTAATCCCAACAGCACCTTCAAGGCAGGAAGAAGTTCGTTTCTTCTGATAAGAGCAATAAATTCCCTTTCTCTGAAAGATTCAGGTGTCCTGTGGCTGCTATCTCGCTGCAAGTCCTTTCTGTTAAACAAAGCATCCTACATAGCACAGTTTCTATTTTAACCATTTTTATAACCCAAAACTATATTTGACACAGTACTTAAGAGAATTAATACAGCAATACTTCCTAACACAACACATCTAATATTCATTTTAATATTTGCAAAAAGCCAATCATAAAGTACATGCATTTTTCACAGGATGCTCAGGAGCATGTTCCCATTCAGGAGTACAAACCATGCCCCTGAATTATTAGACTCTTAAAAACAAGAAGTGCAGCTCAAATTGCAAGACAATAAATGAGAAGATTCTTGTAGAGTAATTTTGAAACTGAGAATCATCACAACCTGCTCCTGGCTGTTCACTGGAAGAGAGAAGGAAGTTCCTTGTGTGGGCTGTTTGTTCATACATCCAGTTCAGCCCCAGAGGGACAGTGAAACTCTGTGTTCTTCACTTCCCTTCCTGGACTGTGCTGGAAGAGGACACAAATGTCAGGTGATTCCATCACACCCACTAAGATGACATTTCATCTTCTTTCCATTAAAGCCATCTATCCACAGCAACTGTGAAGGGGAAAAAACCAACTCTACCAAACCTTTGCTTCCCTCAGAGCCCCTCAGTGATTTTCCATCTCTGCAAGTGATGCTCTAATTAATGCCTGGGAGCAGGGTGGGCCTGTCCCAGAGCCCCAGCACAGCGTGGGGAGCAGGTCATTCATCCAAGGCACAGCAACACAACCAGGGAGGGTAAAAATACCCAGGACACCTGATTGCTCCACCTGATTGTAGGGAATTGACAGGAGGAGAGGGATGGGCCCTGCATGCTGAGTGCTCAGGCTGCTGCAATCACAGCCCCTGCCTGCTGGAAAAGCTCTGGAAGGGAGAGCAGGGGCTGGGATTTGGTGTGACTGCAGCAGGATCAGCTCAGAGGCAGCACCTGTGGGACTCCTTCAGCAGCACAAGGGATGAGCTGATTGTGTTTGCTCCAGCAGATCCCTGGATATGCCATGGCATGGAAATCCAACCCCAGAACCACTGCACTGCCCCAGACTCGTGGCACTCACATCATCACTGCCCAGGGGTGTCAGCAGGAAAAGGTGGAACAAACAGCACAGATTATTTTCCATGAGCTACTTTCAAAACCTGCAGTTGCATAATTTCAGGTCTGTCAGCACAGGCTGTAATTACAAATCCCAGAATCCCAGACTGGTTTGGGCTGGGAGAGACCTTAAAGCTCCTGCAGCCCCTCCCTGGCAGGGACACCTTCCCTAGCCCAGCTTACAGAGGTGTTGGGGTGAATGAAACAAGAAAGCTTTATAAATATGATTGCTTAGCAAAAGATTTTGAGAATGTAGAAACTATAAGCGAGATTGAAATGAAAGCAAGTTTTGAGATCCCTCAGTTACTGAACAACTGGAAAACAATGGTGTGGCCAGCTGAAGGTAATCCCCTTTTGATGAAACAAGATTTTTTGCTTGCAAGCAAGTCTAAGGGTCAAAGCAAACCTTGCCAGCTTGGCAGAAGGGGTGCAAAGAGGAGTTTTTAGAGTTTAAAATGTAACACAGTATGGTAATGTAGTGATTCTTATAAGTTGTATGGAAATGCTATAGGATTTGTATATTGCACTAGATTGGTTAGTGAGAATCAGAATATTCAACACAGAAAATGATTTATTGTATTGTAACGAGAACTTTGAGCACTCTTTTTCTTCCTTTCCATTCTCTTTTCGTTGCTCTTTCTATTGCATCTTCCACTTCTTCCCACACTCTGAGCTCTCACCCCTTTACTCTCTTACATTCTCCCCCTCTTTTCTCTCTTTGCTGCTCCAAGCTTGCAGCTGGCAGCTCCCAGCAGGGCCCTGCACCCAGGCCCTTTGCAATAAACCCCAAATCCCAGCAGGGCCCTGCACCCAGGCCCTTTGCAATGAACCCCAAATCCCAGCAGGGCCCTGCCCCCAGGCCCTTTGCAATAAACTTTAATTTCTATGATTTGGTTGCAGAGATCTCTTGTCTCCGTTCATCCCCACCGTGCAACCCCCGCTCCCGTTCCGACACACAGGGATGTGCAGCTCCTCACAGGGACCCTGACACCAGCTCAGGACAGCAAAACTCACTCTAAAATCCCCTGGGGTTAAGGAGTCCCAAGGGTTGAAGTCCACAGGACTGCCCAGCTCTGCTTTTGTTCCTCTCAGCAGCCTCACGTTCCCTGGATCGAGCTCCTTGTGCATTTCTCCTCTCTGGGAAGATACTTCACAATCTATTTGTGGCAGTCAAAATTCTAAAATATAAGCAGGATCTGTTTTCCCTCAGGCTCTTTTTGAGAGAGCTCTTTCTTGACTATCCCTCAAGTGAGGAAAACAAACTCCAAAGGCTGAATTCCTGCTGTGTTTCAGCTGCCCTTGGCACCCTCTGCACATTCCTTGGGCTCTCAGCTTCCCAAATTACAGCACCCAGTGTTTGGGCAGGTGCTGGGGTGGAATTGTATCTAAACTCATCATCTCAGGGTATTTTTGGCAGCATTCTCTTGATGACACTTGTAGACAAGGCTCTGCAACAGCCCCTCTGCCACTCAGTGTGGGTGTCTGGTAATGCCCCCTCCCACCTTCTCGCAGTAAAAATAGCACAAGAAATTGTTCTTTTCTCAAACATCTCCCCCCAGAATGTCATTTTCATCTGCATCACACAAGATTTCGCTGTTTTGTTGATAGGGATTTATTGTGCTAGATTTTATCTGCCTGTTAAACACTTCCTAAGTGGGGAATGAGTAATAAAAAATGAGATTACAGGAATTGCTTGGTGGGGAACAGACCAGACCTACAATTTAACTTGCTTGTTCCTGTAAGCTGAGGAACTTCAAACTGATCTGCAAATTGCAAAATAAATTTAGAAAATCACTTTTCTAAATTTTCACAGCACAAAGCCTGTCCAGCATGAGGGTGAATGGCAGAATCAATGCCAATGGAGGGAACTCAGAGCAAGACCCAAAGAGTTACAGATTCCTGTAGTACAGGGGAAATTCTGGAATAAATGTGACTTCAAATGACACCAAAAAATGGCTATCCTGAAGATGCTGTGGGCTGTACTCAGCAGTTCAGTCAAGGATGGGACATTGCCTTGGTGGCCTTGGACAGGATATGTCCAGCATTGTGCCAGCCTTCCCTTCCCTTCCCTTCCCTTCCCTTCCCTTCCCTTCCCTTCCCTTCCCTTCCCTTCCCTTCCCTTCCCTTCCCTTCCCTTCCCTTCCCTTCCCTTCCCTCCCAGCTGGAGGAGAGGTGCAATTGCCCCTTTAAGTCCAATTCTTCTCTGATCTGGGTGGGTTTTTATGCATTCAGCTCCCTCAGATGTACTCAAAATACATTTTCTAAGCTTCACACCGTGGCCTCATTCTCTGTTGATTTTCTTCTGACATCTTTGCCTCATGTCCTCAGGCTCCATAGATGCAGATTTCAGACAGAAGATGGGCACAACCCATCTGTGACTTGGGCAAAGCTCCCTGGAAGAAGTCAGCTCTCCTTATTCCCTGAGATTCCTGCTCAAACTGATCCCTGTGCACAAGTTTGGGGAGAAGCTGTGAGGGTGGCAGTGCCTGGTGAGCAGTGCAGCTGTTCCTTCAGCTCTTCTCATCTCCACATCCTTATTCCTTCCCTCATTTTTTATTTTGTCTTGTTTTTGCACTTTCCTTAGGGAAGAGGAGGAAGCTGCATTGCTATTCCACAGGTACATTTTGTGCAGTGCTGCAAAGTCCCCTAAGTGATGCCCACCCCGTTTATTATTAACTTTTAAAACCATGCTCATCCTTCTGCAAAGCCCAGGAGAAGCTACAGGGGAAAAAACGACTTTGGATCGCGTGGAGCACAAACACAAAGCCTTAATTAACGAGCGCTGCCCCCACTAATTGCAGAGGAGGAGCCTGTGCTGCTCCGCACCGGGAATGACAGGGAATTACAGCCCGTGCGTTTGTTCTTCCCTTGATCTGAGGCTGTGTGGGTTTGTACGAGCGGTAGAAATTACAGAATATGGAATAACACCCATGGAAGGTGTCCCAGCCCGTGGCAGGGATTGGAACTGGATGAACTTTAATGTCCCTTCCAACCCAAACCAGTCCGGGATTCTGATTTTGCTGTCATTAAAAGCTGTCGATTCTCACGCTCTATACAAGATCAACAATAATTAAAACCTGGAAATATTCAGGCTCGCTACAAAATCACTAACATTTAAAACGAGTACATTCTGAGGCTCCTGAAGGGATTTTTTTGATAATCCAAGGTTTGGCTTGGAACAAACGCCTGGGAGCTGCTGCCCTTGGAGCTGTGAGACACCAAACACTCATTGCAGCAGTGAACAGCAATTCCAGCAGTTCCTCGGGCTGGGCACCCACGGGACACAGCATCGTGCTTGGAATTGAAAACACACGGCAAACAGGACGAACAGGTGTCACTAGCTGTGGGAAGTGTGACAAGTGTTAACGTGACAAATGTGCCTCCAACCCTTTCTCCAGGGGAGGATGCTGTCAGCCTGCTGCTCACCCAGACGGCACAGCTGACGGCCGCATGCTTTGAGGGATGGAAAAAAGGTGGTTTTTTTCCTGAAATATTCCCTGAGAGCTTCACGATCGCTGGTGCTGGCAGGGGAAAAGAGACGGGGAGAGAGGGGGACTGTGGAGGATGGAGAGGAGGATGAGGAGGGTCCCGAGGGCTCTGGGCACAGCTCGGGAGTTCCAAGCATATCGTGGGGGCTCTGGGCGCATCCCGAGGGCTCCGGGCACATCCCGGGGGCTCCGGGCACAATCCTGAGGGCTCTGGGCACATCCCGGGGGCTCCGGGCACAATCCTGAGGGCTCTGGGCACATCCCGGGAGTTCCGGGCACATCCCGGGGGTTCCGGCCACATCCCGGGGGTTCCGGGTACATTCTGGGGGTTCCAGGCACATCCCGAGGGCTCTGGGCACATCCCGGGGGTTCCAGGCACATCCCGGGAGTGCCAGGCGTATCTCGGGGGCTCCGGGCACATCCTGAGGGCTCCGGCCGCATCCCGAGGGCTCGGGGCAGCAGGTCGGGGCACATCCCGTACTCTCCAGGCTCATTTCCCGCTCCCCGAACCCACTCCCCGCGCCCACTCCCCGCTCCCCGAGCCCATTCCCCGAGCCCATTCCCCGAGCCCATTCCCCCGCTCCCCAGGCACGCCCCGGCGGCCCCGGGCGGGTTCTGCCCTCAGCGCTGCCCTCAGCCAAGATGGCGGCGCTGGCGCGCGGCTCTCGCGAGGCGGGCGGGGCGGGGCGGGGCGCGCGCGCCCTGATGGCGGCGGGGCGGCCCCTCACGGCGGGGCCGGGCGGCCATGGAGCACATCAGCACCCCCAAGGTAACCCCGCCGCCCCCGCCTGCTCCCCGCCTGCTCCCCGCCGCCGCTGCCCCCGCTCCCCTCGCTCCCCTCGTTCCCCCGCCGCGGAACGGCACTCGCGGCTGCGGGTGGGGGGTCACAGCCGCAGTCCCCCGGTGTTGGTGGCTCCGGCGCTCTGTGGGGAGGGGGTGCAGTGCTGGGCAGAGCCCCCTTTGGTTGCAGTGGTTTGGGGGCGATTCCGGAATGTTTCCTTCCTGTCAGAGCGCGGAGATTCCTCTCAGTCCCAAGGAGGGAACCAAAGAGGGCTTTTTTTTTTTCCCCTCCCCATTGAATTAAGTCAAACAGGAGCTCCGGGAATGCTGTGCTAAAAGGAATTGCATTTATTTAGGCAGCAGTTGATAATTTCATTTTCTCCTTCACTGCAATGGAGGTTATTGTTACTCGTTTTATTCTGTAGGACATTAGTTTGGGGATGCTCCTCACCCCCTGCTCTGAGGTGCTCTCCTGGTGCTGCATGTCTGTAGTGCCCTGGAAAGGGCAATATTGTATTTGATAGTTATAGCTGCTGAAAAACAAAACCTGCTAAGGGGACACCGAGCCCAGGCCTCAGCTCTCCAATTTATTTGCTGAGATTTTCCATTTGTACTTGAGACATATGGAAGCTCACACATTCAATACCTAGAACTCATCTATCATATACTGTTAAAACATTTGTTTTCATTGTCCATCCGATTATTTTTTCCTATTATTTCTGCTTAATGGTGAAAGAAAAATTCCATCTGCGTTCATTAGGCAGCAAATAGGCCAGGAGAAAATCAATCCAGTGCTGTAACATATTTTATTATGTCTGTGCTGAGTTCTTTAAAGCTGTTTTTTATTAATTAGCTTGGTGTGGTTTATGAAATACACTTGGAGGCCAGGAAGTGAGTTACAAGAAGTAGCTCCTAACAGGGAATGAGCAGTGGGAAGTCAGACTGGAGAGGGCTGTTCCTTTCAGAGCAACATGTTGATCACCCTGAGCACGGGCAAGTCTTCCCTTTGCAGTTCTTTGTCTTGTTATTTCTGCAGCCTCACACAGTAACAAACTGGGATCATCTTGGCTACAAATCCAGTAATCCTGTTAGGGACCACGGCTGTTTGCTTAACCTTTATGGCTTTAATTCATGGAGAAATAATTTGAGTTCATGGTGCAAGGCTGGCTTGGTGTTGCAGGAGGGACTTAAGACCTTGTGTTTTTCTGTCTTGCTTCATGAGCTGTGTATTAGAAGTTGAAAGAATGGAGCTCAATGGGTGTTTAGGCAGTGCTTGCATCAGAGCTGGACTTGGAGGAATTTCCCCTTGGAAGGGGCTGCCAGAGAGGTTTGGAGTCCCCATCCTGAGGTGTCCAAGGAACAGCTGGGTGGGAATTGGGCACAGGCTGGACTCCATGATCCCAGAGGGCTTTTCCAGCCTCAGCAATCCTGGCATTCTGTGTTGTTCTCATGCTGTGCTCTGCTGCAGGTGGAGAACGTGAAGCTGCTGGATCGCTACGCCAGCAAGAGGGCAGCGAGCGGCACCCTGTACCTGACAGCCACACACCTCATCTACGTGGATGCCTCTGCTGAGGGCAGGAAGGAAACATGGGTATGGGCTGCAAACACACCTGGGAAAGCTGCAAACACACCTGGGAAAGCTGCTTCAGGTCACAGGATGGATTGGTGGGGAGACAATTGAAGGATTGTCCCATTCCACCCCTGCAGGGACACCTCCCACTGTCCCAGGTGCTCCCAGCCTGGCCCTGGGCACTGCCAGGGATCCAGGGGCAGCCACAGCTGCTCTGGGAACCTCCCCACCCTCCCAGGGAACAATTCCTAATTCCCAATATCCCATCCATCCCTGTCCTCTGGCAGTGGGAAGCCATTCCCCCTTGTCCTGGAACTTAATGCTCTCATTTCCAGAATGAGCAGATTTGGGAATTCCAGAGCCATAGTGGTCTTTTAGAGCATTTTGATCCCAAATGCTTCCCAGAAACAGCTGGTTTGGAAGGAAATGAGCGCAATGGTGGCGTGACTTGATAGAGTTCACTCAAGGAATTAGTGTCAGTTCAAGGATTGTAAAAAATTTCTGTAATTTTCTATTTAAAACTCAATATACAAGACCACTAAATGTGAATTTGCAGCTTTTAGAAGTGCAGATTTAGCCTGAAATGAGCCTATTTTGTGAATTCTAAAGTGAAATGGGAATGACAGAATGTATTTCATGTGGAGGTGAAAGCAAAGCAAAGTGCATAAGGTAAAGTGAACTGCACATCTGTCTCTGAAAGCAAGTTATGTAAATCTGTGGTTTTTCAGTCCTGCTTTAGTTCCCTGGGTTTTGGGTGCAGTTTATGTTTGATGGCACAAATAACCTCATTTCCTGCTGCTCCTTAGCTGCAGGAAGCACAAACAGCTGATTGTATTACAGAAGGTTTCCTATCTGCTTGCACTGCTCACAGCTCTGTCAGTGACAATGATAAATGATGTTTATTCCCTTTTCTCCAGATCCTGCACCACCACATCTCCAGCGTGGAGAAGCTGCCCCTGACCACGGCTGGGTACCCCCTGCTCATCCACTGCAAGAACTTCCACGTGGCTCACTTTGTGATTGGGCAGGAGAGGGACTGCCACGACGTGTTCACCTCCCTGCTCAAGCTCTCCCAGCCAGGTGCTGGGCTTGGCAATGTGTCCTGGGAATCTCTGGAATGTTCCAAGCTGAGCCCTGGGGAAGCTCTGCTGCCCCACGCTTGGGTTTGGGAGGGAGGAGTGGGGTCAGAGTCAGCATCCAGCAGCAGGGACAGTGGCAGGGCTCAGGGAGCTGAGCTCTGTGGAGCAGGACATGGCTTCCAAACTAAACACAGTCCTGGGAGCCAAGGAGGATGGAGAGAGATTGTTTACAGGACAAGGGGGGATGGATTCACACTGACAGAACAGGGTTAAGTGGGGTATTTGGGAGGAATCCTTCCCTGTGGGGGTGGGCAGGCCCTGGCACAGGGTGCCCAGAGCAGCTGTGGCTGTGCCTGGATCCCTGGAAGTTCCAAGGCCAGGCTGGACACTGGGATTTGGAGCAGCTGGGACAGTGGGAGGTGTCCCTGTCCATGGCAGGGGTGGACACTGTGGACACCTGTCACAGCCTGGGACAGTGGGAGGTGTTCCTGCCATGGCAGGGGTGGACACTGTGGACACCTGTCACAGCCTGGGACAGTGGGAGGTGTCCCTGTCCATGGCAGGATGAGCTGTTGCAACCCAAATCTCTCTGTGATTTTGTCACTCTCTGGCAGTGGCAGTGACGTGGTCTCCCATGAGGAACTTCTGGAGAGCTGTGCAAAGTTCATATCCCAGACCTGGCCACTGGCAGCCCCTTGTGTCACCCAGCTGTTGGCTGTGTGCAGTTCTGCCCTTTCCAGCTGCTCCAGGCATTCACAGAATTCCCAAATCCCAGTTTGGCATCTTGGCTGTGTTTCCAGCAGTGTGGTTAGGCTGCTCTGCAGTGTTTGCTCAGTGAAGCCTGTGCTTCACCCTGCCCTGACTTGGAGTCACTCTTGCAGTGTGAGCCAGACACCCTCAAAGCCTGTGCTCTCTTCTAGCTCCAGCTTTTTATTCCAGCATGGATGAATCTTCAGGCTTTTCTTGCTGGACAGCATTCCACTGAGCTCCTGCCTCTGGCAGCCCCTGCTTTTGGGATGCTGGAACCCATTTTGGAGCTGTGTTATTACAAGGATGTCATTTGCAGTTGCAGTTTGTGATGGTGTCACCAGGCTGAGGGAAGGGAATTAATGGCACCAGAGCTGGGCTGGAAATCCTGTAGGAGAAATGGGCTTTGCCCAGTTTAGGTGTTTTTTAATTTGATATTAAGGCCTGTGTCTACTCCCAGCAGTCCCCTCGTGCTCTTTGGAGTATTTTTAGTTCTGAAGTTCTGCCTCTGATGCTGTAGCTGGCAGGTTTGTGGTGTTATATTTAAAAGCTGTCACTGGTTTTTGAGGTTTGGAAATTAGAGGTCTGGGTAGTGCCTGAAGCGTGGGAGGTGTCACTGCAGGGGCTCACACCAGTTTCCTTTGGTCTCTACTTAACTGTGTAAATGCTGTAGCTCTTCCTTTTCTTCTACTTCTTGTTTGTAACAGCATTTTTTTGTTGTTTTAAGATGTCTGAGTGTGCTCCCTTCATGGATTTTTGGCAGAGCAGGTCATTGCTGGTTATTTGCACACATGTGATGGACAGCTCTGGGTTACCTGCTCGGTACCCAGCTGCTTTATCAGCCTCTGACAGGGTTCCCTCTGTCTCTGGGGCTGCCTTGGGAATCAGCTGGATGAGTTATTGCTTGGATTTGCATTTTGTGAAGAGAGGGAAGGAGGTTGGGATGGTAAAGGGGCACTTGTCAGAGGCAGCCTGAAGCCTTTGTTGGGCTGACAGCAATATTGCAGACATCCCTCACGTTTTCCAGTCTCAGAATTTGTTGCTGAGCAATGACCTTACAGGTGTGCAGGAACTGTTGTGTGAACTCTCCACAAAAAACAGATATTTTAGTCCATGTTTTAATGGTGATGATATAAATCCCATCTAACATGCTTACTACATGAATTCAGGAGGAAATCATTAGTTTAGGAAAAATTACTTCTTCCGACTTGGGGTAAAACACTTTGTTAGAATTAATGTATCTCCCTGCATTTGGGAACTGAGTATTGGAAATCCCTGAGGATTTCAGGATGAATTTCAGCACTTGGTACTATCCCAAACCAAAAAATCTATAAAAGGTTGAGAAGTCTTAAATACTTTGAATGCTCCTCTGTAGCACTCAGTCACTGATTTCCAGCAGTTTTTGCCTCCCTGGGTGTCTTTGCATCTCTAACTTGTTGATTTTTTTTCTTTGTCCTTCCCAGTGAAACCTGAAGAACTTTATGCTTTCTCTTACAACCCTAAAATGTCCAAAGAGAGCCGGGAGATGGGCTGGAAGCTGATTGATCTGAAACTGGATTATCAGCGCATGGGGATCCCCAACGACTGCTGGGAGATAACAGACATTAACAAGGACTATGAGGTAATTCCTGCCCACAGGAGCCATCCCCTGCACCATCTCCTTGTTGTTATTAATGACAGCCCTGCCCCTGGGGAGGAAGGAGCTCACTTAATCTCAGTCAAAGCAATCATCTAGATGGGGAATTGCAGGTGATGAAGCTCCAGGAGAGTCACCTTGTTGTGTTTGATCCCCTGGCAAGGGAGCAGAGCCTTGCTTTTCTGCAGAAATGTCAACCCATCTGTTAGGCAAAGCCTCAAGTACCCTGAGCTGCTTTTGGTATTTCCAGAGGCTGTCCCACCTGGCTGGTGACAGATGTGGAGGAGAGAAGGAAATGGCAGCAGTTTGGATTGGTGGGAAATGAGGCAGAGTAGAGAGGGACTAGGGAAGGGAGGAAGGGAAAACAGCAGTGGAAAACAGAACCTTTTTTGCTTTCTCACTTGGATCTTCTACTACCTAAGGGCCCTCTGTCATTTCAGTCTGAGCTGCCTGCTGCTGTTATTTTCCCTGAAAGGCCAACTTGGATCTAAACAACATGAAACAAAAGCATTTGTCAGCAAGCTTGTTCAAAATCCTGCTCCACATTATTTCCCTTTTTATTTCCTCTGGGGCTGTGTGCAGTCAGACCTGGCTGTTGAAAAGCAAGGCAAGCAACTTCAAGGAAGACACCAAGATATTCATAACCCTGAATCTCTTTCCCTGGTAACTTTCTTTACTTTAAGCTGTGCATTGAAGAAATACAAGCCTGTGCTGTCAGAGGTGGCTGCCAGTTTTACCTGCCTGTGCCTGTGGGGGCCTGAATTGAGCTCTGATGTGAGAGGTTCTGTTTCCAGTAGCTGCTGTGGCCATCTCAAATCAGTAATCACCCAGAGGCTTTGCTTGCTGCACTGGAACTCTCAGGTGCTTTAGAGTTTCCTCATGGTTTCCAGCCTGTGTTTTAGAGTTGTCAAGCCTGATGTAAAGCCAGGCTTGGAGAGCAGCTTATCTTTGAAGTCTGTGCTGAACAGACTGTGCTTGTTTGAGGAGAAAGGATGAAGCTGCTCTCTGAGGATTCCACCTGAGTGCTGGAAGTGCCTTCCAAGTTGCATAACATTTAGAGAGAACTTCTAAAATAGAGTTAATTTCTTTTTTGTGGAAAGGAGTTCTTGGCTGTGAGGGTGGGCAAGCCCTGGAATAGAATTCCCAGAGCAGCTGTGGCTGCCCCTGGATCCCTGGCAGTGCCCAAGGCCAGGCTGGACAGGGCTTTGGAGCACCCTGGGACAGTGGGAGGTGTCCCTACCCATGGCAGGGGGTGGGCTGGCTTTAATGTCCCTTCTGTCAATCTAATTTAGAAACTTCCATGACATTTCTGCATTTAAAGAACTTCTTTGAAGCTGCTTTGTGTCCAGTTTTTGGGTTCAGCTGCAGAGTTGATTGTTTCCTGCATTGTTTTCCTGATACCTCATAACCTAATAAGCTAAAGATGGATTTTTCATGAATTTTGAAATGCTCAGGAGCAATATCTGGTTTTTTTGCTCTGTTCTCCCTCAGGTCTGCAGCACATACCCTCCTGAGCTCGTGGTGCCTCGAGCTGCCAGCAGGGCCGTGGTGATGGGAAGTTCCAGGTTCAGGAGCCGAGGGCGGATTCCGGTGCTTTCCTACTTGTACAAGGAGAACAATGTTAGTGCTTCACTGCCTGGGGGGAGTCAGGGCTCTCCTTTTTGTCCAGTTCCCTTCTAATGGAAGGAAAGAATAAGATAATTATTAGATTTGAGGCTTTTGAGAACTATGCTTCTCTTAATGGCTTTCATTCTGAGTCACAGAATGAGCTGAAGGCAAACACTTGGAATGCATCCAGAGCTCTGCCAAAAGCACAGACTTTCCAAGCTTCCTGTTGGGAATTTTTTCTTAATCAGCTTTCAGCAATTCCTTCTGATGTGGGGTTTTTTAATCTCCTCTTTAGCTATACTGAATCATGTTTTACCAAGTTATATGTTGACTCGGCTGGATTTTCTTAGTATTGAAGAGGAGGAACCACCCTGAAATAAATCCCCACTAGTTCAGAATAAGTGAAGGTTTCATCTTTTTTTTTTTTCCACTGGAGACCAGAATGTAAATTTGTAACTTTGCTGCCTCAGCAGTGTTTTAGATGCTGATCTTAGGAAAATTCAGTCACAGCCAAATTGTTGTTTTCCTGAGGAAGCGTGCCTTGACCTGGGCACTGCCTGGAGTTGTGCTGGAAACGAATGAAATTTCCTTAAAATACACCCTGTGCTGCTCTGAATGTCCAACAGCAACTGATAACAAAAACTTAAAAGAATGGTTTGGAATAGAAACCAAATGGAAAACGAGAGAAATGAGAAATTGCTGCCTTCCAGTACTTTAAGGAGGCTCATGGAAAGGAGGGAAAGGGACTTTTATATGGGAACATAGTGACAGGGCAAGTGGGAATGGTTTTAAACTGCCAGAGGGCAGGGATGGATGGGATATTGGGAAGGTACTGGCAGGGTGGGCAGGCCTGGCACAGGTGCCCAGAGCAGCTGTGGCTGCCCCTGGATCCCTGGCAGTGCCCAAGGCCAGGCTGGAGCACCTGGGGGTGGTGGGAGGTGTCCCTGCCCATGGCAGGGGGTGGAATGAGGTATCTTGAAGGTCCTTTCCACCCAACCATTCTGGGATCCCATGAACTGCTGACATTTGGGGTGGTGACCATCAGGCAGAGCAGGTGGAGCCTCCTCACCCTCACCACTCCAAGTTCCCCAAAGTTGTCACTTGTGAAACATCCCAGTGTGTGTCCTCCTCAGAAGGAGCACAGGGGGCAGTTAAACTGTGACTCTGAGGGGTGTGGGGCAGGAGGGGAGGCTGAAGCTGTGAGCCCAGGGGCAGGAGAGGCTGAAGCTGTGAGCTCAGGGGCAGGAGAGGCTGAAGCTGTGAGCTCAGGGGCAGGAGGAGAGGCTGAAGCTGTGAGCCCAGGGGCAGGAGAGGCTGAAGCTGTGAGCTCAGGGCTCTGGGGCAGGGGGAGAGGCTGAAGCTGTGAGCCCAGAGGCAGGAGAGGCTGAGGCTGTGAGCTCAGGTGCAGCAGAGGCTGAAGTTGTGAGCTCAGGGCTCTGGGGCAGGAGGAGAGGCTGAAGCTGTGAGCCCAAGGGCAGGAGAAGCTGAAGCTGTGAGCTCAGGAGCTCTGGGGCAGGAGGGGGAGCTGAAGCTGTGAGCTCAGGGGCAGGAGGGGAGGCTGAAGCTGTGAGCCTGGGGGCTCTGGGGCAGGAGAGGCTGAAGCTGTGAGCTCTGGGGCAGGAGGAGAGGGTAAAGCTGTGAGCTCAGGGGCAGGAGGGGAGGCTGAAGCTGTGAGCTCAGGGGCAGGAGGGGAGGCTGAAGCTGTGAGCTCAGGGGCTCTGGGGCAGGAGGAGAAGCTGAAGCTGTGAGCTCAGGGGCTCTGGGGCAGGAGGAGAGGGTAAAGCTGTGAGCTCAGGGGCAGGAGAGGCTGAAGCTGTGAGCCCAGGGGCAGGAGGAGAGGCTGAAGCTGTGAGCTCAGGGGCTCTGGGGCAGGAGAGGCTGAAGCTGTGAGCTCAGGGGCAGGAGGGGAGACTGAAGCTGTGAGCCTGGGGGCTCTGGGGCAGGAGCAGGGCCCTGGCAGCAGGCTGACCCCGTGTCTGTGTGTCTGTCTGTGTGTGTGTCTGTCTGTGTCTGTGTGTCTGTCTGTCTGTCTGTGTGTGTGTCTGTCTGTGTCTGTGTGTCTGTCTGTCTGTCTGTCTGTGTGTCTGTGTGTCTGTCTGTGTGTCTGTCTGTGTGTCTGTCTGTGTGTCTGTGTGTGTTGCAGGCCGCCCTGTGCCGCTGCAGCCAGCCCCTGGCCGGGTTCAGCGCGCGCTGCCTGGAGGACGAGCAGATGCTCCAGGCCATCCGAGAGGCCAACCCCGGCTGCCCCTTCATGTATGTTGTAGACACGAGGCCAAAGGTACCTCCATGGGCTCTGGGCTGCTTTTAAATCTCTTGTGAATGTGCAGTGCTGTTTGCAGTTCATTCTGTCACCATCCTGGATCAGTCAGTCCTGCAGAGGAATGTGGGATTGGGCTCCTGCTCCAGGTCCAGGGTGTACAGATGGAATCTGAACTTGATCCTGAGGATTTTTGCCCCCTGGGTTTGAGGTTTGAGGAGGTCTCTTGTGTCAAGATGACCCCAAGGTGTTAGAAAGTTTCTTTTTCCCAGCCCTGAGACTGAAGAATACAGGATTCCTCAGCTCTTGTTCTCAAGAATGTTTATTTTCTCTTATCAATACATTGTCTGTCTGACCCTCTGGGGTCTGTCAAGCAGGTTGGGTTAAGGGGCACTGACTGCCCTCGGGGTGGTGTTAGTTTTTTATACTAAAACTCCATGTACTTTATTTACAATAATTTTCCAATACCTATCACCTATGTTAGACAGTCTGTCTCTACCCTAAACCAATCCAAAAGTGCCACCATCACCCAGAAGATGGAGGCCAAGAAGGAGAAAGACTGGACACACCCAGATTCCTCCATCTTGCCCCATGAACCCCCATTCTAAAACCCCCAAAAATCTCCATTTTCACCCTGTGACAAATTCACTATCATTCTACTCAAACTCTTGTGGTTTGTAAATCCTCATACAAAGTTGGGAATTGTTTTCATGGGTTAAAATCAAAGGCTCAGGTGTTTGTGACTCCATGCCAAGGTCTCTGAGCCCCTGCCAGGGTCTGCAATCACCCAGGGCAGCAGAGGGATGTCCTGGGTCCTGGCAGAGGTTTGTGTTCAGGATGACCTGATGGGGCTGGCAGTTGTGAACTGGCTGGGACAGGGAAGCATTTTCCTGCAGAGTCCTAAAGGATAAAGGAGAGAACTGGAAGTGGACTTGGAGAGAAGCCTCAGGATTCAGTTCCACAAGGCTGAAGTGCTTTTACTGGCAGCTCTGGGAGGAAGTGCAGCTGTGAAAAGCAATCCCTCCCCTTTTTTTTCCCTTTTAAAAATAAGACTCATGATGGAGCTTAATACAACTCAGCCCCACTATTTGGGGCTAGAACTTGAGAACTGAGGGTTTATTTGAAAGGAAATATTTGCAAAATGAAAATTTTAATGACTGTCATCTTGAGAAACTTGAGTTTAGAAACCAATTCCAGTGATTCTCCTGTAAACATATGGATTACAAGTGTTTTAGAAGCCAATTAGAACACAAGGGTTTTCATAGCTCACAATTATTTAAATACAAAGATTTAAATTGCTCTGATTATTTGAAAATGGAGCTTTCTGAGAACCTACTCCACTGTTCAGATCTTGCAGTTATTTTATATAAACTACAAGTTTAGTTAAACTGTGGCTAGGGCAAGAAAAAAAGTGTATTTCTGGGGAAAACAGGGAATGTTTCCCATCTTGCTCCAGTGTGTATTTTGGTTTTTAGTGTGACATTCCCTAGAGATCCCTGTTCTGCAGTGATATGTGCATTTCTTCTGGGACATGCTGCCAGTGGCAGAGATGTGCCACTGAAATCCTTCACTGGTGCCAATTTGTGCTAAAGCATTTGGTGACAAGGGGAGAATTTGTAATTGGTGACACTTCTTGGAAGCCATCCTGTCCCCCCCTGGCAGAACTGAGGCTCTGGGGTTATTTCACAGTTCCAAAGGTGTCTGCACCATGTCTGACTCCTCTCCCAAGAGCTGCCCAGATTGATAAGGGGGGGTTGAGCTGCTCTGTTTTCTGTCCCCACCAGAGATGTCCTGGTAGCTCTTGAACTGCTTTGGGAAATGTTAAAGCAACTGATTTCTTTTCTGCTTCTGTCTTGCAGTTGCTCTGTTCTTTCTGCTCAACTTCAATATTTCTGTGTTTCCCTCAGGTGGTTTAATTTTCTCTGTGCATGTATGTCTGTGGAAATTGGGAATTCCCTTGCTATTTCTGTACCATGTATGTAAAAATTTTAAAAATGCCTTTCCTAGTTCTGCTTTCCTGTGGCTGTCTCTGAATTTCCTCAGGTAAACTCAGGGCAGGTTTAGTGTCTCTGATAGCAGGAACTGGGGGTTTATACCACCCTAAGCAGGGCTTTAATGAGCCTGTGACTAATGAACTGCAGTAATTTTAATGAAACAGCTGAAAGAACTGTCTGGGAGGTGGGGAAGTACAGCTCAGTAACAGCTTTGTCCAGTACATTTTCTGGGAGATTTAAACAAAAAAAAAAAAGAACTTGCAAAACAGCCTCTCTGAATTTTGTTGTGATTTTCTCTTTCTTTTCTCTTCTGCTCCTTGAATTTGCCAGTTGAATGCCATGGCCAACAGAGCTGCTGGGAAGGGCTATGAGAATGAAGATAATTATGAAAACATTCGTTTTAAATTCATTGGCATAGAGAACATCCATGTGATGAGGAGCAGCCTGCAGAAACTGCTGGAAGGTGGGTCCAGCCCTGGAGGGGTTTGTTCTTTCTCACCCCTCTGGACAGAACTTCCTGCCAAACATCCAAATATTCTGTGCACAAACGTGTTCTGATGGAAGCAAAGTCAGCATCTTGCTTTGTTTGCTGCATTCAGGTGGCTGAAAGTATGAATGCTGTTCAAATGCTTTCCTGCTTGACATTTTCTTTGTTCTTGTGCTTGGTTTTATAGTGGTTCAAAAATAGCAACTAATACTAAAAGCAGTCCTTGATGAATGTGCTAAATTAACAGGAAAAGGTTAGAGAAATATTACATTTTACAGCTAAGACAGTCTCATTGCTGCTTCATGACTTATTGAAGGAAAACCCACAGAGGTTGTTCAGAAATGCTTTTTGGGGTTTGCTATATTTGGATTATTACCAGTATTTCTGAGTTGGAATACATGATCTTCCAAAGACTTGAGTCTCATACAAACTTGGTTCTAACTTTTCATTTACTTCTGATTCCTTTTAACCAAACTCCTTTACAATGTATTAAATTAATGTTTTAATATCTAAATATATGAAAATGCAGAGTGATTAAGCTCATTGTGATCATAGGGAGGAATGCAAAGCTGGGGAAAAGAGTCACCTGAGGTTGGGGATGGAGAGGATAATGAGGCCCAGACTTTCATCAATAGAATTTTGGACAATTGTGCAATTCAAGTGCTGTCCTCCAAAATAGGAGTTTAATATTTTAGTAAGCACCATAATGCTCATCTTTTTTCCAAAATAATTGGATAATTGGTGCTTCCAGGTGGCCCTGCAGGATCCATGGTGGCCTTGGACACAAATGGGGCTGTTCCCACCCAAAAGAGTGGCCTGGTCACAACTCTGAGTCCTCAGTTGCCTCTTCCTGACAGATTTATTTTGTGCTGGGAGAAGAGACAGAATAAAAACTTGTTTGCTCCCATGTTCTTCTGCAGCAGTGCTAAAATCTCATTCTCTGGGGCTTGTGGAGTGTTCTGAACTTTATTACTCTAAGTGTTTTCTGTGCTGGGTTTCATTAGAGCAGCTGAGTTGCCTTCAAGGTTAGATTTGTTGTTTCTGCCTCTAAATTAGAGAGAAAGAACTTCAAATCTTTGGGAAGTCAGTGACTGGTGGTAGATGTGATGGTGATTTAGAGTGAAGCAACAGCTCACTGCTGGAAAAACCACAGCTGAATAAATAATGAGTTACCCTTGAAACAAAGCACGGGAGGAGATTTCCAGAGCCTCAAATTCTCACAAAACCAGCGATTTTTTAGGTAAAATTTTAAATACAAAACCATTAGTGTGCCCTTTAGACAGGATATTGCTGCAAGCACTTTATATTTTCAGGGGGATGTTGAGGGGTGCAGGGATGCTGTTGTGACTCTGTGTGTGCCCCCAGTGTGTGAGATGAAGTCTCTGTGTGCCCCCAGTGTGTGAGATGAAGTCTCTGTGTGCCCCCAGTGTGTGAGATGAAGTCTCTGTGTGCCCCCAGTGTGTGAGATGAAGTCTCTGTGTGCCCCCAGTGTGTGAGATGAAGTCTCTGTGTGTGAGATGAAGTCTCTGTGTGTGAGATGAAGTCTCTGTGTGCCCCCAGTGTGTGAGATGAAGTCTCTATGTGCCCCCAGTGTGTGAGATGAAGTCTCTCTGTGTGCCCCCAGTGTGTGAGATGAAGTCTCTGTGTGCCCCCAGTGTGTGAGATGAAGTCTCTGTGTGCCCCCAGTGTGTGAGATGAAGTCTCTGTGTGCCCCCAGTGTGTGAGATGAAGTCTCTGTGTGTGAGATGAAGTCTCTGTGTGCCCCCAGTGTGTGAGATGAAGTCTCTGTGTGCCCCCAGTGTGTGAGATGAAGTCTCTGTGTGCCCCCAGTGTGTGAGATGAAGTCTCTGTGTGTGAGATGAAGTCTCTGTGTGCCCCCAGTGTGTGAGATGAAGTCTCTGTGTGCCCCCAGTGTGTGAGATGAAGTCTCTGTGTGTGCCCCCAGTGTGTGAGATGAAGTCTCTGTGTGCCCCCAGTGTGTGAGATGAAGTCTCTGTGTGCCCCCAGTGTGTGAGATGAAGTCTCCCTCCATGAGCGATTTCCTGACGGGGCTGGAGAACTCGGGCTGGTTACGGCACATCAAGGCTGTCATGGATGCTGGTGTCTTCCTGGCCAAGGTAAAGCTGCTCTCCAGCTGCATCCCAGGATGCTGCTGCTCTGCTGGGGACTGCTGCAGGGGTGGGAGGGTGGCTCTGAGGAGAAGGTGTTGTTCAGGTTGGTTTCATCTCTCCAGAAATGTTGGGTCGTGCAGCTGCTGGGCAAATACAGGTCCTGTGTCATGCACTGTGCCAGGGCTTTATTAGAGCTCCTGTGAAACACATCACAAAATGTGAATAAATGACCTTTATAAAGCTTTCTATATAGCAGTGCCAACAGCTCCTGACCCTGTGCTCGTTACTCACCCACTGCTCTGCTTGAATTGAGGGATTGTTTTGACTGGTTTATTTTCCCCTGGTTTGATGTGATGTGGACACTGATTTTGATTATTCAACACAGTCCTGATTTCTGCAGAGCTGGTGGCTTTGCAGGTCAGGCAGAAGGAAGGAAGGAAGTCACACAGGAGTAGTACAGGGTGTGCAGGAAGTGTGTGGTCAGAGGAGTGAGTAGTAACTGTTGGTTGTCTCTCACCATTTGCCCACATCACAAGCAAGAAACGTTTGTTTCTCTGCTGCCCTGAGTGGCAGAAGGTGATGGGATAGGGGGAAGTTGGCATCAACTCTTCTAATTTATCTTGAAGTCCTAATCCCTGGGTGTCAACTGTTTTTCACTCATCCACCAAATTTTTTCCTCAGAAGAAGAGCCTGGGAATCCTTGGCCTTCCAGAGATCACAGGGGCTGTTTTTTACCAGCCTGCTGCAGCACTTTGCTCTAGCTGGGGCTTCTCTTGATGGACTGGTGCCTTTCCAAGGCCAGAGAAGAGTTGGCCCCCATGGCCCCGGGGTTTTGGGGTGGTGCAGGTGGGGTGCAGCCTTTCCCTGAGCCCTGTGCTGTGTCCCTGGCAGCATCTCTCACCATTTGCCCACATCACGAGCAAGAAACGTTTGTTTCTCTGCTGCCCTAAGTGGCAGAAGGTGACGGGATAGGGGGAAACTGGCATCAACTCCTCTAATTTATCTTAAAGTTCTAATCCAACTGTTTTTTACTGATCCACCAGATTTTTTCCTCAGAGGAAGAGCCTGGGAATCCTTGGCCTTCCAGAGATCACAGGGTGTGACCGTGGTCACAGGGTCTGAGGATGAGGGAAGAGACAGGGATCTCACTCCATGTTTCAGAAGGCTTGATTTATTATTTTATGATATATATTATATTAAAACTATACTAAAAGAATAGAAGAAAGGATTTCATCAGAAGGCTGGCTAAGAATAAAAAACGAAGGAATGAATAACAAAGGCTTGTGTCTCGATCAGAGAGTCCAAGCCAGCCGACTGTGATTGGCCATTAATTAGCAACAACCACATGAGACCAATCCCAGATGCACCTGTTGCATTCCACAGCAGCAGATAACCATTGGTTACATTTTGTTCCTGAGGCCTCTCAGCTTCTCAGGAGGGAAAATCCTAAGGAACAGATTTTTCATAAAAGATGTCAGTGACAACAGGGGCTGTTTTTACCCACCTGCTGCAGCACTTTGCTCTAGCTGGGGCTTCTCTTGATGGGCTGGTGTGTTCCCACAGGCCAGAGGAGAGATGGCCCCCATGGCCCCGGGGTTTTGGGGTGGTGCAGGTCGGGGACAGCCTTTCCTGAGCCCTGTGCTGTGTCCCTGGCAGCATCTCTCACCATTTGCCCACATCACGAGCAAGAAACTTTTGTTTCTCTGCTGCCCTAAGTGGCAGAAAGTGATGGGATAGTGGGAAGCTGGCATCAACTCCTCTAATTTATCTTAAAGTTCTAATCCCTGGGTGTCCAACTGTTTTTTACTCATCCACCAAACTTCTTCCTCAGAGGAAGAGCCTGGGAATCCTTGGCCTTCCAGAGATCACAGGATGTGATGGTGCTCACAGGAGTCTGGGGATGAGGGAAGAGATGAGGATCTCACTCCATGTTTCAGAAGGCTTGATTTATTATTTTATGATATATATTATATTAAAATTATACCAAAAGAATAGAAGAAAGGATTTCATCAGCAGGCTAGCTAAGAATAGCAAAGAAGAAGTGAATAACAAAGGCTTGTGGGTCGGACAGAGAGCATGAGCCAGCTGACTGTGATTGGCCATTAATTAGCAACAACCCCATGAGACCAATCCCAGATGCACCTGTTGCATTCCACAGCAGCAGATAATCATTGTTTACATTTTGTTCCTGAGGCCTCTCAGCTTCT
This sequence comes from Geothlypis trichas, assembly GCA_009764595.1. Classification (NCBI taxonomy): domain Eukaryota; kingdom Metazoa; phylum Chordata; class Aves; order Passeriformes; family Parulidae; genus Geothlypis; species Geothlypis trichas. Next base: position 18,993,327 of record CM019914.1, on the reverse strand, counting down.
CAGGAGGAAAAATCCTAAGGAAAGGATTTTTCATAAAAGATGTCTGTGACAACAGGGGCTGTTTTTACCCACCTGCTGCAGCACTTTGCTCTAGCTGGGGCTTCTCTTGATGGGCTGGTGCCTTTCCAAGGCCAGAGGAGAGATGGCCCCCATGGCCCCGGGGTTTTGGGGTGGTGCAGGTGGGGTGCAGCCTTTCCTGAGCCCTGTGCTGTGTCCCTGGCAGGCTGTGAGGGAGGAGAGGGCCAGCGTGCTGGTGCACTGCTCCGACGGCTGGGACCGCACGGCCCAGGTCTGCTCCCTGGCCAGCCTCCTCCTGGACCCCTTCTACAGGACCTTCAAAGGCTTCATGGTAAGGACATGCTGCACCTCCAGTGCCAGCAGGCCCTGGGGAAGGGCTCAGGCCATTTCCTGGGACAAGCATGGGTGACCTACATAAAGCAGCTTTGGTTCTGTAAGGAGCTGCAGTTGCTGTGAGCAGCACAGCAGCAGCTGATTGCCAATTCCCAAATCCTTGTTCCCTGCAATGGCTACATGGGAGCCACTAATGAGACATCTCAGCAAAGGATGCAGCTCTGGCAGCAATCCACCAAAAAGTGCTGGAGGAGTTTGTCCTGCCGGTCTCTTATCTGCTGGGATTTGAAATTGGGTGAACTCAGCCCTGTCCCCTGTCCATCAGTCACATCTGCATCATTTCACACCTTTTTTAAAGCCATTTCATTTTCATTTGGCTGTTTGCTTCTTGTGCAGGCTTTTTCTTAATTTGCAGCAATTCCTGCATGAATTCAGGGCAGGCTGTGATGTTTCTTTCCATTCATCTCTGGTTAAATACCTGAAGAGCTGCTCTGTCTCAGGAGAGCTCCTTGAAGGAATCCCTGAAATCAGAACAATGCAGATTTTGCCTTTTCCAGTGCCAGGACTGTTTCTTTGCACTCCAGGCTGGTTTTATTGTTTCTGTTTTTGTTTCTGGATTATACTGCAGTCTTTTAACAGTTAAAATTCCATCAGCACATGAAACATCTGCCTGAGTTTTGTCCCTGAACAATCCTGCATGAACTGAGAACAGGATTTCACTCAGGAGCAGTGACACACACACATCCCTATCTGTCCTCATGGTTTGTAGGCACAAGTCCCCTGACATGGGCTTATTCCTAAATGAATTCATCAGCACTGCAAGGAATGGAAAAATTCAAAAACAATTTAAATGAAGTTTTCTAAGAACTCAGTTCTGAGGTTTTGCCTTCATCCTCTTAATCTGGATGCTGATAGCAGGAATTCTCTTTAAATATGATCCAGCATAGTAATGATGGATGCAGCTTCAGTCAGGAGGTTCCTTGTGAGATATCTGTAAGGAAAACAGATTATTTTATCTTACTTTAAGGAAAACGGATTATAACAGTTGTTATTTTCTGTAACTACAGGCATCTATTTAAAAATGCCACATAGTTGTTCTGATTTCATCCTGAATTCCTCATTACACAGCTGTACTTCATATATTTCTTTTTGTCTGTTAAACATTGTTGAACTTCAGTTGCTGATTTATTTTGCTGAATATTACAACACTCTTATTCAAATTAAATATTAAGCTGTATAATTTAATATTATCATAGTATAATATTAAGCTGTTAATTCTTTGAGCTCAATATATTTATATATTATGATTTTAACAATTTAGAAACTCCCTCAAAATGATAGTTTTGAAATGAGTTCTGATTCCAGCAGGGCCATTGCCTTGGTAACTGGATAATCTATAAATCACAATTCCTGTTCCATTGATTTCTGGGGATATATTCATAGCAATAGGGTCAGCAGATTGTCAGCTTTTTAGGCTTTAACATCAAAGGTTTCATTTTGCTTTTTTAACCAAATTAATGCTCTTTTCTTAATCCCTGCTTTGAACCTGCAGGTGCTGATAGAAAAGGAGTGGATTGCAATGGGCCACAAGTTCTCACACAGGTGAGAGGGGCACATTCCTCTGGGGGGGGAGTGAAACCAAAACTGTCTGCAGGTTTAGGGGATGCCATGAAAAATCGAAATTAAAAGGAGAAAACATTGGGAAAATGTTGGCAATGGTGACACAGAGCCAGGGTCTGCTAAGGCTAAGTTATAATAACTGCTGAGTTATTTCATCACTGTGCTTTTATTCTTTACAAAATCATGGTTTGAATTCTGGATGTTTTCATCACTGTGCTTTTATTCTTTACAAAATCATGCTTTGAATTCTGGATGTTTTCATCACTGTGCTTTTATTCTTTACAAAATCATGGTTTGAATTCTGGATGTTTTCATCACTGTGCTTTTATTCTTTACAAAATCATGGTTTGAATTCTGGATGTTTTCATCACTGTGCTTTTATTCTGTACAAAATTGTTGTTTGAATTCTGGGTGTTTTCCTACCTGCAAATTGTATTATTTGAGGAGTGCTAATCATGGAATCACAGAGCCATGAGGGCTGGAAAGGACTTCCAAGATCATGAAGTTCAGCCAGCACCAGCACTGACCCTTGTCCCCAAATGCCACATCCACACATCTCCTGAGCACTTCTGTGGATGGTGACCCCACTCTGTCCCATCCATAGTGCTCCAGCCAGACCTGGTAATTCTCCTGGTAAATCCCTGGGAGAGCATCTCAGCCACTGTGCCAAGATCAAAGCATAAACCTGACCTGGCAGAAAACTGATGGCAAGGGGACGTGTTGTGGTGGGTGACAGAAGATTTATTCTGCTTTTTGCACCTCTGTAGGTGTGGCCACCTGGATGGGGACCCCAAGGAGGTGTCCCCTGTGTTCACACAGTTTGTGGAGTGTGTGTGGCAGCTGATGCAGCAGTTCCCCTGCTCCTTCGAGTTCAGTGAGCTCTTCCTGCTGGAGATCCATGACCACGTCTATTCCTGCCAGTTTGGCAACTTCCTGGGCACCTGCCACAGGGACAGGGAGGAGCTCAGGTGAGCTGGGGGCTCCAGCAGGCCACACATGCCCTGGAATGGCTGCAGAAGGGTGTGTTTTATGGAACTGGAGATTGTGGATCATTTACCCTTAACCAAACGGGAAGAAAGAATATGAATTATATCCCAAAAATGGTGTTTTGGTTTGGAGCACAGTAATAACTTGCAGATATCCCTTCTGGACAGCAGGGTGTCCATTTTAATATCATGTGCTTATGAAATCAGTCAGATCCAATATAAAAACAATTCTTAGTTCCTTTAACCTAATTCTGCTCCCAACAGCTGCAGTTATTAACCCACTTGCTGCTTTTTTTAGTGATCAGATGTTCTTTGTACTTGCCAGAATCTTTGAGAAGACCCATTCCCTGTGGCCTTTCCTCTTGCAGAGGAAGCAGGAGTTGAGAAATCCTTTGTACAGAGGATTTACAGCTTACAAAGAGCTTCAACCAAACACTCTGCCTTTCAGTTTCCAGTAAGTGGCTCAGCTAAGAAGGGGAAGGAGGGGGACATTTCTTTCATTAATAAGTCGTGGTAAATCAAATAAATTTGCACTGATTAGCTTGGTTTGTTTTACCTTTCCCCTCCATTCCTCAGGCATAGAGTAAGAGGAGCAGTGCAAAGGTAAAATAAATCCAGATTATGTAATTTGAAATAATATTTGTAATTTGGTGTTGAGAAAAGAGGGTGGGGAAAGACAAGGAAAAGCAGAACTTCAGACAGACCCACACACACCCCCTGACTGCTTGCTCTGTCACACTGAAGTGTTTGAAACAGTTCCTCTTTTCCTCCTTTTTAATGTATATTAAGGAAGTCTTTCAAGCAAGAATTTTATTGCCCAGTTCAGGATTTTTCTCAGCCTTTGTTTCTGCATCACTCCTGGGCCCTGCTGAGAGAGAGGGAGATGAAAATGAGATTTTAAGTGCTGTGTGTGCAAATGAAAATTGGGAGGTTGGGCTGATGCTTTGTGAAGAGAGTGGACAGAGTTAAAGAATAAAATTGGGATTTATTAAAAGACCTCAATGGATGCACCTTGGGCAGCACAAGAGCCCAGCCAGGGCTGCACCCAACATGAACCAAAATGGTCCCAAAATGCACAACTGGGCACGGGGTCTCTCATTTTTATCAGTTCTGGAGTTCATTGTCCCATTCCAGCTTTAGCCCATGCAGTCCCATCCTTGTTTTTCTCTCTCAGCCCACGGTGTTTGTGCTCTTGGGCTGAGATTTGGATCATTTGTCCTTGGTCCCAGCTGGAGCAGGAATTGTTTTGTGTCCCTGCTCTGTGCACAGAGCTCACCATCCCCAAATATGCAGCCCAGACCCACACACCAAAGCAGCACAGAATGTGAAAAATAGAAAAGCTCAAACCTGAGGCATCACCCTCCATGGAAATTTGGGTCCTCCATGGAATCCTTTAGTTTGGAAAGGCCCTTTGAGCTCCTCACCTTTCCCCATTTCTCTCCTGCCTGTGGCAGAAGGACCTTCCCTTGGGAACTGGAGGTGAGAAAGTGAAATGCCAGAGATAAGGGAAGTGTGAAGGAGGAAGATGAGCTGCCCAAGCTTCCAATAAATCTGCTATTAAAAAAAAATATTTTCATCCTATTCTAATACCTACTGCCAGATTTTTTAACTTGAAGAAAAGTCGCCCATTACTACTAAATTTAATAATCCAACTCTGTAACAGCTTTTCAAATGAATTCCTAATCTCAATTTATTAAAACCATTAACCAGCATGGATTTGTTGGCAGTCATGTCTCCAGCTGAGCCCTCACTGCTGTTTGTGACTGTTTTTGAGGTTCTGGTGTGGGATGTACAACCGCTTCGACAGGGGCATGCAGCCCAAGCAGAGCGTGCTGCAGCAGCTGCTGGGCTGCCTGAGGCACCGCGCCGGCCTGGAGGACAGCGCAGCACGGCTGGAACACGTGAGCTGGGCAGGGAGGGGTTAATGAGCCACTGCTGCCAGGGAAATGTGGGAATAGTGCCATGGGAATGTGGGAATAGTGCCATGGAAATGTGGGAATAGTGCCATGGAAATGTGGGAATAGTGCCATGGAAATGTGGGAATAGTGTCATGGAAATGTGGGAATAGTGCCATGGAAATATGGGAATATTGGCATGGAAATATGGGAATAGTGCCATGGAAATATGGGAATAGTGCCATGGAAATATGGGAATAGTGCCATGGAAATGTGGGAATAGTGTCATGGAAATATGGGAATATTGGCATGGAAATATGGGAATATTGGCATGGAAATATGGGAATAGTGTCATGGAAATATGGGAATAGTGCCATGGAAATAGGAAATATTGTCATGGAAATATGGGAATATTGGCATGGAAATATGGAAATGCTGGCATGGAAATAGAGAAATATTGGCATGGAAATATGGGAATATTGGCATGGAAATATGGGAATAGTGCCATGGAAATATGGGAATATTGGCATGGAAATATGGGAATATTGGCATGGAAATATGGGAATAGTGCCATGGAAATGTGGGAATAGTGTCATGGAAATATGGGAATATTGGCATGGAAATATGGGAATATTGGCATGGAAATATGGGAATAGTGTCATGGAAATATGGGAATATTGGCATGGAATTATAGGAATATTGGCATGGAAATATGGAAATAGTGCCATGGAAATATGGGAATATTGGCATGGAAATATGGGAATATTGGCATGGAAATATGGGAATATTGGCATCGAAATATGGGAATATTGGCATAGAAATAGAGAAATAGTGTCATGGAAATATGGGAATATTGGCATGGAAATAGAGAAATAGTGTCATGGAAATATGGAAATATTGGCATGGAAATATGGAAATATTGTCAGGAAATATTGGCATGGAAATATGGGAATATTGGCATGGAAATAGAGAAATATTGTCATGGAAATAGAGAAATAGTGTCATGGAAATAGAGAAATATTGTCAAAGAAATAGAGAAATATTGTCATGGAAATAGAGAAATAGTGTCAAAGAAATAGAGAAATATTGTCGTGGAAATAGAGAAGTATTGGCATAAAAATATAGAAATAGTCATGGAAATATAGAAATATTGTCATAGAAATAGAGAAATATTGTCATAGAAATAGAGAAATATTGGCCATTAAATAGATAAATTGTATATGTAAGGTATAAATACATATTATAAAAAATATATATAATATATAATGAAAATATATTAAATATACTGTATAAAATAATACATATATATAAATATTGGCCATTAAATAGATATACTGTACATGTAATATAGAAATACATATTATACAATATATATATAATGTATAATGAAAATATATTAAATATACTGTATAAAATTATACATATATGTAGTATGAATATATAAATATGGCCATTAAATACATATATTGTACATGTAATACAGAAATACATATTATATAAAATATATATAATATGAATATATAATGAAAATATATTAAGTAAATATACTGTATAAAATTATACATATACATATTTTATGTAATTTAAAGATATATATATATTGGCCATTAAATAGATAAATTAAATAGATAAATTGTACATGTATTATATATAAATATATATGATGTAAATATATAATAAAATGTATTATAAATATATATGTATTATGTATGTATTATATATGTAATATACCTATTATATATATTATATATATGTAGTATATATATTATACAATATATTTATAATACATCTATATTATATATATGTATTATAAATATTTTGTATAAAATCATATTATATAAATATTGGCCATTAAATAGATAAATTATACATGTAATATAGAATTATATATATTATATGTAAATATATATAATAGAAATATATAATGAAAATATATTAAATATACTGTAGAAAATTATATATATATAATATGAATATAGAAATATTGGCCATTAAATAGATATATTGTATATGTAATGTATAAATACATATTATAAAAATATATATAATATATACTGAAAATATATTAAATATACTGTATAAAATAATATATATATACAAAATGAATATATAAATATTGACCATTAAATAAATAAATTGTACATGTATTATATATAAATATATATAATAGAAATATATAATGAAAATATATTAAATAAATATACTGTATAAAATTATACATATACATATTTTATGTAATTTAAAGATATAAATATGGGCCATTAAATAGAATAATTGTACATGTATTATATATAAATATATATAATCTAAATATATAATAAAATGTATTATATATTATAAAAATATTGGATAAAATCATATTATATAAGAATCCTGTTAAAATTTTAGTTTAAAACCTGTGAGTGGAGTTGGTGTTTTGGGGATTTTTGTGCCATTCACTGTTGTAGGGTCAGGATCCAAGTCAGCCCTTCATTTCAGAGTAATGCCATCCTTGCTTTGCTCCAAACATGGTACTCCATGTGCTTTGTGTGTGATTTATTGCTCCATGACAGTGATGTTTGTGCTATTGCAGGGTTCTGGAGCTTTGTGTATGATTTATTGCTCCATGACAATGATGTTTGTGCTATTGCAGGGTTCTGGAGCTTTGTGTGTGATTTATTGCTCCATGACAATGATGTTTGTGCTATTGCAGGGTTCTGGAGCTTTGTGTGTGATTTATTGCTCCATGACAGTGATGTTTGTGCTGTTTCAGGGTTCTAGAGCTTTGTGTGTGATTTATTGCTCCATGACAGTGATGTTTGTGCTGTTTCAGGGTTCTAGAGCTTTGTGTGTGATTTATTGCTCCATGACAGTGATGTTTGTGCTGTTTCAGGGTTCTAGAGCTTTGTGTGTGATTTATTGCTCCATGACAGTGATGTTTGTGCTGTTTCAGGGTTCTGGAGCTTTGTGTGTGATTTATTGCTCCATGACAGTGATGTTTGTGCTATTGCAGGGTTCTGGAGCTTTGTGTGTGATTTATTGCTCCATGACAGTGATGTTTGTGCTGTTTCAGGGTTCTGGAGCTTTGTGTGTGATTTATTGCTCCATGACAATGATGTTTGTGCTATTGCAGGGTCCTGGAGCTTTGTGTGTGATTTATTGCTCCATGACAGTGATGTTTGTGCTATTGCAGGGTCCTGGAGCTTTGTTCTGTGCCTGTTCTCCAGGGCTCTGCAGAACCCTTGGGCTGAGGTCAGGAGATGCTGACACCAAGCCAGATCAATCAAACCACATGAACCAGCTGGGTGGAAATGAGGGTTCAGTGACAAACCTCTGTTTGTCACTGTGTGATAAAACCTGTGTGATAAAATCCCCAAAACACCCCCCAAAAATCAAAATACAGTTTATAAAATACACCAGTGAGAAAAACATCAGTGCCCTTTGCTGGGGTGATCTGAATGCTGAAAAGTTCAGCTTTATTCAGATTTATTGGTTAAACACTGATGTTTGTGTCAGACATGGCAGATCTGTGTCCGGGTATTTCTGATGTTTGTGTCAGACATGGCAGATCTGTGTCCGGGTATTTCTGATGTTTGTGTCAGACATGGCAGATCTGTGTCCGGGTATTTCTGATGTTTGTGTCAGGCATTTGAGGATTTGTCTCCAGCTACTTCAGTGCTGGATTTCAGAGCTGGAAAAGAGGCACTGCCACAGGGCTGCTGTTGTGTTGACACCTGGTTTTTGTCTCTCTCTGGCAATCTTGGTATTAATTATTTGTTTTTATCCTTTTTATTTGTGCAGAAACTCCCTATCCTGGACGGCCCCTTGCCCAGCAAAGGCTGCACCTCAGGCAAGGCCTCAACTCCTGCTCAGGACTGCGCAGGGGGAGCAGCCCCTGTGCTGAGCAACGGCCCCTCCCTGGGGCAGCAGGAGCACCAGGAGAGCCCGGCCCGGCCCCAGGAGAGCCCGGCCCAGCCCCCGGAGAGCCCGGCCCAGCCCCAGGAGAGCCCGGCCCAGCGCCAGGAGAGCCCGGCCCAGCGCCAGGAGAGCCCGGCCCAGCCCCGGGAGAGCCCGGCCCAGCCCCCGGAGAGCCCGGCCCAGCCCCAGGAGAGCCCGGCCCGGCCCCTGGAGCCCGGAGCCCCCAGGGAGGAAGGGCAGGCTCAGCACCAGGGATGAGCTCTGGGAGCTGCTGGGAGAAGCTCTGGGGAGCTGCTGCAGCCCCGTTTGCAGCTGAGTGTGAGTAGGGGTGTGCAGGGCTGGGGAGCAGCTGCTGGGGGACACCTCCTGCAGCTCAGGTGATGCAGAGCTGCCAGGAGCCTGCCTGGCATTCCTGGGAACTTGCCTTTCAGTGGCAACACGTGCATTTCTGAGGGTTAGGGCTGCCTGCCAGCTCTGCTGTTTGAGGCTGGAAGGAATCTTGCCAATTCCATGAGGAGCTGGGCAGTAACTGCAGGAGGAAGGATGCAAATCCCTCTGTTCTCAGTGGTGGTCCAAGGTCATCTTAAAACAAGAAAAAATTTCAATCCGTCTTCAAATGATAAAACCCCCCCAACCTTTCTTAGCTGTGAATGAATCTCTGCATGGACCCTTGCCTTGTAGCAGAACTGATTCATGTTTTGTTTCCTATGCATATTTGTTACACAAAACCAAACCCCCTGTGCCTTCTCTGAGACTGTGTCTGTGTCCAGCCAGGCCACTGCAGGTTTGGTGCTGGAGTTTGCAGTGTGCTCTTGGTCCTGTCTGTAGTCAGTGTTTGTGAGAGGTTTTCTTCTGCTGCAGCTTCTCCAGGGTTTTTGCTGTTCCCCTGAGTTCAGCAGCTTTTTCCAAGCTGGCCTCTTGAAGAGCCAGCTTTTATGGACCTCCTTTATTGCTGGGAGTGCAGACCCAGCCCATTACACATGGATTTGTGATAAGAGAGGAGGATTGGAAATGAGGAAAGGCAGCAGAACATTTATGTGGAATTTTTGTCTCTTATTTTATGATCTTGGTTAAACTGAAGCAAGAGAGTTACTCTGTTCCAAGGTGGAATCATTGATGAGAAGCAGTTACAGATGGGCTGTGTTCTGCTATTGAAATGGGGCCTGAAATGATAAAATCACTTGCTGAGTGATTCTAGGGAATGTTCAGATTCCAGGAACTTTAGGGATGTTTTGTCTGTCTCATGAACAGTATCTCATGGCAGTGAACTTGCAAAGAAACAGAAGCAAGGACTCCTCTCCCAGGGATTGGGTGTCACAAATGAGGGCTTGAAGGTCACCCAAAGAATCCTTGGGAGAGGCATCAGCAAAAGCAGGTTGGATGTAAAAAAGTGTGACCAAATTCATGTGCAAGGTTCACTCTGTTACTTATTAAATCTTTAAAGCACACAGAGAAAAACTAAAATAGAAAATCAGGCAATTTAAAACTACAATCAACCAGCATGGAGCCTGGGGATGGACAAGGGTCAGGATGAAATGGAATGAAATGAAATGAAATAAAATGAGGGAGATTGTCCTGTTGAGTCACAGGGTTCAGAGTGGAGCATCCTCCCAAACTGAGCCCTGCAATTATCAACAGTTCAGGCCTAAAGGTTTCCTGGAATCAGAGAATCAGTAGCAGCACTTGAACTCAACAGCAGAGAATCAGTAAGGAATTGAACAAGGTGTTTATGCAGAATTCCCTGTAAGCACAACAGGAGCTCCCTTAGAGGCTGAACTCACAAATTCAGAGTTCACAACTCCATAATCCAGGAGAGCAGCATTCCCAGTGCTTTGGCTCTGGCACAGCCCCAAGGACCAGGTCCAGGTGTATCCCTGGGAAAAATTCCCCTCCAGTTCCCTGTTTGTAGAGAGTTGCTTTTATCAGAGTCACTTTCCAGCCTGGCTTCAATTTGGGTCAATATCTTCCTTTGAAAGGTCAATAACAAAAATGTTCCACTTGCCTTGTTTTTCAGGCAAGAAAAATCAGATTGCAGGGCTGGTGGCTAAACCCAGGAGTTGGTACTGGAGCAGCCAGTGTTCCTGATAAGCTCAGGGTGCTGCTGATCAAGGTCAAGGCCTGAGGACATTTCTGAGGTGGTGGTGAGGCCTTGGGAGCTTGGAGGATTCCCCTGCCCAGGAAAGCTGTGCCTCTGTCCTTGTTCTGTGCTGGATTGCACAGAGTCCCCTGTGCTGCTCTCTTCAGGATGCTGCTCTGCTCTCTTCTCAAGCTCTTGTTTCAATCAGGTGCTGCCATTAAGTTTTCAAATCAGATTTGCTCTTATATAAAAAGTTTGGAAGCCAACTGAAAATATTTGAGCCTCCCCAATCTCCAGTGAAAGCAGAAACATTCCATTGTAACAGCAGAAAATGGAATAAAGTGCAATAACTCTGCTCATGTGCTTTTAACCCCTGGTGAAATCACTGGGTAGATCCAGTGTCCAAAACCCAACCCAGACCTCCCTGAGTGGCTGTTCTGGGTAAGAAAATACCTATTTTAAAAAGCACATGAAAGATCCAGGGAAAAAGAGAGCACAGAGTTTCTCCACTGCCTGGGATGGCAGAGAGGAAATTCTTTAGTATTGGGGGTTTGTCAGACTTAAATAAAGTTGTTAAAGAAGGAGTGGGAGCTACAAGAGTGATTGATTAAAAATGGAACTCAGGAAATACCCAGGTGTGACTGATGGATCAGCCCTGTCCCCAAATCTGAGAGGAAATGGAGCATGAAGCCAAGACAGGCACATTTTAGGACCAGTTATTCTATGGATTATCAGTTCTTTGAATATCTTTAATAAATTTTCTAATTTTCACTAGAGATCTAAAACTGGAGAGGGTTTTTGATTGACTACTGAAGGACTTAAAGGTGCCCTTGGTGAATTATTGTACAAATCCAGCTTGCAGGAGGCTCCTGGAAATGTTTGTATGGTGCTTTGCCTTTGGAATTGCCATTGGAGGAGTTTAATAACCTTTCCTTGTTCCTAAAAAAGTTGTCTCCACAAAACTCCAATGTTACTACAAGTGTGTACAACCACCACCAGGTTACTCAGTGTTGTAAGCTTGGAGTAATCTTGCTGCTTTTAACTCCAGTGGCAAAACAGAGCCAAACCCAAAAATTAATGTCTTTTAAACCTCTTGGATTTTGTGTGTGCAGGCTGCAGTGTATTAAAAGCCTTTCATGCTGCTGCTGGAATTTAGGGGCTGGAAAAGATTCCAGGGTTTCCTCTTTTTCCACAAGCCCGTGGTTTAAAAACCAATGAAGGAGAAACTTTTTGGTTTTGGTGGCAGCTTGGGGCTGTTTGAAGAGCAGAAGTGAGGAGCAGCTCAGAGCTCTGCAGTGTCCTGAGCTCAGCTGGGATCTGCTGCCCAGGAAATCTGTGTTCCCTGCCCTGGAGCATCCTCTGCTCCCAGGAAATCTCTGTTTCCTGCCGTGGAGCATCCTCAGCTCCCAGGAAATCTGTGTTCCCAACCCTGGAGCATCCTCTGCTCTCTGGAAATCTGTGTTCCCAACCCTGGAGCATCCTCAGCTCCATGGAAATCTGTGTTCCCTGCCCTGGAGCATCCTCAGCTCCCAGGAAATCTGTGTTCCCTGCCCTGGAGCATCCTCAGCTCCCTGGAAATCTGTGTTCCCTGCCCTGGAGCATCCTCTGCTCCCAGGAAATCTGTGTGGAGCATCCTCTGCTCCATGGAAATCTGTGTTCCCTACTCTAGAGAATCCTCTGCTCCCAGGAAATCTGTGTTCCCTGCCCTGGAGCATCCTCTGCTCCCAGGAAATCTGTGGTTCCAACCCTGGAGCATCCTCAGCTCCCAGGAAATCTGTGTTCCCTGCCCTGGAGGTCACAAATCCTGCTTTGATTTGGAGCTGTGCAGTTCTTTCCATTTGGATTCCTGTCCCTGGGAGAACTGGGAGGGAAGAGGGATCAGATTTGTGGAAAACTCTCCCTTTTCTGGAGCTGCTGCTGCCTCACCAGGACATTCCATGGCCTCTCCAGGACATTCCATGGTTTATCCTGGACATTCCATGGCCTCTCCAGGACATTCCATGGTCTCACCAGGACATTCCATGGTCTCACCAGGACATTCCATGGTTTCTCCAGGACATTCCATGGTTTCTCCAGGACATTCCATGCCTTCCTGCTTTTTCCAAGTAATCTCCTGTGCTACAACCAGGTGTAACCTTGTAGTGGCCTGTCATGCTCTGTGTTAAATCTCCTACTCTGAAGCACAAGAGGGACTTGTGGAGGTTCATTTGAAATGTCTGAAATGTGAACTTTGTTCTGTGGATTCCTAATTTAGGGTTTTCTTTTGCTGTTGTCACCTGTGGGAGAGAAAATCCAATTGGTGCTGTTTGCTCTGCAGGGAAAAAGTGGGAATAATTGGGTTGTCCATACTTCTAGTTCTCCATGGCCTCTTCGGGGGTGAGGAAAAGCAGTTTGTGAAAGCTTTTAGCTCTGCCTTGGTCTGTTCTTGTGCTGAGTGATTGCCTTTCCAAGTTAATCCCTTGGAGTAAAAATCCACCTGCTCTGCTCCAGAGCCATCCTGGCTGGGCTGGGGGGGAGCTGGGGACCTTCTGGAAGCTTCCCCAGCCCTGCAGAGTGGGATTTAGCAGGAGCTGAAGGTGCCAGAGCCCCACAGGATCTCCAGGTGGGAATGTTGGTGTGGAGCAGCCCTGGGGTGGTGTTTCCATCACCCCTGGGAGCACAGAGCCCTCAGGGGTGCTCCCAAAGCTGAGGCAGCCCCAGGAAAAGCCCTGGCAAGGGAAGAGCTCCTGTTGAGGCTGCTGCAGCTCCTGGCACACCTGGCCTTGTGCAGCCCAGAGGAATTTGCTGGCAGGATGCAGTGCTGGGTACCCAGGAGTGACCAGGAGCATCCCAAAGGGGTTTTCCTGTGCTCCCAGCCCTCTGCTCTGTGCTGGGGTTGTTTTTATAGGGACCTCTCCCAGCCATTCCTGATTTCCATCCTTCCCTCATGCACAGCCAGCCATCCCCTGGGGGAAGAACCTGCCCTGCTCTGCATGTCCTGTTTGTGTTTAATTATCACCCAGCACTTGATTAATTGGCTGAGGAAGCAGGGGGTGGTAAAACCTGTGCTTGTGACCAGGCAGCCAGGTGGGCCATTCATTAGGGCAGGTTTGCTAATGACATTAATTAATGTGACCCCCTGGGAGCTGCAGGAGCAGGGCAGGACCAAGGAGTTGTTTTTCTATCATTTCTGTATTTCCATCTTTTTAATGTAGCAGAAACTACTGGAGTAACTCAGCACTGGATCCCATCCTCTGGCTGGATTTTCCTTGGCATCCCCAACCTGATCCTTGTAGGAATGTCCCTAAAACTGTGTCTAGTGCTGGCTGGGAGTGTCCCTGTGGCTGTTTGTGTCTGTGTCACTGCTGGGGAGGGACATTTGTGGGGAATGAGCCCCAGTTTGTGCCCTGAGGGCTCTGTGGGGCATTTCAGTTCCTGCACTGCTTGAAGCTGATCTTGTCTAGAGGAGAATTGTGTCTTTTCTGTCTGTCCCATGGAGTCTCTCTTGGATTGCAGGTATTTTTATTCCCTACAAAAATAAACATTTGGCCTTTTTAAAGGAAGTGGCTGCTCTGTTTATTGGGTGGTAACTCAGAAGCCCACACCTGGAAAAGTGGAGTCACTTAAAGGATCTTAATTAATGAAGTGAGTGTGGGGCCACTTCCCCTCTACAGAACAGAATTGGGGTGATCCCCCTGGTTTGGGGGGAATGGGGAGTGCAGGGAGTTAAAAACAACCCAAAAAGGAACATAACTAATGGAAAAAAGGGAATATAACCAATGGCACTGTACAAATCTTGGTGTCTTCTGCAAATTGTGCTATTCTGGCTCTTTTTTCTTTAATTTAAATTTTCCTTTCTGTGCTAAACCCAAGTGTCTCCTCAGTGTTTCCTTGCTCCTGGAGAGCTCTGTCCCTCACTCACTGGCCACAGGTGTCTCCAGGCTGACTTTTAGAGCTTCCTGAGGAGCAGAGCTGCTGGAAGGAGCTGACTCCCAGCTCCATGGGGGCAGTGAGGAGATGTTTTCTGATGGCTTCAGAGTGAAGAACCCACAGTCCAGCTGATGATGGTATCCTGGGAAAATGCTCTTTTATCCCATTCTTTTTAGCCATGGGCAGTGAGGTGTTAGAGATGTGAGTGCAGACAAATTCACCTGAGAGGGGAAGATGCTCCAGAGGGAGATTCCAGGTACAAAACTTCCCTGGGAACCCTGGAACAGACTCCAGACCCATCAGCCAGCCCCTGATGAGTATTTTCCGCCTTAAAAATGGGAATTTTCTGTGTTTTAAGGGCCTGGCACTGGAGTACACTCAGTCCCTGGGTATTTCTCTGGCTTTTTCCCTTCTTGCTAATTTAAAATGTTCTGAATGCTGCCAGTGAAATCCTTCATTTACCTTAATTAGACTCGCTTTGCATTTAATTGGATTATTAGCATTAACACTGGCTAGAATTGATAAAGCTGCAATTTAATTTGGGGAAAATTTGGACAAAAGGTGTGATAATTGGAGCTGCTTTGGGCTGCAAACAGCTGATGGATTCCAGTGTTCTCCTGGAATTTGATTTTCCTTTTCTGTGGAAGAGTGGAGGGTATGGGAGGGGGATACAGAATCTGTCTCTCAACAACAGGTCTTGGAGCTGTGGGAGAGAGGGAAGGGATCCAGTGGGAATGGGAATCAATAAAAACCTGTAAATAACCAGAACCCCCGTGGATGGAGCAGGGGGCTCTGGGCTGGGCACCTGTGCCCACCCCTGGGTCCCTGGCAGTGCCCAAGGCCAGGCTGGACAGGGCTGGAGCAGCCTGGGACAGTGGGAGGGGTCCCTGCCATGGCAGGGCTGGAATGGGATGGATTTTCAGTTCCTCCCCACCCAAACCATCCTTTTATCCTGTTTTCCAAAAGGGAAGGTGCAGTGGAAGTGAAGAGATGAACTCCTGGGGCTGCCAGAATTCCTCAAGGAATGCCTCAGGGAGGAGAAGCAGCATGCCTGGATTCCTCCTTCCTTTCTAACTCTGTGTTTTGTGTGTGGATGCACCAAATAAATCAGGAATTTCCACCAGCAGGGCCCTGGCAGGGGTGTGCAGTGCAGGCAGGGGATGCTGGGCTGCTGACCCTGTCCTCTTCTGGGTGATTCTTGGATAACACCTGGGTAATTAATGGGTAACACCTGAGTAAGTCCTGGGTAACACCTGGGTAATCCATGGGTAACACCTGAGTAAGTCCTGGGTAACACCTGGGTAACTCCTGGGTAACACCTGAGTAAGTCCTGGATAACAGACACCTGGGTAACACCTGGTTAATTCCTGGATAACATCTGGGTAACTCCTGGGTAACACCTGGATAACACCTGGGTAATTCATGGGTAACACCTGGATAACACCTGGGTAACTCCTGGATAACACCTGGGTAACTCCTGGATAACAAACACCTGGGTAACACCTGGGTAATTCCAGGTAATTAATCTTCAGGACATTTTGTCATCCTGGTGTCTAATAAATCATTTTGGAGGTTGCAAATGGCCATTTGTGTTGCTCTGAAGAGGGGGAGGGAGGGCTGGAGGGGGGGTTAAGAGGGAATTTGAGTGCCTGGCAGCAGCCAAAGTATTATCCCTGGGTAATTCCTGGATAACAAACACCTGGGTGATTCCTGGAGAACACCTGGGTAATTCCTGGGTAACATCTGGGTAACACCTGGAGAACAAACACCTGGGTAATTCCTGGGTAACTCCTGGGTAACAAACACCTGGGTAATTCCTGGAGAACACCTGGGTGATTCATGGGTAACATCTGGGTAATTCCTGGAGAACACCTGAATAAGTCCTGGATAACAGACACCTGGGTAACTCCTGGGTGATTCCTGGGTAACACTTGGGTAATTGCTGGGTAATTCCTGGATAACACCTGGGTACTTCCTGGGTAACAAACACCTGGGTGGTTCATGGGTAACACCTGAGTAAGTCCTGGATAACAGACACCTGGGTAATTTCTGGATAACACCTGGTTAACTCCTGGGTAACAAACACCTGGGTAATTCCTGGGTAACAAACACCTGGGTGGTTCATGGGTAACACCTGGGTGATTCCTGGATAACAAACACCTGGGTGATTCCTGGATAACAAACACCTGGGTGATTCCTGGATAACAAACACCTGGATCAGGGGCTGCTGAGGCCACTCCCAACTGGGAGAAGCCCAGGGCTGAGGTTTGGGATGCTGGAGCAGAGCTGAGGGCACAGAGGGAGAGCCACTGCCAGAGCACAGCTCTGCAATCTCCACTCCCAGCCCAAAGGCAGGAGACACAGCAGCCCCATCCCAGCTCTGCTCTCCCAACCTTGAGCACTGTTAGTAAATCCCTAATCCCTGCAAAATCATTTATTTGGGACTGTTTAGCTCTAAACTTTTAACTGCTTAGCCTTGCTAAATCCACAAGCTCATTAGCTCTCTTCAGCTGCGTTAATAACAATAATCTCTTTAATGGGAGCAACTCTGGACAGGATTTACCTTCCCAAAAACCCTTGACTGGCACCCAGTGCCCTTCTGCCCTCTAATTCTTCCCCAAGTACCAGGGAGCTGACCAAGAGCTGCTTGAGGAGCAGAGGCCAGGTCAGGCCCTGGCAGAAGGTAGAAGCTTTTCCCAACTCCTCATCCTTCCCTGGAGTTTGGGGCATGGGAAGCTCATCTATAGGAGTTTGTAGGAACGGGACGGGGGTGGCACGGTCAGGACAGATGGACACAGAGATCTCTGCAGCCAGGGCTGGAACTTGGGGTTATTGCAAAGGGCCTGGGTGCAGGGCCCTGCTGGGATTTGGGGTTCATTGCAAAGGGTCTGGGTGCAGGGCCCTGCTGGGATTTGGGGTTATTGCAAAGGGCCTGGGGCAGGGCCCTGCTGGGAGCTGCCAGCCACAGCTCAGAGCAGCAAAGAGAGAAGAGAGGGGGAGAATGTAAAAGAGTAAAGGGGTGAGAGCTAAGAGTGTGGGAAGAAGTAGAAGATGCCGTGGAAAGAGTGAAGAGAAGAGAAGAAAAAGTGTGGTTGAAGTTCCCATTCCAATACAATAAATCATCTTCTGTGTTGAATATTCTGATTCTCACTAACCAATCTAGTACAAGATACAAATCCTATAGCATTTCCATACAACCTATAAGAATTACTACATTACCACACTGTGTTACATTTTAAACCCTAAAAACTCCTCTTTGGATCCCTTCTGCCAAGCTGGCAGGGTCTGCTCTGACCCTTGCACCTGTCTGCAAGCAGAGGGTGTTGTTCCATCAAAAGGGGATCACCTTCAGCTGGCCACACCATTGTTTTCCCATTGTTCAGTAACTGAGGGATCTCAAAACTTGCTTTCATTTCAATCTCACTTATAGTTTCTATATTCTCAAAATCTTTTGCCAAGCAATCATATTTCTAAGGCTTTCCTGTTTCATTCACCCCAACACTCATCCCCAATGGCTCAGGCTGGGGTGTCACCCCTGCCCTGCCTCTGCTGCTGGAATGTCCCCTGGGATGATGGAAATGTTCCTGCTCCTGTCTGGGTGGGATTCCAGCTGGGCTGGGGGGGCTCTCGGGTTTGCCTCCTTAGAACTGGGTTTAATCTGCTCCTTGCTCCTAAGATCTCTCTTGGTTAACAGCTAAACAGCAGCAGCAACAACAAAAGAATGAGAAGTTTATCATTAATTTGCCATTCAAGGATTTTCCTTTCATCTCAAAGTTTCCTACATTTCACATTTTCTAGCCTTTCTGTTGTCTGCATTCCCTTTTTTCCTTTATAACCTTGTCTTTTTAATGGCTGCTTTGATTTCTGTGGTTTGTGGAAGGGGTTTCCAGCCAGGCTTGGCTTTTGTGGCTGCAGCATCCCTGACACTCAGGAAAAACAACCCCAGACTCCCCTCTCCTGCTCCAGGGTTCATCCACACCACACTCCATCATTCCATTCCTGTGCTGGCTTTGGGGAATTGACCTTTGTGAAGCAATAATCTATTTTTGAGTGAATTTCGAGAGGAAAACCAAAAGCCCAAACCAAATCGATGGTGACCATTTTCCTGCATTCCAAAGCAGGAATGTGGTGGTGGCACAGATCACACACCTCACAGAGCACCCTGATTTCACTCCTTGCACAGTGGGGATTTTCCTGCTGGGTAATTTGGGTCTCTCTCATTATCTCATGCCATGATAAGGCTGCCCCAAACCCCGGGGCAGTTCCTGCTCCACTGCTGAGTTTGGAGATGGTTTCAAGGGAGCTGGATAAAATAGGATTGCACTTCCCAGCTGACAGCTTTTGATAAGAGCCCCAGTGCTGCTCCCCACTCCTTTTGTTTGCCCTGGGAGGTTTCCTGCCTGCCTGGGTCCTGCTCAGCCTCAGGAGCCCTGGCTGTGGCTCCTGCTGGCAGGTGCAGCTCAGGTGGGAGATCTGGGCCATCTTCAGGACCTTTTATCATCCTGGTGCCTAATAAATAATTTTGGAGGTTGCAAATGCCCATTTGTATCGCTCTGAAGAGAGGGAGGGAGGGCTGGAGGGGGGCTAAGAGGGAATTCGAGTGCCTGGCAGCAGCCAAGGTGAGGTGGAGGCTGGTGCTGCCCTGGCAGGGACCCCAAACCACCCCATTCCCTGCGATTCCTGCAGGGAAACAGCACAGAAAATGCTGTGGGTGTGCTCAGAGGGGTCGAGCAGCCTCCAGCACCTGTCCCAGCCTCCCCCCACCCCGCTGCCCTCTCTATATTTACCCAGGGGGAGCTTTCCAAGAATGGAAGTGGTAAGATAAAACCCCAGAGGGGCTAAAATTAGCCCGAGTGCCCCGGGCCGGTCCCGCCGTGGCATTTCAGCTGTGAGAGCACAGCCCGGCCCCGCACAGCCCCAGCCCTGCCACAGCCTCTCCTGCTCTGCCCCGGGGGCTTCCACCACGGCAGGACCCCCACGGGACCCCCCCGGCCCCGGGGGCTCTGAGCATCCCCCACAGCCAGGTAAGGTGGCACCGGGACCTGCGGGGTGAGGGGGCACTGGGGCCCAGAGGGACAAATGGGACAAATGGGACAAATGGGAGCCCTGTGTGCTCTGTCACAGCCCTGTGTGCTCTGTCACCCTCTGTGGGGTCTGCGGGGTGGCACAGCCTCTGCCAGCTCAGGGGGACCAGAACAGTGAGGGTGGGCAGGTCCTGGCACAGGTGCCCAGAGCAGCTGTGGCTGCCCCTGGATCCCTGGCAGTGCCCAAGGCCAGGCTGGACACTGGGACACCCTGGGACAGTGGGAGGTGTCCCTGCCATGGCAGGGGTGGGATGGGATGAACTTTTAAGTTCCTTTCAAAACCAAACCATTTTGTGATTCCATGAATGCTGGTTTGGGCTCTCCTGGTGAGGAGCCTCCCTCAGCCCAGGAGCCTCCTTTGGAGGGGCTGTTGGTGTGCTCAGGAAATGTCACAGCTGCTCTTTTCCTTTTCCACACCATTTCCCTTGGGCTCTAACTGGGAACACAGCTGTCATTTAACTCAAACCTGCAGGAACCCCCAGCCCATTCTCCATGAGGGTGGGTGATCCCAAAGCTCCACAGCTCATCCCTGGTGTGTCCAGTGAGGAGCAGCAGCGTTGAATTTCCCACATTTCTATATAAATTGGGCTGATGGGTGGCAGCCCAGCAGAGCTTTGCTGTAGCTGCCATCAGATTTGTGCCAGTGTCCCCAGCTGTGCTGGTGGCCTTGCTGGGGTCCCCCTGAGCTGGTGGCCATGTCCCTGTGGGTGATATGGGACGGGTCCCTGTGACTGCCTGGGCACCAATGGGCTCAGCTGCACAACGAGGCTAATTGCTCCTTCAGCTTATCAGATAATTAACAGTTTGCTATGGCTCTTTTGCTAATTAATTGTCCCGTGCAGCTCCTTGGCCTCTCCCAGGCCAGGTCAGCCCCGGCTCTGCCTCTCCCGGGGAAACCCGAGCTGCCCCGGGCTGCAGAGACATTCCTGTGCCCACCAGAGCATTCCAGCTGCTCAGGTGCCAGCCGGGCCATCCCAATCCTGTGGGACATCCCATTCCTGTGGGACATCCCAATCCTGTGGGACATCCCATTCCTGTGGGACATCCCATTCCTGTGCGACATCCCATTCCTGTGGGCCATCCCAATCCTGTGGGACATCCCATTCCTCTGGGCCATCCCAATCCTGTGGGACATCCCATTCCTGTGGGCCATCCCAATCCTGTGGGACATCCCAATCCTGTGGGACATCCCATTCCTCTGGGCCATCCCAATCCTGTGGGACATCCCAATCCTGTGGGACATCCCATTCCTGTGGGCCATCCCAATCCTGTGGGACTTCCCAATCCTGTGGGACATCCCAATCCTGTGGGACTTCCCAATCCTGTGGGACATCCCAATCCTGTGGGACATCCCATTCCTGTGGGACATCCCAATCCTGTCCCCGCTGTCCCTCCCGAGGCCACAGCCCATGTGCAGAGCCCAGGGAAGCTCCAGGGTTCAGCGCCATTGGTGTGATCAGCTCAGCACTTCCACCCTCCCTGCCCCAAATCCCTGAGCAGAAACATCCCAGACCCTTCTGCAGCCGTGATCCAGCAGGAGGAGGGAGGAACTGTGGGATTCTGGCATCACCTGGGAGATGCTGGGAGATGTTTGACCCCTGATCAAACTGACTGCTTCACATTCACCTCATCCCTCAGGATTGGGGACAAGGGATGGAGGGACAGGAGCCAGGGAATGGCTCCCAGTGCCAGAGAGCAGGGATGGATGGGAGATTGGGAATTGGGAACTGTTCCCTGGCAGGGTGGGCAGGCCCTGGCACAGGTGCCCAGAGCAGCTGGGGCTGCCCCTGGATCCCTGGCAGTGCCCAAGGCGAGGCTGGACATTGGGGCTGGAGCAGCCTGGGATGGTGGGAGGTGTCCCTGCCATGGCACTGGGTGAGCTTTAAGGTTCTTCCCACCCAGACCATTCCATGATTTTATGGAATCCTGACCTACATACCCACTACAGCACTGAGCTCTGTTGTTCCCTCAGCCTTTCACCCATGTGGATTTCCTCACGTAGTGCCAGGGCACATCAGCAGCATCCTCACCAATGTTTGCCCATTTTTTGGAGAATCTTCCTTTTGTTGAGTACAAACTCGCACTAAAATGCAGCTGTCGATGTCAGGGACTGGTTCTAACCCGGGTTTGATGCCGGTTCTGCCATCCTGTAGCTCTTTGGCCTCATCCTTTACCATGAGAGCGGCACATGGAGCCCAGCCCCGACAAGATGAGCCTGATGGACATCAACAAGATGTTCTCCCTGCTGCAGCCCGGGGATGACGATGAGGACAGCGGCGAGAGCGAGGAGCTGAGCCGGGCGGTGTGCCGGGATGACCACGAGGCCCTGGCCGGGCTGCTGTCGCAGGGCCGGTACCGCAGGCTGATCAACCGGCGGAGCGGCTGGGGCGTGCCCAGCACCCCCCTGCGCCTGGCGGCCTCGCGGGGCAGCGTGCGGAGCCTGCGGCTGCTGCTGGAGCACGGCGCCCTCGTGGACAGCCTGGACGTGAAGGCGCAGACCCCGCTCTTCGTGGCCGTCAGCAACGGGCACGGCGAGTGCGTGCGGCTGCTGCTGGAGGCCGGCGCCAGCCCCGCGGGCAGCGCCTACAACAACTGCTCTCCATTGCTGCTGGCGGCCCGGGACGGCCGGGCGGGCATCGTGCGGCTGCTGCTGGAGCACGGCGCGGAGCCCAACGCGCGGGCCCGCCTGCCCGAGTGGGCGGCCACACCGCGGCCTGCTCGGGGCCCGCTCTACCTGGCGGCCGCCTACGGGCACCTGGAGTGCTTCCGCCTGCTGCTGCTGCACGGCGCCGACCCCGACTACAACTGCAACCGAGCCGGCCGTGCTGGCGCAGATCCGCGAGCCCAAGACGCTGCTGGAGACGTGCCTGAGGCACGGCTGCCGCCCGGACTTCATCCGCCTGCTCATCGACTTCGGGGCCAACGTGTACCTGCCCGGCGTGCCCCGCACGGCCGGGCCGGGCCCGCGCAGCGAGGGGCTGGAGCTGCTGCTGCACGCCAGAGGTGACCGCGAGGGGTGCCCGGGATGGGTGCCCGGGATGGGTGCCCGGGATGGTGACCGCGAGGGGTGCCCGGGATGGGTGCCTGGGATGGGACGGGCACGGCTCGGCTCTGATTCCCCCTTCCCGACAGCCACACCCGGGTTTCCTTCAGCCTCGGCTCCCCTGCACCATCACTTGGCTGTGCGGGTCTGGAGCTGCCCCTGGATCCAGGGAATTCACGGGGGGCTGTGTCAGCAGGTCCTTTGCCCTCCAAAGGGGTTTGGAGTTCCATTTTGGGGATGGGAAGTCAATGATCTATGAGGTCCCTTCAAAACCAAATCATCCATGGGTTCTGTGGTTTGGAAGGGAGACATGGAGGCCTCCAGCCCAGTTCCCTGTTTGGAGCGGGGCCAGTCAGGGCAGGTTTGTGCAGTGGAGTTTGAAGTGGGGCTTGATCAACCTGGGGTAGGGGAAAGTGTCCCTGCCCATGGAATAAGATGAGCTTAAAATCCCTTCCCAAGCTAAGCTCTCCTGTGATTCCATGATTCCCACAGCCTGTGTTTCCCCTCACTTGTGGGGTTACCCCCTGCTTTTCACCCTTGCTCTCCTTTCTGCTGCTCACCTTGGGCTCTCCTGTACTGCCCAAGTCTAAAACCCTGCACCTATTTCCATGTGGGAGTGGGAGATTTCTTCTCCATGCCCTGCTCCCATGGGAGCTTGTGTCAGTCCATAGCCCCACCACAGAGGTTGAGTTTTCATAGGATGGTTTCATGGAATGGTTTTTCATGGAATTTTCATAGGATCATGGAGTTTTCATAGGCTCATGGAACGGTTTGAGTTGGAAGGGACCCAGAGATCATTTTGTCCCAACGCTGTCTGGTTTGCTCAGCCCATGTCCCTTTCCTTCAGGCAGTGCCAGGTTGGAGGGCAGCAGGATTGTGTGTTCTGAAGGTGACCGTGTGATTTTCCTTCCACAGCTCATCCCAAATCCCTGCTGTCCCAATCCCGGCTGGCCATGAGGCGCCTCCTGAAGCAGCCTGGCTGCTCAGCCACCCTTGGAGAGCTGGAGATCCCCACAGCCCTGGCCAGATACCTGCAGCACCAGCCGTGATCCCAGCCTGCCCAGGGACACCCACTGAGCACCCCATGGAACCTGCTCCACCCTGGCAGTGAATCCCTGAGATCTGTGGAACCCCCAGGAATTTGTGGTCACAGGTTCATTTTTGCTGCCAGGTGTCTCCAGAAAGCCGTGCCTGTGTGGAGAGGTGGGAAGGGAAGGGAAGGAGGAGAGAGAACAGGAGGTGTCAGCTCCTGGTTTGCAGCAAAGCGTGGATAGAGCAGGATCTGGTTCCCCTGGGTTTGCCTCAGCCCATCTGTACTGAAAGATTTTACACCTTTAGCTGATTTTGGTTGGAGAAGGGGCTGGGAAAGAGTGTGGAGGAATTCCTGGCTGTGAGGATGGGAATTGTTCCCTGGCAGGGTGGGCAGGCCCTGGCACAGGTGCCACAGAGGCCCCTGGATCCCTGGCAGTGCCCAAGGCCAGGCTGGACACTGGGACTGGAGCAGCCTGGGACAGTGGGAGGTGTCCCTGCCATGGCAGGGGTGGCTCTGGGTGGGCTCTGAGGTCCCTCCTGATTCCAGGGTTCCCAGAGAAATCCCCAAGTGCCTCCTCCAGCTGGGAGGGGCAGGATTGGGGCTGGCCCCGGCCGTGTGTGCCCACCCCAGTGGGGGCAGAGCCCAGCGCTCCCAGCTGGCAGCACAGGAGGGGCTGGGAGAGCCCCAGCGCCCCCACTGCTCTCCCTGCCCCAGCTCTGACCCTAAACATCATCTTCTCAGCCCAAAAGTGCTTCCTGTTGGGGCTGAGTGTCTCCCGTGCTTGGGCAGGGCTGGGGTTTGGATTAAAGTGTTCTGTTGTTGGTATGAAGCTGCTCTGGCCTGTCTGGTGGAACTCCCCTTGCTGGGCAGCCCTGCCAGGATGGCTGGGCAGGGATCAGGGAATGGCTGCACACGGGGAATTCCAGGCTGGAGTGGGGCATCCCAGCACCCCCTTTGTGTCCCTCCATCCCTCCTGCCCTGGGCACTGGGATTGCCCTCACCAGTGGGGCTGGAGGTGCCCTCCTGGCTCTTCCCAGAGCTGGTGGATCAATCCTGCTGCTCCCTGGCAGCTCAGTGCCCACCCAGCCGTGGTGCTCTGGATGTTCTGGATGCTTTTGGGATGCAGCAGAAGGTGTCCATGGTTCATTTTTTCCTGCCCTGTGCCATCTCCCAGGGCTCAGAGCTCCAAGGGTGGCTCTGGGCCAAACACAAATCCCTGCAGGATTTATGGGCTTGTGTCAGGGGCTGTGGGATCAATTAATCAGCATCTATTAATTAGGCTGTGGGCCTCTCCCAAGGGGAGCATTAGGGCTTGGAAGCAGCCTGGACAAGGCTCCACAGGGAATGATGACACTGCTGCCACTTCTGTCCCCTCCCAGCTACCGGCAGGAGCACAGCAGGAGCTGGGGGCTGGGAGAGGCTGTCCTGTGGGGACATTGCCACTCCCTGCCGTGATCCCACTGGTGGCATCCTTGCTGTCATCGTCACGTGGGGATCTGAGGGGCTTTTGGGATATGGGGGTCCCAAAAATGGGGAGGGGTCATCCCTGCCCGGCTGCTCAGTGCCTGTGGGACTGTGGGTGTGCAGCAGTGGGGGGCTGGCAGTGCCGTGGCGCAGGTGACATGCCTGTGGGTGACACAACACATCCAGGGAGGTGTCCCATGGCACACGTGCCGTGTCATCCCGGTGTCACACACCGTGTCACATCCCTGAGCCCGCGGTGTCACACACCAGGACAGGACAGGACATCCCCTCGTGTCCGTGACCCCGCGTGGCCTGCGGGTGTCGCTCAAAGGCCACGCCCCGTGCAGAGACCACGCCCCTTGTCAATCATTCCCGCTAACGAGGCCGCGCCCCTAGCACGGGGACCCGCCCTGAGGCCACGCCCACCCGCCCCCGGGACGTCCCCGGTGGTGGCCGCCCTGGGCCACCGGGGAGGACACCGTGGGACGGTCATGAGGGGACACCGTGGGATGGCCATGAGGGGACGCCGTGGGGACCGCGCCCAGCGGCCCCGCCCCGTCACCGTGACCCCGCCCCGTTCCATTGGGCCCCATGTGGGGACCGCGCCCTCCCTCGCGCACCGGCCCCGCCCCCCGCCGCCGCGCCCCGTCAATCACCGCGCCCCGCCCTCCAGGCCCCGCCCCCTCCGCCCCCCGTCAGGAGGCCCCGCCCCGCCCGTCACGCGGCGCCGCCCCTGCCGGCCGCGCCGGGCGGACCCGCGGCCCCGCGCCCCTCGCGCGGCCTGAGGGCTGGGCCGGGGCCGCGGTCCCGGGGCTGCCGCGGTGCCGCCGCCCGCCCGTGGTAAGTGCTGGGCACGGGCCGGGCCCGGGGCCGCGCTGCCCGCGCCGCCGCTCCCCGCGGCCCGGACCGACCCCCCCTTCCCCCCCCGCCCCTCGCGTTTTCACGGATCCTCCCGAAAGTTTGGGAGCGCGGCGGGGGGAGCGGGGAGGGCCGGCCTGGGGGAGCGGCCCCGTGCGGGGCTGGGCGGGCCAGGGATCCCGAGGGTCCCCTCTGCGGGTGAAACGCTGCATTTCATTGTTACCGTGCTGCTTTTTGTTGGCTTTTAAACCTTATTTTTCACATTCTGTTGGTGGTGGCTCTTTGCCCTCGATGCCCTTTATTTCCCTTTCTTTCATTTTTATTTATTTCATTTTTTATCCTACTCCAGCCTCCCCTCCGCAGCCGTGCCGCGGTGCTGACGTGGAGCTGGAGAGGAACGATTCCCAAAAGGAATTTTTGTAATGCTGGCTGTGTCTCGTGCCCTTCCTCGGCTGTTCTCCAGCCGCCCCTGTCCAGGTGCAGGTTTGGGCTCATTTTCCCCCTTTTCCAGCAGCCCCGCTCCCGGCCAGGTGCGGGCGTTTCTCCCAGGCCCCTCTCTCCCGGTCTCTCCAGAGGCTTTGGAAGCTCCTGGGACTCGTGGTGGGCTCCGGCAGAGCTGGAAAAGCGCAGTTCGCCGCTGGGGAGGTGGCTGTGGCAGCCGGCTACGCCCCAGCTGCTGCTTCCAGTGGGACAGGTGAACGTGAGGGGTTATCAGCAATCCCAGAATTCCAGAATCGTGGAATGGGCTGGGTTGGGAGGGACCTTAAAGCCCATCCACTTCCAGCCGTGCTGAAGACAGCGATGCCAGATCAATATAGAGGCAAAATCACCCAGGAATAAAAATATCCTGGAATTGCAGGTTTGCTCTGGGGTGCAGGAGCAGAGAGCATTGTTTGGATGTATTTTTAATTTGGGATCTCTGGCTAAACACCTCGGGAAGGTTTGCTTGGCCTCCTGTCAGTCAGAGCTCAGCCTGGGGCATTTACAGCTTGGGAGCACATTAGGATTTTATTGCATTTAATTTCTCCACCCTCACCTCTGTAAAACAAACATGATTATAATTGTTTTATTTCTGCTGTTCCTGACAGCAGTCCAGGGTCAGATTCCAAACCTACCTCTCTGCTTCTGGGATAATCTGATCAGGGGGTTCACAGTGGGTGTTTTTAAGGCGATTCTCTCTGGCTGCACAGATTATTTTAAAAACAACTGAAATCTTCTATTAAAAAAAGCCAGGGTAGTAACCAAAGTGGTTTTTTTCCCGGACTCGTGCATAGGGGGGGCTGTGTCCTGGTTTGGCCTCCCTCACGATGCTCTTTGGAGCCTGGCATGAGGCCTGGCAGAGCTGGGAGGGGGTTTGGGAGCTGCTGGCTCTCACTTTAAGATAACCAAACCTGATCACCCTGGAGACAGAAAATCTGGGAAGCTGCAGGGCTTGGAGCGAGCAGGTGCAGGGGTCAGACCTGCCCATCCCCAGGGATTCTGTCCAAGGGACATTGTGTGGTTTTCCTGCTCTGGTGAACTGCTACATTTAGGCGACATTTTGGTGCCTGGATTTTGGAAGTGGAGGCAGAGCTTGGAGGCTCCTCCAGCCGGTGATGGAGCCCTGAGACCTCGGTGCCTTCAGCTCTGCCCCTTCCGCTGCCGTGTCCTCACCTGTGCCCTCTCCTGTGCCGCAGGTCGGCGGTGATGTGTCCATCCCTGCGCCCCGAGCTCCGCGCTCCCGGAGCCGCCGCTTCCAGCTAGATCCAAGCCCGCCCGCTGCCATGGAAACGGGCAGCCCGGAGGAGCGGGACGGAGGGGACCGGCGGCGGCAGGAGGGCGGGGACGCCCCTCCCGACAGCGCCAACGGCTCCGTGGTGGCGGCCGAGCCGCAGCAGCCGCCCCCCGGCAAGCTGAGGAAAACGGCCTTCAAGCTGTTCGGGGGCAAGCGCAGCATCTGCACCCTGCCCAGCTTCTTCGGCGGCCGCGGCAAGAAGGGGCTCAGCAAGTGCAAGACCCACGACGGGCTGAGCAGCGCCGCCGGTGACAAGGGCGGTGCGGCACGGCCGGGCAGCCCCTCGGAGGGCGGCAGGGACGGGCAGCCCGGGCCCCTGCCCGGCTCCCGCAGCGCCCAGCTGGCCCTGGACACCGGCAGCAGCAGGGCGGAGCTGGGCCAGCAGGACGGCTCTCCCCCCGGGAGCATCGAGGGCTGTGACAAAAAGCCCAACGGGGAGAAATCCTCGTGCCCCAGACCCAAGAAAGGGCTGAAAGGGTTTTTTAACAGCATCCGGCGGCACCGGAAGAGCAAGGCTGCCGAGAGTGAGAAGGCAGAGCTCCCCGAGTGGAACGGGGACGCCGAGGAGGCCGGGAATGCCCCTGGGATGGGAGCAGAGAGCCGAGGGGCTGTGGAGGGCAGGGGAGCAGGGCTGGGCCCTGAGGCCACGGCCGGCCCAGGGGACTCGGGGGGTGACTCCAGCTGTGGTGAGGCCACCGAGCCCACGGGCCCCGCAGCTGATGGAGGCACCTCCGAGGGTGACACGGTGGCCGTGCCAGGGAACGGGGACGTTCCAGATACAAAATCAGAACCTGAGGCTGCTGCCTGCGCTGAGTTTGACCGTGAGAGTTTGCTGCTGGCCTTCCACCCTGACTTCATGGACAGCGAGCCTCCCTGCCTGCACTCCGGGGAGCTGCTGAGCCTCATGCTGGGGGACGTCACCTCCCTGAAGAGCTTTGACTCGCTGACGGGCTGCGGGGACGACATCGCCGAGCCCGACATCACCGAGAGCAGCATCTCGGTGGAGCGCAGCCGCGACGCCGCCAAGCGCGGCTCCTGCCTCGTCACCTACCAGGGCGGTGGCGAGGAGATGGCCATCCCCGAGGAGGCTGAGGAGTACCTGCAGCAGGTGTGGGACAGCGGCGTGCCGGGGGACGGCAGCTACGGGGCCCAGGTGTCCAGCAGCAGCCTGGAGACGCACGCCTCTCACGAGGCCGACGCCCACCCCTACATGGGGGAGGCCGTGGACGGCGTTGACCTCCTGACGCCCCAGAGCGACCAGCAGGAGTCTGCCCCCAACAGTGACGAGGGGTATTATGACTCCACCACGCCAGGGCCGGAGGATGAGACTGGAGAGGAGCTCAAGAAGGACCGGCTGCCCCGGGACAGCTACAGCGGCGATGCACTTTACGAGTTTGACACCTTGATGAGCCCCTCTCACGGGGAGGAATCCCTGTTCGAGGGCAAAGTCCCACACCAGGGCATCTTCAGCTACTTCATGGACTTCTGCCTCCCTGCTGAGAAGAGCCTGATCCAGCAGATGATGGATCAGAAAAGAGGGCTGATGGAAACTGAAGAAGAGGGGCTGGCAGCCATTCAGAAGGAGCTGCTGTACTGGGAGCTGCAGAGAGAGCCGGTCCTGAAACGCCTGGATGTGTCCAGCAAGGAGAAGTGTCCCCGGGAAAAGCAGTGCATTGAATGTAAAACCAGAGCAGCCAGCTCCAGTGGCAAGAGTCAGAGTGGCCTTGGGAGTGAGCAGGTGCCCTCCTCACACACCCCAAGCCGGGCTGTCAATGGTGGGGTTGCAGTGGCTAGGGCTGAAAATCCAGAGTGGAGGGATTTTCCAGGGACTCTGTGTCTGGAAAACTGTTACAACAGCCAAAAAGCCCCCGGAAGTTGCCTTATTCAGCTCACAAAGAACAACCCGGGGTTCGATGCAGACCTGGACTGTGGGATGTTCGGGGACCCCATCCATGGCAGCGTGGCCCCAGCCAAGGCAGGGATGTTCCCCGGGTTCAGGCTGCCCGAGCAGGAGCACGGTGGTGGAGCAGAGCCCGGTCCTGGCGAGCCCCAGGTGGGCAGCGAGCCCGAGCACGCCGTGAGCTTCTCGCAGGCTCTGGTGGAGTTTGCCAGCAGCGGGACCCTCTTCTCCAGCCTCTCTGAGAGCCTGGGGAGCTCGGCCTCCAGCTCGTCCTTCACCCAGAACCTCCCCGCCCTCCCCACCATGGTCACCTTCGACGTGGTGGACGTGGAGCAGGACGGGGAAGGGGAGTGTGAGCAGCATCCGGAGCTGACGGCGGGCGAGGACATCGCCGAGGCCTTTGACGATGGCTACGGACAGAAAGAGTCCTTGGCTGAATGTGACGAGAGAATGTCCCCGGGCTTCTCCCCGGGCACCTTCCAGAGCTGCAACTGGGGGGTGGCCAGCCTGCCCCGCCACCTGCGCCTGCACGGGCTCAGCCCCTCCATGCCCGCGCCGCTCTCGGTGGACCGGCGGAGCCGCTCGCTGGACACCGAGAGCCTGGAGTTCGAGCTGGCCGAGCCACACGGGGCCCGGGGCGGCCCCCAGCCCTGCCGGCTCTGGGCCAGGCACGAGGCTGGCAGGAAGGACTCTGCCGGAGCCAGGAGGAGCAGGAGCAAGGAGGAGGGTGAGCTGCTGGCTCCCGAGGGTGGCTTGAGCTGGCCGGGGCTGCGGCACCTCCAGCACGGCCCGAGGCGGCTCCCGGCGGGATGGAGCTCTGGGACTTGGCCCCGGCTGGCGCTGTGGAGAGCGTCTGGGAGCCATCGGAGCCGCCGGACACCGCGTCCCCTTTCCTGCCTCTCTCCCGCGGTGCCATCGGGGAGGCTGCGGACAGGCGGCCGCAGGAGGCAGAGCTGAGCAGGCTCCCGCTCCGGCCCTCCAACCTCCCCCTGCAGCCCGAGGCCAGGCGGGCCCGGGAGGCGGCCGGGTCCTTCCGCTACCCCGGCGATGTCCCCAAGCTGTCCCGCCTGTTACCCTTGGGAGAGGCAGAGCTGCCCCCGAGCTTTGGCTTCGCCTGCTCCCCGGAGCACCGTGCCAGGGGCAAACCTGTGGGCATCGCCCAGGGCGTGCCACAGCATCCCGGGAGTGGCAGCGGGGACACCGAGGGCCCGGAGCGCTGCACCGAGCCCCTCAAGGGCAGGGCCAACCCGGGGCACGGCCCCTGCCGGGGCACCGTGTGCAGTGTCACCGAGGCTGAGTAGCTGCAGGAATGTCACCGTGTCACCCAGCTGAGGGGCTGCAGGAATGTCACCGTGTCACCCAGGCTGAGTGTCTGCAAGAATGTCACTGTCACCAAGCCAAAAGGCTGCAGGAATGTCACCATGTCACCATGCTGAGGCTGCTCTGGGCAGGGCTGAAAGGGGAGCAAAGGGAGGGAGAAAGCCACGAGCAGTTTGGGGAGGGCTTGAGTTGAGCTGGGCTGATGCTCCTCTCCTGCAAACAGCCGTGGCCTTGTCCCTGTGGGTGTCTGGAAGCAGCTTGGAGCTGCCTCCAGGATTCCTTCATCACCACTGAGGCACTTTGTGGTTTTCCAGCCCTCTCCAACACCAAGTGTAGCAGCAGCAGCCCCTGGCAGAAGCTGGGGATGGATGCGCTGCTGGTGTGGCAGGTTGGGGTTTGTGCAGGACTGGGGCTGGGGGAACAGGCCTTGGACAGAGTTTTGAGGGAAATGGGGCTGGTTTCCTCTTCTGGGTGAAATGTTTTGGTTCACACTCACTTTGAATGTCTTCCAGCCCAGGCTCAGTGTGGGGAGCAGGGAGGAAGGTGCTGCTTGTTCCAGAGGCAGCTGGAAAGGGGAACTTTGCAGCAACGTTTTTATTTATTTGATTTGTCCTTGCCCCAAAGGAAAGCAGGAGCTTTTGTGTGCGTGCTGATAACGTTCTCCAGGTCTAGTTTTTTTGCTCAGAAAGATGTGCTGTCCATGGTGTCCCTTTGAAGCACAAAGTGTTGGTCCCTTCTTTGTTGTGGTCTGTCTTGACGGTGCAGAATTCCTGGTGGAATCCTTTCCTGGGCTTTGTCCTGGGCTCCTGGCCTCTCCAGGGCCATGGGGACAGGGATGAGGCCTTTGAAATAAGCTAAATTTGCATCATGCCTGTAGCTGTGAAGTGGCAGATGATGTTACTTTCTCAAAAGGAAGCTTTGTGGCTTTTTAATTTTATTTTATTATTTTAAGGTTGTTTTCTTTGCATAAACCCACAGCAGGAAAGTTTTGTGTTCCTTGGAATTTGGGATGGGCTGCAGCTACATTGGGCTTCACTCCTCCTGTCTGGAGGGAACAAAAAGCCTGGAAGCTGCTGGAGGTTTGGGATTTTTTCCTCTTTGAAGGATCGTGGAGGAGGAACAGAAGCTGAGGGGACAGACTGTGTCCTGTGAGCTCCTGTGACATCTGCTCCAGGCTCCTGGTCCCCTCTGTGATCCTAAACCCCCAATCCATGACACAAAGCTGCTTCCCTGTCCTGTCCAAGCTCTGTGTTCTGATTTAATTCCATTACCAGTGATTTTTGTTTCTCCCCTCCTCATTGCCCTTTCTCTATTTTTCTTTGCAGCAGAGTTTGTAGCATTCAAAAAAAAAATAATCCCAAAGTGGGAATACTGGAGTTTTACCACATGTGTGGAGTGAGGGATGGCTCTGCTTGGGCCAGGCTGGATTTTCCTGCAGAGTCCTGCCCTGCTGGGTCACCCTCCTGCTGCTCTCCTGCTCCACATGGATGTGGCTCCATCAGCTGCTCCCTGCCATCCCTGCCTTTCCAGGCACGAGGAGCTGGTTTGGCTTTGATGGGTTTTTTGCCCCCCAAGCAAAATGAGGTGTTGATATTCCTTTTGAGAAAAGATCCCTTCTGCCCTGTGCTTGGATGTGTGGGAAGGAGCAGGGCAGGCTTGGTTCAGCCTGTGGGTGTGGTGTGCTTGTCCTGCCGAGGCAGAGCAGATCCCTCTGTGCATCCAGGGCTCACACCTGCATTTTGCCATCTTTTCCTGCCAGTCCTGCTGCAGGGAGTTCCACAGGAGCCTGCTGTGCCATGGCTCTGTTCCCCCATCCCTCTGGGGCACCCCTGGCTCCTGGTGCCACTGCCCCCCCTGAGAGGACAGTGTGGGGACAGTGCCCTCGCTGGGGTTGTCTGCCCTCGTTAGCACAGCTGCTAATGAACATGGGATAGCCCTCCCTGGACAAGGGCAGGGCAGCTCTGTGCCCATCTCAGCCCACCCCAGCACACAAACCACGGGCACACCCTGCTGGGGACACCCCAGGGCCATTGTCACCCCTCACACCCTGGCTGGGTTGGATCCCTGTTTTATTTCCTTTCAGCATCTCACCAAAGGCTCTGGAGCTTTGTTCAGCCAAAGTCCTGCTGAGGGCTGGGAGTGTCTGGGTGCTAAATGAATGTTCAGGGGGTCCCTGGGGTGGGGGTAGGTACGAGGTGGGGAGGTCCAGAGGGAGCAATACAGCCAAGGCTTGCTCATCTGACTTTATACCAAAGGTTTCTCCTCTTAATTCGATGGGAATTCAATGAGGCAAATATCTCTGGAATTCAAATGAGTTTTCCTAATGCAGTTTAGTCACTAATTTGCTGGATTATTGGCAGATTCTGCCCCATTTAACCCAAAGAAATTGGAATTTCTAGTGCAGTAATTCAGCCTGGAAATGATGACTGCAGTAGGGATTGGATTTCACTGCCTGCTGAGCCACTCTTCCCAAAAATCCCCACTTGGCATCCATGGGAACAAAGCTGGGCTGGAGCTGGGTCAGCCCAACACTGCCTTACCCCAGGGGCTCACAGCTGGGGTGGCCACTGAGGCTTCTTATGCAAAAGGGCTTCCCAGCCAGAAACCAGTGACAAAAGTCAGGAACAGCAGAAGGTCCTGCCAGGATTTTTAGGAAAAACGTGAGGAATTCACCTTGCAGGGCAGTGAGGGACTGGGGCTGTGATCTGGGGTGGAACCACTGCCCTTGGGGTCAGCCTGCCAAGAGCTTCTGTGTTGCATTCTGGGGACTTGGGGGTTTTCTTTTGTTTGTTTGTTTTTATACACATAAGAAAACAGTCAATTTTCTCTATTTTTGTATAGTTTTGCATTTTATAATCATGGGGAAATTTTACAGACTGTTCTTTTACTCGTGTGTCTTGTCTTTCCAAGTGCTGTGGTTTGCTTTTGCCATGGATAAAAGGCCATTCCTGCTGCTGCTGTGCCCAGATCCCACCCTGCTCCCTGGAATGTGCTGGGGGCTCTGCCCGGCCCCCCAGGCCTCACAAACACACTTTGCACACACTTGAGATGTCCTTAACCCTCCTCTGTCACACTCAGCTGTCCCTTCTTTGCTTTTCAGTGTTGTTTTTAATCTGAATCTGTGGATTTTGGTGATTTCTCCTTCCAAATGTTGTAAGAAGCCCACATATTTCAGCTGAGGCTTTTCCTGCTGTCTGCTGATGTTATTTTATCTCAAATTGGGGTTTTTCTTCAATCCTTGTGCAGGAGATGCTGTTGCTGGTGCATGGAAATGCTCTTGGACAGGTTTCCTCTCCCTTGGTGCTCCCTGGCCAGGCTGGGGTTTTGCCCTGGTGCCTGAGGATTGCTCCTTAATTAATCCTGGGATTAGCAGGGCTCCCCACCTTCTCCTGCTCCTTAATTAATCCTGGGGTTAGCAGGGCTCCCCACCTTCTCCTGCTCCTTAATTAATCCTGGGGTTAGCAGGGCTCCCCACCTTCTCCTCCTCCCTCCTCCAGGGAGCTCCAGCCCTGTGCTCTGCATCACTGAAACATCTCCCTGCAATGACACTGCCTTGAACGTGGGGATCAGAGGAGAGGAGAGCTTCTGGAAGGCTCAAATCCAGCCCAAAGCAGATTTCCCCCCCTTTTTTCCCCAGCAGAGGTGGCAATTGTCACTGATTTGGCTCTGCAGAGATTTCTTTTTGTCTTCTAATTCATAACTTGTCACCTGATGGTGCTTTTAAAAGTTTCTCTGGATTGGGTTTGCCCCGTTCCCCACAGGGATGGGTTCAGGTTTCTCACTGAACATCCCTGGGGCACTCAGAGCCACCTTCCACATCCCTCTGCCCTGGAATTCTGGGCTCCCTCCTCTCCAGCTGGGGCCTCCTGCTCTTCTCACCCCCATTGAGTCACCCCAAAGCTCCATGGGGGTGAAGTGAGAAATTCAAATCCCAAAAAGCCTCTCAGTTGTAAGGAAATAATGAATTAGCCCTTGTCCCCAGCTCCTCCCAGGTGACCAACCTGGCTGAATTTGGGGTTTTTTTGTTTCCTCCCTGGTCTCATTGCTACTAGTCCTTTCAAGTTTTTAATGTATTGATTGATATTGATTGTGTTTTAAAATGAATGTTCCTTTCACTGAATTCTAATGAATAAACTGCAGATTTTTAGAGAACATTGGATTTCACTGGTGGTTTGGTGTTTTTGTGCTTATTTTATCCTTGATTTGATGTTTTTCTTTCCCTTCCTCTTTGTCTGTTGGTTATTTGCCAGTGAGGTGGAATTTTCCATGGGAGAAGGCAACAGAGACCCTTTGGAACAGAGTAAAGCTCCTCAAAGCCTCATCAAATGAACCCTGGAAATTCTCCATCCTTTGAGGCTCCAAGGCAGATTTTCCCTGTTCCTGTTATATTATTTATAATATTTATAAATAAATATATATTTATTATATTATAAATATTGTCTATAATATTATAAATATTTCGAATATTATAAATATTATTTCGAATCGTTAATATAAATATAATAGACAATATTTATAATATATCTATATTTAATATAAATAGATAATTATATTTAATATAAATAATATAGAGTATTTATAATATTATAAATATTTATAATATTTATAAATAATACTATTTCTAATAAATAATAAATAATACTATTTCTAATATGTAATATTTATATATAAATATATATTTATATAAAATATAAAATTATATATAACTACGTGTTTATATATATATATATATTTATATATATATATATATATATGCTTTTAAATATTGAAATATGTATGATTTTAAGTGTATTTTAATGTTTATTTCACAGTATTGTTTTCTGCTGCATTTCAGCTGGGGATAACCCCCCTCATCCCACTGCTGTCACCTCCCACGTGGGGACAGCCAGGGACAGGGACAGCAGCTGGGGCCACCCCTGACAGCAGCAGAGAGGGACCAGCTCGGGCAGAGCCACCAGCTCCTGTGGGGATGGGGCTCCTGAAGATCCCTGATTGAATTTGGGGAGGGGGAAAGCTGCAGGGCAGGAGCTGCAGGAGGAGCTCTGCTGGTTCTTCTTCATTTTAAACGTGGGAAGAGTCTGGGGGGCATCAGCTGGAAAAGGACACGTGGGGCTGGGTCAGCACTGCCGGGGCTGGAAAACTCTGCCAGAGGAGCCACAGAAACTGTGGGAAGGCTGGGCAGGGGTGAGCGTGCTGTGCCTGGGGGTTCCTGGGTCAGGAGTTCAAAATTCGGGCTTCAAACTCCCCCTGTGAAGCTGTGCTGCCATCCAGCCTCCCCACAGCCTGCTGGGTGTGATTCCAGGCACCCTCCCTGCACCCCAAACCCCTCCTGGCTGAAGGAACATTCCCACAGCCCGGGGTTCCCTTTCCACATCCCACTCTGAGCTGTGAGCCTGCAGGAGCTGCAGGGGCCTTTTCTCCCGAGCTGATGGCAAAGCTGGGATTCCCTGCCAGGGCCGGGGTTATCCGGGGGTCCTGGCTCGTGCCCCCATTTCCCTGGTACCAGAGGAATATCCCCCTGGCTGCACCCCCAGCTCAGCAGGATGGATGCAGGGGATGCAGGAGATGGATTCCACCTGTC
The DNA here is from genome assembly GCA_009764595.1 of Geothlypis trichas. Classification (NCBI taxonomy): domain Eukaryota; kingdom Metazoa; phylum Chordata; class Aves; order Passeriformes; family Parulidae; genus Geothlypis; species Geothlypis trichas. Next base: position 18,956,535 of record CM019914.1, on the reverse strand, counting down.
CCTGGGTTGTTTTTCCTCCCCAGCACGTGGCAGTGCAGCGCTGATGATGATGAGGACAGCGGGATCAGCTCTCGGGATGGCCCATCCCGCTGGGAACCTTCAAACCCGCAGCTCTAATTGCCTCCTTGTAAACACAAATTGACTCGTTTGCTGCAAACAAATTCCTGCAGACAAAACCTCCTGGAAGTCGCTTGTCATCACAGGAATGTATCTCACACTTTGAAGTTCTCCTTTTATTTCCCTCCCTCTTTTTTCTCCAAAATGATTTGAAAAGCACCGATACAACAACTCTGTGACACAGCAACTCTGTGACACAACAACTCTGTGACACAGCAACTCTGTGACACAACAACTCTGTGACACAGCAACTCTGTGACACAACAACTCTGTGACACAACAACTCTGTGACACAGCAACTCTGTGACACAACAACTCTGTGACACAACAACTCTGTGACACAACTCTGTGACACAGCAACTCTGCTCTCTGAGGGAACACCGGGGGTTTGTGGCACTGCCAGGGTCCTCAGGCTCCTGTGCCCAGAGGCTGCCGTGGCCTGGTGACCTTTGTGTCATCTGCCACCCCTGGGGCAGCTGCTTTAGTTCCTTCCCTATTTCCATGGATCGAGTGGAGTTTGTTCATCCCATCCCATCCCATCCCATCCCATCCCATCCCAATCCAATTCCATCCCCATCCCATCCCATCCTATCCCATCACATCCTGTCCCAATCCCATCCCATCCCAATCCAATTCCATCCCCATCCCATCCCATCCTATCCCATCCCCAATCCCATCCCATCCCATCCCATCCCATCCCCATCCCCATCCCATCCTAATCCCATCCCCATCCCCATCCCATCCCAATCCAATTCCATCCCCATCCCCATCCCCATCTCATCCCATCCCATCCCAATCCAACTCCATCCCCATCCCCATCCCATCCCATCCCATCCCACCCCATTCCCATTTTCTGGGCTCAGTTCCCAGCTGGTGGCTCCCAGGGGCTCAGCACAGCCAGGGACAGCCCTGTCAGGGCCACCTGGCCTGGGGACACAGCCATGTCCCCTCCTCACCATTTTTGGAGTTCCTGGGTCCCCCCAGCTCAGCCCCCCCAGGGCAGGCACCAGCCCCCAGTGCCACATCCCCACGGTCCCTCCATGCTGGAGGATTATTTCTAATCCCTCTATTTTTAGAACAATGCTGAAATCTGTTTAATGCTGGAGGGATTTGGGAAAGAAAAAGACAAACAACAAAGAAAGAAGAGTAATTTTCTTTCTGATGCAGGAGCTGTGAGTGAAGGGCTTTTTTGGGGTTTTTATTTTGTTTTTTGGGAGGGTGTCTCTTTGCTGAGTTTTGTCTGTCAGAAGAGAGGAGGGAAGGAGGAATTGAGCCTTAAGGAAAAGCTCTGAGGGGTTGTCATGGCTGTTATGGGCATGGAAAATTTCACAGCAGCAGGACCAGGTCATCCTGCTCCCCAAAATCTGCAGCTGGCCAGGCCTTCCCCAGGCAGGGATCCCCGGGTGGGGCAGACACAGAGCTCAGAGCTCTGTCCCAGGCATGGGAAGGAGCAGGACAGGAGCTGGGGAAGCTCAGCTTTAGGGAATATCTGGAGGAGTGTCGGGGGTAGGACGGTGGGGATGGATGGATATGAGAGATCTCTGCAGCCAGGGCTGGAACTTGGGGTTATTGCAAAGGGCCTGGGTGCAGGGCCCTGCTGGGATTTGGGGTTTATTGCAAAGGGCCTGGGTGCAGGGCCCTGCTGGGAGCTGCCAGCCACAGCTTGGAGCAGCAAAGAGAGAAGAGAGGGGGAGAGAGGATGAGAGGGTGAAAGAGTAAGAGGGGTAAGAGAGCAAAAGCAGAAGAGAGAAAAAGGGGTAAGAGAATAAACAGGGTAAGAGCGCGAGGTTCCCATTCCAATACAATAAATCATCTTCTGTGTTGAATATTCTGATTCTCACTAACCAATCTAGTGCAATATACAAATCTATAGCATTTCCATACAGCCTCTAAGAACCATTACATTACCATCCTGTGTTACATTTTAAACCCTAAAAACTTCTCTTTGGGCCCCTTCTGCCAAGCCAGCAGGGTCTGCTCTGACCCTTGGGCCTGTCTGCAAGCAGAGGGTGTTGTTCCATCAAAAGGGGATCACCTTCAGCTGGCCATGCCATTGTTTTCCCATTGTTCAGTAACTGAGGTATCTCAAGCTTGCTTTCATTTCAATCTCACTTCTTATTGTTTCCGTATTCTCAAAATCTTTTGCCAGACAATCATATTTACAAGGCTTTCCTGTTTCACCTTCCCCAGCAATATCCTCGCGGATATTCCCGAGGGCAGGGGCTGCAGGCGCTGGGCACCGTGCCCTGCCCACCCCGCGGGGCCTTGGTGACCAAACCCCGGCTCTGGGATCGCCTCCATTCGGGGATTCGGGCCAGGTTCGGTGCTGGGCTGACCTCTAAGGGAGAGCTCCCATATTGCAGCTCATGGAATCCACAATCTCAGCAGGGCTCGGATGAGAGAGACCTTAAAGCCCTTCCAAGGGCAGGGACACCTTCCCATATCCCAGAATGGTCCCAGCCCTGTCCAGCCTGGCCTTGGGCACTGCCAGGGATCCAGGGGCAGCCACAGCTGCTCTGTGCCAGGGCCTGCCCACCCTCACAGGGAACAATTCCATCCCAATATCCCATCTAAATTTCTCCTCTTGTAGTTTAAAACCATTTCCCTTTGTTCTATTATTATGTCCAATGCTGAGCTGGGTCTCCCCAAAATTCCCCCGAGGCCCTGGAGCACTTTTTGGGGACATGACAGGGGAAAACTCAGAGATGAGCCAGAGCTTCACATTCCCTCAGTGCCCTGAGCCTTCAGCATCCAGAGCTCCGAGTCACACCCCAGGGTGAGGGTCTGTGACACCCTGGGGACACCCTGCAAGGACAGGAGCTGCCAGAGGGCAGGGATGGATGGGAGATTGGGAATTGGGAATTGTTCCCTGGCAGGGTGGGCAGGCCCTGGCACAGGTGCCCAGAGCAGCTGTGGCTGCCCCTGGATCCCTGGCAGTGCCCAAGGCCAGGCTGGACACTGGGACAGTGGGAGGTGTCCCTGCCATGGCAGGGGTGGCACTGGGTGGGCTTTGAGGTGCTCCCAACCCAAATCAGTCATTTTGTGACCCTGCAGGGGTTTGGTGGCTTTGGTGCCACCTGAATTGGCACCGGGGTGTGAGGGCACTGCAGGTGCTGGGAGCTGTGGGGTTTGTGGGGTCCCACACCATGAGAGGACCCTGGGTGCCAAATCTTTGTGAGTCCCCAGGGACTGGAGCCAGGCGGGCACAGGCAGCACTGCAGCGTGCCAGGCTCCAGGGGCACCCTGAGCCCAGCGTGTGCCCAGGCAGGGGCACCTGGGGCAGAGCTGCACCCCTGTGCTGTGTCACAGCCCTCACAGCCACACTGCTGTCCCCACTGCTGTCCCCCAGCACCGCTGGTTTGTGCTCTGTGGGATGATTTTGTATTTATTGGGGTTTTATCTCCTCTGGAGCCTGCTGAAGGTTGGGTTCTGAGGCAGAGCTGGTGGCAGCTCCTGCTGGGATGGGGGAATGTCATCCCAAAATCCCAGGGGGACACCACAGCCCCACTGAGCCCCCTCAGTTACAGCAGCCTCCTCCAGCCAGCTCTCATAAGATCCTGCAGGACTATAACACACCCAAGATAGCTCAGCTGCCCTTAGAGCATAAAAATCAGCAGGACGGCTTCTGTTGCAGTGTTGGGAACAAAAAGGTTTAATAAAAGGCAAAATAACAGACAAAAGACAAGCTAGATGCCAGGAGTTCTTGCTCCTGGTAGAACACCTCACAAAAGCCATCAGTTTCTTTGTTCTGTTCTTTTTCTAGTGAATTGCTCAGGTGGGACTTTTTGGATTCAGTCCAATTGGCCATCCTTAAGTTTGAGGTGAAGTCACCCAGGCCTATGAAGTGGCTTTGAAGTGTTTCTTTTTTTCCCCTCTTTTTTCTCCAAAGTGATTTGAAAAGCACCGACACAAAAAATCTGTGACACAGCAACTGTGACACAACAACTCTGTGACACAACAACTCTGTGACACAGCAACTCTGCTCTCTGAGGGAACACCGGGGGTTTGTGGCACTGCCAGGGTCCTCAGGCTCCTGTGCCCAGAGGCTGCCATGGCCTGGTGACCTTTGTGTCACCTGCCACCCCTGGGGCAGCTGCTTCAGTTCCTTCCCTATTTCCATGGATCGAGTGGAGTTTGTTCATCCCATCCCAATCCCATCCCATCCCATCGAGGAGAGAAATTTCTGGGCTTTTTTCCTTTTTGAAGAGACAGAGGACAGTTTTGTCACTCCACCAACAAAGGGCACAGTCCTGTCCCCCCGCTCCTGCCAGCCCAGTCCGGAGCTGGGACCGTGCAAAGCCCAAGGCAGGGAAGGAAAGTCTGGGATCCCTGGGACAGACCCGGGACAGAGCCGGGATGGGAACGGGACAGAGCCGGGATGGGAGCGGGACAGAGCCGGGATGGGAGCGGGACAGAGCCGGGATGGGAGCGGGACAGCGCTGCCCCTGCCGGGCTCTGTGTTTGCTGCACTAAAACAGAAATTCCCGTTTTCCGAGGGAGGGCGGGCTGGGACACGGAGCGCCCGAGGCAGGGCGGGCTCGGCACGGGTGGGAGGGAGCTGCGAGGGGCTGGGAAAGCAGAACCGGGATTTGATGTCCGAGCACTGCCCGTGGTTAATGAGGGATGGTTCCAAGCAGACATTTCCCCCAAAACTCCCACCCCAATAAATGAGGGGCTGAGTTCCTCAAGGCTCTGCTGGAGGAGGCCATGGAGCCCCCTGGAGCCGGGCTGGGAGAGCTGGGGGCGCTCACCTGGACAGGAGAAGCTCCAGGGAGAGCTCAGAGCCCTGCCAGGGCCTGAAGGGGCTCTGGGAGAGCTGCAGAGGGATTTGGGGGTTTAAGCATCGGTTCCAGAGCAGAAGCAGTGCTGGAAATCTCCCTGGGCTGGGAAAGTCGCTGGTGTGAGGCTCAGGATTGTCTGATGGGACCTGGAGCCTCCCGTGGGAGCCCCGGCAGTGATTTATGGGAAGCATCTCTGAGATTAGGGAATGCCAAAGGCAAAGGAGACAAATCTGATTAAAACGTGATCAGGGCTGAGTCTGGAAAACAGGACTAGAGGAAAGAACTCCTACAGGATAAACAGAGGGACTTCCCTGCAAGGTCAGCCTGGGGAAAGGGCTTGAGCCCCTGTGAGGGCTGCTGAGAGCCACAGTGACCCCAGGAGTGTGCAGGCTCTCCCCGAGCCCCAGCTTCCATCAGTTCAACCTTTCTTTGATCATGGCACCTCTCTCTTCTCCTTCCCCAGGACGCCTTTGGAGCCAGCAGCCCTGGGGGCAGCCCTGAGCAGCCTCAGCCGGGATCACACCGGGGGACCAGAGCTCAGCCCGGCCCAGCCCGGCCCAGCCCGGCCCAGCCCAGCCCGGCCCTCCCGGGCTCCAGACCCCCGAGGCTGAGCTCATTCCCAGCCCAGGTTCATTCCCAGCCTGGTGTGACCCTGCCTGTCCTCACTGCCCTGCCCTGCTTGGCCTGGGCCACCTCCCCTGTCCTGCTCAGGTACCGTGGGGGCAGTGCTGGGGGTGCCACCCCTGCTCCCCTCCAGTCCCTTGGTGTCCCCATTGCTCCCTTCCAGTGTCCCTTGGTGTCACCCCTGCTGCCCTCACATGTCCCCAGCAGCCCCTGAGGCTGTCCTGGGGCCAGGCCAGGCTGGAGCAGGGATGTCCCAAGGGCAGGAGGGTGCCAGGGATGCCCCAGCCCTTCCCCAGTCCCGGCTCCTGGCTGAGGAGGGCTCCCTCCTGTTCCCCACCCTTAGGGAAGCATTCCTGGGCACTACCTGGCATCTCCCAAAGGTGGGCAGTGATTTTCCACCACCCTTTCCCTGTTCCCCTCTGTCCCCTGTGAGATTTCTCCTTCAGTCCCTTTTCACAAGTTTGGCTCTGCTCTGAGTTTTTGGTTTTTAACTTGGGAATTCCCCACCCACCACAGAGGGGCTTTGGGGACCTGCTCCCTCTGGAGCTGAGCTGGGAGCCCCTCCAGGCCCTCTGGAGCTGGGACAGATCCCACTGGGACAGATCCCATTGGGACAGATCCATTGGGACAGACCCCATTGGGACAGATCCCACTGGGACAGATCCCACTGGGACAGATCCATTGGGACAGATCCCATTGGGACAGATCCCATTGGGACAGATCCCACTGGGACAGATCCCACTGGGACAGATCCCATTGGGACAGACCCTGCTGGGACAGATCCCACTGGGACAGATCCCATTGGGACAGACCCTGCTGGGACAGATCCCACTGGGACAGATCCATTGGGACAGATCCCACTGGGACAGATCCTATTGGGACAGATCCCATTGGACAGATCCCATTGGGACAGATCCCACTGGGACAGATCCCATTGGACAGATCCCATTGGACAGACCCTGCTGGGACAGACCCCATTGGACAGATCCATTGGGACAGATCCCATTGGGACAGATCCCACTGGGACAGATCCCATTGGGACAGATCCTGCTGGGATAGACCCTGCTGGAACAGATCCCACCTGGCTGTCCATGCTGAGGGCTCAGTGCTGGGTAGAATTGCTGTTTCCTCCCACAAACCCAGGTGAGATTGGGCACAACTCCCGTGGTAGGTCCCACATGTTCCCAGCACGTTTGAGGATCTTCCTCCTCCTCCTCCTCCTCCTCCTGCTCCTGCTCCCGGTCACTGCCGTGGGACAGTGACGTGTGAGGCTGTTCTGGCTTTGATCTGGAGGTTTGTTGTGTTTGATCTGAGCTGTTTGATCTGATTCCTCCCCCCACACTCTGCTGCAGCTTTCCCTGAGCTTTTGTGCAAGCCAGGGAAGTTATTCCATGTGCCAAGGATGTGCTGTTATCTCCCATCTCCTTTTGGATAAACTATTTGTTTATGATAATAAGGTGCCTCTTGGTGTGAAACCAGGGGGAAAAAGTAAAATCTGGAAGTGAGCCAGGCCCAGGGAAGGAGGAGTGCTGCTCTCTGATGTTGTTTTCTTCCAGAACAGCCCCAAGAGCCAGTCTAAAACAGAAATCTGCCCACATGTGCCTGTAGATTTTCATCAAGGTGACACTTGGAGCTGGCAGTGCCAATGTTTGAGTGCCTGGAGCAAAGCTGGGCTCTGCTGCTCCTGTCCCACATCCCAAATGTGTCTCCTGCCTCGTGGGGTGTTGGTTTTGTTGCCCTGGGGAGGATGGCACAGCTCAGCTCCCCTGGGCTCCCACCTGGCCCAGCTCTGAGCACCCTCTGGGATGGGGCTGCTGCACTTTGCTGAGCTCCATTTGAGAAAATCCCCCAGTTCTGACCCAAAGCAGCATCAGCTCAGGTGTTTCTGAAGGCTGCAGCTCTGCAGGGCCCTTCCCTGGAGCAAGGATGGATTGGGATCAGGGCAGGGTGCCCTGGGTGTTTTACTGGCACACCCCACTGCCAGCCCCTCTGCCTCGCCCGTTCTCTCCTCTTGGATCCTCTTTTACACCCCTGGCTACCTGGGAATGTTTTCTGCTCTCACCCAGCAGCCTCAGCTCCTTGTTCTGGGAGTTCTGAGGCTCCTGAGACACCTGTGCCCTGGGGAAGGGGAGACAGTGACACCTGGAACAGACCTGGAGCAGACCTGGAACAGACCTGGAGCAGACCTGGAGCAGACCTGGAACGCTGGTTCATCCAGGGGGAGCTTCACCTCTGCTTTTCCACTGAACAAAACCTGCCCTACCATTTTCTGATCATTTTAGAGGGACACTGGGCTCTGTTGTGGTGTTTTTGGGATCCTCTGTCAAAGGGAGGAAATGATGAATTTGAATCCATGTTCTTAGAAGGCCATTTATTTATTTTTTATTATTTATTTATTATTTTATTATTTATACTATTATTATATTTTTAATACTACTACTATTTATTTATTATTTTATTATTTATACTATATGAAAGAATACTATACTAAAGAATAGAGAGTGGATACTTACAGAAGGCTCAAAGGTAATAATGAAAAACTCCTTTCTCCAGAGTCCCAACACAGCTGGGCTGTAATTGGCCAATAAGTAAAAACAATTCACATGAAACCAATGAACAATCACCTGTTGGTAATCAATGTCCAAACCACGTTCCAAAGCAGCAAAACACAGGAGAAGCAATTTGGATAATTATTGTTTTCATTTTTCTCTGAAGCTTCTCAGCTTCCCAGGAGAGAAATCCTGGGCAAGAGGATTTTCCAGAGAATGTGACAGTGACACTGTGTGAGCAGGAGAGCTGCAGTGGCCACAGAACAGAGGCTGTGACCAGGAGATTTTGGGACTGGGCTGATTTATGGACATGACACCACAGCAGGGAATTGTGAAGCCAAGGCTCCCAGGGTGTTATTTGTGTCACAGGGAGAGTGACAGCCCAGCTCCACACTGGGGGCTGCATCCCCCCCTGGCTGGGTGAGAGGGACTGGAGGGATGGGCAGGGTCCTGAGAGGGACCCCGGGGTGCTCAGCCTGGAGAAAAGGAGACTCAGGGCTGCCCCCATCACTCTGCAGCTCCTGAAAGGTGCCTGTGCTCAGCTGGGGCTGGGCTCTGTCTGCAGCAGCACTGACACAACCAGAGCACACAGCCTCAGGCTGCACCAAGGGAAATACAGGGTGGATAGCAGGAAAAAGATTTTTACAAAAAGGGTGATGAAGTTCTGGAATGGCTGCCCAGGGAGGTGGTGCAGTCCCCATCCCTGGGGGTGTTTAACAAAGCCTGGATGTGGCACTGGGGGACAGGGTTTGGTTGAGGTGTTGGGGCTGGGCTGGACTCGATGGTCTTGAAGGTCTCTTCCAACCCAGGGATTCTGTGAATTCTGTGAATTCTGGGGATGGGATGGGACTGGGGTGGGGACAGGGATGGGACGGGGATGGGATGGGATGGGGATGGGATGGGATGATCCTGCTGGGTGAGGGAGCTCCATCCATCACCTGCTGCCACCCTGGATGCTCCTGGAGCAGCTCAGCAGTTCCCTTCCCCTTTCCTGGGGATTGTGGCTCCATTTCCCATTGCAGGAGGAGCTGCCAGGACTCCAGGAAACCCTTCCAAGGTCTGGCTGGGAGTGGTCGTGCTGCTGCTGTGGTGTTTGAGAGTTTGCTAGGGGAGAGCCAGGGCTGGAAGCTGCAGGGCAGGAACCTCCCCAAACACGAGGTGCAGGGTTTGCAGAGGGTGTCTGGCAGCTGACAGTGCTTTCCAAGGTGGGTGGGAGACTCCCCATTGCTCTCAAGGCCTTTATTTGAAATTAGGTCTTTTCTGCATTGTGGGTTTTACCTCCAACAGCATCTCCAGGGCAGCAGTAGGTGAAACTCCACGGTTTCAGAGTAGGCTGGATAAATAAAATTATTTCTTTCACGCTTAAAACCACCTGCAGTATTTTCAGGATACTGGGACCCTCCATTCTCCCCTCTTTTCCCTCCTGGAGCTGCACCACTGCCGAGCCCATGGAGGAGATGGATCCCTGGGGGATATTTCTGGGATCCGGGGATGAAAGGGCTCTGCCAGCGCTCCGCTGTGTTTGCCCCCTCCCTGCACCTCCTGGGCCCGCGGCCGGGCAGGGGCTGTCCCGGGGCTCTGCCCGATGCTGTGCGGAGGCACAGCGTGAGTCAGGCTGCAGCAATGTGCCCGGGGCTCTCGCTCTGCCTGCAGAGGCCGTGCCCGTGCGCAGCGGGCACGCCGGGACCGGCCCGGGCAGGGCGGCTGCGGCTCGGCTGCGGCACCCCCGGCTCGGGGCAGCGGGGCTGGGCAGCCCCTGGGGGCTCCTGCTCGGGATCCCCCCCTGATCCAGCCCCAATCCCGGCCCGGCTCAGGGGGGTGCTCCCACCAACGCCATCCCCTGGGCCTGCAGCCTTTGGGGTGAGGGATGGCAGGAGGGTGCCCTGGGGAAACGTGGCCTCGCAGGGAGGGCAGCAAAGGATGGACAGCGAGGTGGGGAAATGGGAATTTGGGTCTGTCCAGGTGGGGAAATGGGGATTTGGGTCTGTCCAGGTGGGGAAATGGGGATTTGGGTCTGTCCAGGTGGGGAAATGGGGATTTGGGTCTGTCCAGGTGGGGAAATGGGGATTTGGGTCCCCTCGAGGTGGGGAAATGGGGATTTGGGTCTGTCCAGATGGGGAAATGGGGATTTGGGTCCCCTTGAAATGGGGAAATGGGGATTTGGGTCCCCTCGAAATGGGGAAATGGGGATTTGGGTCCCCTCAAGGTGGAGAAATGGGGATTTGGGTCCCCTCAAGGTGGGGAAATGGGGATTTGGGTCCCTTCGAAATGGGGATTTGGGTCCCCTCAAGGTGGAGAAATGGGGATTTGGGTCCCCTCAAGGTGGGGAAATGGGGATTTTGGTCCCCTCGAAATGGGGAAATGGGGATTTGGGTCCTCGAAATGGGGAAATGGGGATTTGGGTCCTCGAAATGGGGAAATGGGGATTTGGGTCCCCTCAAGGTGGGGAAATGGGGATTTGGGTCTGTCCAGGTGGGGAAATGGGGATTTGGGTCCCCTCGTGTCACTGAGGGGTGACTTTGGCTGCTCCCTCTCTGCTCCTTCTGCCCTGCTGGGTGCCAGCACCATTTGCTTTGCAAACACAGGAGAGCAGAGCTTCCTCCTCCCCAGAGAGAAATCAGTGAGACTGAGGAGGTTTGATGTTAAAAGTGCCATTCCCAGAGCCCCAGGTCGGGGAGCAGGGGGAGCGTGGCTGTCCCTGTTGTCCCCTCAGTGCTGCTCTCCTGAGAGGTGTTTGCAGGGATGTGGTTCAGAGTGGATCTCACACAGAGCAATGTGCTGTGAGTTCAGGGACTGCATCCCACCAGGACCATCCCCTCCTGGGCACAGAGGGGTGTCAGGGCAGGCCCTGGGCTCCTGCAGCCCCAGCACAGCTCTCATCCACCCGGAGCTATTAATAACCCCCTGTGAGGCTGCCAGGCCGGAGGAGAGGGAGGAAATGAAGTTAATACATGGAAATGTTTCCTTGTTTTCCCACTTGCTGCTCGGGGCTGGCCTGTTGCTCCCTGTCACTCCTGTCCAGCCCGGGCTGTGCCTGCCCTCGGGGGCTGGGCGCTGCTTCTGAGAGAGCCCAGGGGGGAAGCAGCGCTGGAGAACGGGAATTCTGGGGATACAGGAAGGGAAAAGGAGTGTTAGGTGTGCTGGAGCTGCTTGGAAACAGGGAGGGGGGCTGTTCCTTGGGGTGGAGGGGGCAAAGGCGCCTTTCCTGGTGGATTTGGGGCCGGTCCCGTGCGGGATGCGGGGCTGGGGAAGGAGGCCGGGCTGTGCGGGGCCGGGCGATGCTCCGTGACTCAGCCCCGCCGCCCTTCCCACGCCGGCAAGTCCCTTCCTGCTCCACCGGCACGGGCTGGGCCCTGCTCCGCCCGGGATAAACCCCCCGGCCCCCTCCCACCTCTCGGCTTATTCCTGCCCTCCTCCAGCTGCAGGCTGTCCCGGGATGGTTTCCGAGGGGATGCCGGTGTCCCGGGGGGATGCCGCTGTCCCGTGAATGGTTTCCTGGGGGGATGCCGCTGTCCCGGGATGGTGTCTGGGGGGATGACCCTGTCCCCGGGATGGTTTCCCGGGGGATGCCGGTGTCCCGGGGGGATGCAGTCCCGGGGATTCTGTCCCGGGGGATGCTGTCCCAGGGGGGATGCCGCTGTCCCGTGAATGGTTTCCTGGGGGGATGCCGCTGTCCCGGGGGGATGGCGTTGTCCCCGGGGGCCTGCTGCTGTCCCAGGAATGCGGTCCCGGGGGATGCTGTCCCGGGGGATGCCGCTGTCCCGGGGGATGCCGCTGTCCCACGATGCTGTTCCCGGGGACGTTTTCCCGGGGATATTTTCCCGGGGATGCTGTCCCAGGGGATGCCGCTGTCCCAGCAGCTCGGGGCTGTAACCCCGGCTCTGACCCCAAGCAGACCTCAGGGCTTCACCTCGGCAAGGAGCAGCTTCTCCCATAAATCCCAGAGGCAGAGCCCGGCTCGGCCTCTCCTGGGCATGGGGCAGATTTGGGGATGTGCGAGCTCCTGACGCTGTTTGATGTTCGCTCCTCTGCTGCTGGTTTCTCCCTAGGACAGGATCCTCCTCAGCGTGTTCCTGGTGCAGCAGAGCCAGAGGATGGAGCTGGAGTCCAGGACAGCTCTGGGATGGAAGGAGACCCCTGCAGGGGGGGCACACACGAAGAAACCTCAGCACATCTGTCCTGCAAAGCCAGCACGAGAAACGGGGACGCCAAGAAGCACATCCTGCAGACTCCCTGCTGAGTTATGGAGAACCAGCCAGGAGCTGCAGCAGGGAGGATCTCCTGGAAGCAGAGCAGCTCCAGGGATGTGCCCCACGCTCAGCTCTCACCTCGTGGGCTCTGCCTTTCCCCCAGGTGTCCCTCGCTGATTTCCTGCCGTGGTTTGCGGTGTGGGCGATGCTGAGCAGCTCCTGCTGGTCCAGGGATGTGTTCCCAGGCTCTTCCCCTCCCTAAACCATTTCCCGTCAGAGGAGGAAGCAAAGCCCAGGGCAAGGCCAGGAGTCACCGCTGGATTAACCCAGGCTGGGTGCAGGGGCAGGAGCACAATGAGCCCTCATTACAGCACCCATTAATGAGCGGGGTTTGTTAATGAGCTGAGCCTTTCTCTGCCCCATCCTGCGGCCACTAAAACGTTAAAAGGAGGAAAAACCAGTCTCTATCTCCTGCCGTGGGCGGGCCTGTCTCGCTTTATCTCATCTCATCTTTGGGAATCCGAGCCCTGGTGACGGTGCCAATGCCGGGTGAGGGCACCATGCCCTGCCCGGGCCGGGGGCACCTCCCCCTGCACCCCCTCCCAGGGGCTGGAGCCAAAGGGCTGAGCTCCATCTAAAACCTGGATTAAACCTGCTGCTGGGCCCTGGGGTGTGTGTGCAGCCCACTGCCCCTCACCTGCCATCACACCCCCGGTGCTTAAAGCTGGCCCCATCCGTGCCCCGAGCTCGTCAGGGCCACCACACCCGGCCTAGGGGTCAATTAATGAATTAATTGGGGGCTCTGGAGGTGGGTGTTGGGCTAAGCCACGCCGTGCCTGCCTCCTTTGAGCCCACTCACCACGAGCACCTGAATTTAAGGGCGTGTTTAATACATCCCCTGCCCAGGTAGAGGCGTTTGTCCATCTGAGAGCCACGGGGAGCACAGAAACACAGCAGGGTGGGAAATTGCCTGGGTTTGGGAGGCGTGCTTGGGTTTGACTCCCGGGGTGGGGGCTGGAGGGAGTTCCTGGCATTCCCTGCCTGGATCAGGGCACGGCACCCAGGCAAAACTCAGCCTGTGCCCACCTGGCAGCTCGGATTTGATGCCCAGCACCACCCACCTCAGCTGGGCATCAAATCCGAGCTCCCAGGTGGGCACCAGGCTGGTGCTGGGCCCAGGTGTCCTCATCAGCTGAAACATTTGAACTGAATGTAATAGAAAAGGAAAGGAGACAAGAAACTGCTGGGACCCAATGAAGGTGGAAGTTCAGGAATATATTTGGGAGCAGGGAAGTGCAGAGCCCTCCTGGGCACGGAAAGGAGCCTGCAGCACCTGGTCTGAATTAACAACGAGGATTAAGGAGTCCCTGAGCTTGTGTTTTCATGGATTTCAGGGCACGCATCACCTATGGAGAGGTGTGAGAGCGAGTTGAGAGTGGCAGGGACTGCAGCTTACGGGATGGGTGACACTGTGGGTCCCTGCCCTGGGCACCCACCAGGAGCAGCTTATCAAGACCCATTTTTATCAGCCTGGGTGTTTGTGACCCACCCCTGACCCCACCCAGGTGTGAATCTGAGCCCCTGCAGGAGGCTGAGGTGTCCCGGCCAAGGCAGCTGCAGCTCTGCAGGGCTGAGCTCCTGCCAGGCAGGGAGTGCTGGGGGTGACTTAATCACATTTAATCACATTTTCTGACTCCTCCATCACTGCAGAAACGTTGTTTGGGTTTTCCAAGAGGCTGCTAATTCCTTATCAGTCTTGTTCTGTGTTTTTTGCACTTCAGAGATATTTCAGGAGCCGTGTTTGAATGGCCCTGGGGGGTTATGTCCTTGGATGGCTCTGGAAGCAGAATGTCTGCTGGGGGAGAGGTGAGGAGGGAGGCAGGGACAGTGCTGGGGAGGCCGCCCCAAGGGCTGGGTCATTTTAAAATTTCACCTTTGATACATCATCAAAGCTGGGGTTTAGGGGGAAAAATAGGGCTGAGGGTTGTGAGGTGTTATCCTCAGCAGTGCTGCTGCCCCTGGATTTTGTGCCAATTGTGATTTTTCTTTTTCTTTCTTATTTTTTTTTTTTAATACATCCGAAGGTTTCCTTCAAGCCCAGCTTAGGCAGCTGTGTGACCCCTTGGATTCTCAGCTTTCCTGGAAAAGGGAGCTCTTAGCTGCTTCCCCTGAGGAGGAAAACAGGAGATGACAGCACTTAATGATGTTCCTGGTGGGAATATTAAACACAGCTCGGAGCAGAGCCCCGTTCCCCAGCCCCAGGTGTCTGATGCCCAGGACAGCAGCCCTGTGGGTGCTCCCCGTGGTGCCAGGTGTTTGTGGCACGGGCAGGGGGCTGGATGTGTCCCCTGTGTGCCACCAGCAGGGCTGAGCTCTCCTTCAAAGGGACACAGCCTCAAACGCTGCCCTGGCACGGCGCTGCTCCATCACATGCTGGGTCCTGGCAGGAGCTGGGATGGAATTTTGCCCCTCGGATGAACTCCCCATCAATGGGCCAATGGCACAGAAAGTTCAGGAGTTTCTTGCTGTCCCTGGTGAATTTCAAGTATTTTCTGTGGCTTTGATGCATCATTGAAAGCATGGGAAAAGCAGGTGGAAAACTCTGCACGCGTGCTGCTCCAAGGAGTGATTGATATGATGCTCCCACTTACACTTAATTGTGGTTATCCCATTAACAACAGCCTCGTTCTGTGGCACACACCTGCCTCTCCATGGGAAACACTGTTAGCATCACTTCAAACACCAATTACATGTGATGGAAAAGCAGCAATTAAATCCACTAAGCCTTGTCCAAATAATTATTTCATTTCCCTGCACTATTTTTAATATTATAAAGGCAGTTTCTTCAAAGCAATTCTTTTATTTGTGTGATCCCTATTTATCCATGTGGGAATATGGGTGGAGAGCAGGCCTGGGTTTGCAGGGATTTATGGAGAGGAGGATGAATGGTTAGGGTGGGAAAATCCTCATTTTAAGCTTTCAGTGTTCAAAAAACGTGTGGATGTGGCTTGTGGGGACACGGCTCAGTGGTGGCCTTGACAGTGCTGGGGGAATGTTGCACTTGGTGGTCTGAGAGGGCTTTTCCAGCCTTCACGATTCCATGGTTCTGTGGGGAACAGGTGATGGTCTCCAGGTGTTTCTGGTTCCAAGCAGTGATTTGAAGCACCTGGTCAGGCCCAAACGAGCTGGGCTTGCCCAGGTGGGTTTGTGCTGGGGTAGAAGGTCTCCTCTCCCAGCAGGGGAAAGAAGGGACCTTCCACCCTCAGACAGGGAACAGAGAAGCTCGAAAGAAGATAACACAGAAGATAATGGAGTTAGAGCAACTCCATTTGGGAACCAGAACCCAGGATAAAATCGAGGTAAATTTAATTCCCGCCATGAGGGTGGCTCAGTAGTGATGGAAGAGCCGGTGTTGGGTGCTCTGAGCTTGAGCAGGGCAAGGCAAGGTGTCCTCTGGTCACTGCGGAAGGGACCGCGGGGATGCTCTGGCTCCAGCCCCCGGCAGGGACAGGAGTGGCCGGGTCCCTTGTGGGGGACAGAGCCCGGCGCCCTCGGAGCCCTCGGAGCCCGGCGGGCGGCTCGGCCTGCGGGGCCGGGGGTGCCGGGGCTGCGTGGGACGGGCCGGGGCCGCGGCCGCGCTTCCTCCGATTGTTCTGCTGGCCGGAGCGGGGCGGGGACACGGCGGGGACACAGCGGGGACAGCGACCCCCGAGAGCGGCGTGCGGGCATCGCCCCCAGCCCCGAGCAGCTCCGGCGGGACAGCGCGGCCGGGCCGGGGCGGCGCCGGGCGGGCGGGGGGGGGCCGGGCCCGGCGGGCGGGCGCTCGGCGATCCCGGAGCGATCCCGCAGAGATCCCGCAGCGATCCCGCAGCGATCCCCGCAGCGATCCCCGCGGCTCGCAGCGCGGCCGGCACCGCACGGAGCGGCCGCTTCGCCTCTCCTCGCCTCGCTCGCCGTCGGTGCCGTGTGCGCGCAGCGGCGGCGCCGGGCGGGCCCCGACGGGACGGGGCTGCGGGGGATGCGCGGAGCAGCGCGGCCCGCGCCGGGCCCCGGCGGCCGCCCCCCGAACCCCGCTGCCCGCGGGCGGGCGCCGGGGACGGCCCGAGCCCGGCTCGGGGGGGGCCGCGCCGCCGCCCCCTGAGCGCTCCGCCGGCCCTGCCGGGGCTCCCGGGCCGGGGCCGGCGGGGAGCGCCCGGCGCAGCCGGGAGGGCGGCGGGAGCGGCTCCCGGAGCGGGGCTGCTCTCTGCTCTTGCTTTAAAACTCCCTCTCAGGAGCTCGCACCTTCGGGCGCTTTTAAAATTTTTATTTTGTTATTATTTTTGGTGGTTTAAGACTTTTTTTATTTTTTAAGTTTTTTTTTTTTTTTAAACATTTCAACTTTCCGACGCCAGCGCAGAGTTTTGCCCTGATCGCCTGGACCGCGTGAGCGTGCGGCACCGAGGCCATGCGGTGAGCGAGGTAAGAACGGGGCTGGCACCGGGGCTGGCACCGGGACCCCCGAGCCCCGGCCCGGGCAGGGGCTGGGGCTGTCTCCGAAGCCGCGGCTTCAATGAGAGTGAAGCCCCGCATCACTTCTCTGACCCCTTAAATCCGTCACCCCCGCGCAGGTACCTGCAGGACAAACCCTCCTGTCCCCCAGAACGGTCACAAAGCCGCGAAGTTCGGATTAGTTTCGCAAAACCTCCCTTTTTTATAGAACATCACGTGGGCATCTTTTCTTTGTTGGGGTTTTTGGCTGTGTTGGAGCTGCTGAGGAAGCACCAGCCCGAAGCTGAGCGGGGCAGTTCCTGCCGCGGGCCCGGGTCTGGGTTTATTTTCCGCCGCGTGTGTTGGAATTGAGCGGTTTGAGCCGGGTTTGCACCCGTGTGAGCTCCCGAGGAGCGGGGTCACTGCTCGCCCGCGGTGATTCAGGGCGCGTTTGAGTCCAGGGGAACATTTCTGTGGGCTCTGGTGGCAGTTCCGCGCTTGGGAGCGTTCGCTTATTACTGATTTTAGTGGTTTTGGGGAAGCTGACGGAGAGAAAGTCTCACTCGGGT
Organism: Geothlypis trichas; assembly: GCA_009764595.1. Taxonomy (NCBI): domain Eukaryota; kingdom Metazoa; phylum Chordata; class Aves; order Passeriformes; family Parulidae; genus Geothlypis; species Geothlypis trichas. The sequence goes on along the minus strand of CM019914.1, from coordinate 18,939,238 downwards.
GCTCACAGAGCCGGGCCGGGGGGTCCCCGTTCCCACCTCCACCTTGGTGCGTTGGTTTTACACCTGAACATTTATGAGATGGGAGATTTCAAAATGCGGGGATTAATGGCTGATATCACCTCCCTGCTCCTCCCTCGGGTTTTGTTATAAAACAAGGCACGAATCCTTCCCGAGTGACGACAGATCCCGGCAGCGGCTCCGTCGGGACCGGGCTGCGGTGCCGGGACAGCCCCGAGCCACGGGCCGGCTCCTTGCAGCCCATCAAACCCTGCCTCTGCCGGGTCCAAACTGCTGCAACTGTTCAAATCAAGTATTTACGGAATGCTGCTCACTCCCTGCCTGGTATCGTCTCCGGTTGGCTTTATGGAAAGTAAAATTGCCAGATTTAGGTCTGTTACAGTAAGTGCTGGAGCAGGTGGGTGCTTTGCTGGAGCTCCTGCCCACAGGGTTTGGGTGCCCTGCTCCAGTGCTGGCAGGAGGCTCATTCCAGTGGCTTTGGTGTCTCATTGACCCGACAGGGACACTGGGAGTGCTGAGTCTGCTGTGCCACCTCGTTTTCCTGGAATTAATCTGATTTCTGTGCATTGTAAGGAGAGCTGGCCGGGTGTTAGTGTGGGGTGGAGGGGGAACACTGTGCTGCCACTCCTCCTTGGTGTCCAGGGAAGTTTCAGACTCAGAGCCACCCCGAGTCCCCCTGTGTGACACTGAGGTGCCCACTGTGGCCTCAGGGAGGGCTCTGTCCTTCAGCGAGGTGACAGTGACCTCGCTGCCTTGCTTTCCTTCTGTCCTTCAGAGGGGTGACAGTGACCTCACTGCCTTGCTTTCCTTCTGTCCTTCAGAGGGGTGACAGTGACCTCACTGCCTTGCTTTCCTTCTGTCCTTCAGAGGGGTGACAGTGACCTGGCTGCCTTGCTTTCCTTCTGTCCTTCAGAGGGGTGACAGTGACCTCACTGCCTTGCTTTACTCCTGCCTAGGAGCTCTCCCAGAGCTCAGAGCTTGTCCAGGAGCTCTGGGGTGGTGCCATCACTGGCACAGGTGCAAAGGGATGGTCCAAGGGAAGAAGCCGCTGGTGGGGAGGAGGAGGAGGCAGGTGCATCATCACAAGGAGAGGGAAAATACATCCCCTCCTTGGGGGAGCCTCTTGATAAGTTCAGCTGGAAGTGCTGCAGAAAGGCCTGCTTTGGAAAGATGAGTCTGAAAACTACACTTGAACTAAAAGCCACAGGTGCAGCAAGTTGATTTCAGTCCTTTGCTCCATTTTTGGTTCATCCCACGCCTGTTTTAAAGGTTATTTCTTCCCATCCTGGTTCCCAAGCTCCGGAGGCTCCTGCCTGCTGTTATTGCTCCTTTTCCTGAGTGCTGATTGCTCTTGGCCATCCTGTTCAGTGGGGTTTTGTTCTCTCCAGCTTGCAGGCTCCTCTGAAACTTCCAGGTGAAGTTCAAGAATGGGTTTGCTTTTTGATTTACTTTACTAAGCCTCAGCAATAGTCTGGGACATCCCAGATCTGAGGTGGGGAGCTGAAAACCCCACAGTTGATTACTGGAGCCCAGTGACACTTGGAGCAGTTACTTCTCTCTGTATTCCTGCTGCTGTGTTAGTGTCTGGTGATCCCAAAGACTTTCCCGGTTTTTGCACTGGTATCAGCTGATTTAATAGAATTCCTCTGCCTCAGGATCAGTGGGAGCAGCTCCCACCCCCACCCCTCCATGGGCCAGGCTCCTGCTGGCACCAGGAGCTGGGGATGTCACCACGTGTGCTGCCTGTGGCCCCCTGCCAGCCCTGTTTCAGGGCATAAACATCACCAACTTGGATTTTTGTGGGGTGTTTTTTATGAAAAGTTTGTTGCATTTGGCCTTCTTGCACCCAGCACGTAATAGCTGTGGGAAGGAGGTTATTCCTGGCCTGGTGCTGACATTAGGACACTGTATTAATTTTCCGTTAAATGACAGATTTATTGGAGTTTTCTTCATCTGCACGGTCTGACCTGAAAACCTGAGTTGGAATTTGCCAGAAGGGGGCATTTTGCAAACATCACAAAGGATTTTGGTGGTGGGGAGATGGGCAGGGTGAGCCTGGCTGGAGGATTAGGCAGTGATGTGTGTCTGGGAACTGCGGAGTTTTGGGGGAAATTCTTGTGCAAATAAACACAAACAAATGAATTTTGGGTCATTTCGGGCTGAGTGCAAGGCCAGCTCCCAGTCCCACTGCAGCCTGCTGGCTCTCAGTAGTTGGTAAAATAAGAAACTGTGGAGTAGCCTTGGATTTTTTTTCCTCTGAGAAAACTCTTTAAAAATGGTTTTCCAGTTATCTCCCAGTAATTGTTTCTTGCTGTAGGTTGAGCTCTGCTGTTCCTGTGTGAGGTTTCTCTGCTGTTCCTCTCTGGAAGGAGGGTGTGGAGCCCACAGCTCTGTGTTCCCTGTGTTGAAGGTGGTGCTGAGCTGCTCATCCTGCCCAGTCCAGCCCCAGCTTCTCTGGGGCACACCAGGAGCTGTGCTGGGCTCTGGGGTTGTTTTTTTGTGGGGCTGTGTGCTGGATTTAGGCAGTGTGTGCTTTCCAGCCTCACCAGCTCTGTCCCCATCCCAAACCCAGAGCCCTCCTTCATCCTGGCATCAAGGCTTGGCTCTCTCTGCCCTTCAGCATTTACCTGCTGCAGGTGCAGGGGGATTGTAAAGGCTGCTTGGGTCAGCCCTGCCCTGGTGCCCACAGCCTGGGCTGGTGGGAGCTGCTGGGTGGGTGGGATCCTCATCCCCTTCAGCCCTGGGGAGAACAAGGCAGAGGCAAATTAAGGGAGCTGATGGAAGAAATGGGGTGAAAAACCTTGTTTCTGTTTCCCTGGTTCTCTCTTTGATGTGCCAGCTGCTGGCTTACAGTTTGTGTGCTAAATCCAGCAGGAAGGGACTGAATTTGGGCACTTGTGTTCATTCCAGGAGGTCTCATGGAAGTGCTGGAGCATCCCCAGTGGTTCAGGATCCTGCTAAACCAGGCTCAGATGCCATCACCCATTTCCTGAGCTTTTTCTCCTGCAGTAAATGCTGTTGTGTCTGCACATCCAGAGCGATGGGCTTCCTGGGGTGATGGGGAAGGTGTGCAGAAATAAAACCAAATCTTAAAAACACCTTCCTGCTAGTCCTCCCTCCTTCCCAGGCTTGACTTCTCTCCCAGGTTCTTCCCTTTCTCCCCCTCGGTGGTGCAGGGTGATGGAGAGTGGTGGCTGTGGCCAGTTCCTCACACCTTGGCTCTGCCCCTCCTTCCTTCTCAGGGCACTCCTTGCACTCCTCCTCTGCTCCAGCCTGGGGTCATCCACTGTTCCTGCTTTGCTATATTTGTCCTTGGCTTTTCTCAGGGTTTGGGGCTGTGCTGATCCCTTGTTCCAATCAGGAGCTCCAACACTGGAGCATTTTGGCTGTGGTTGCAGCCTCTGGTGCCCGATGCCATCAGCAGCTCTGTCCTTGCTGCACCTGTGCCATCTTTCCAGGAGAGATGGAGAGATTTCCATGAGCCTCCCAAGCCCCAGCCTGCTCTGTGCTGCTTTCCCAAGCACTGCAGGATATGAAACATCTGTGAGAGAGAAGCCAGGTCCAGATGTTGCAAGAGGCTGCTGCAGCAATGGATCATCCCCAGCCTGGATGGCTCCTGTTCCAAGCCACCGGTGTGGTTTTCTCCCTTCTTCCCAGCCTGGGCTCCGTGTGGTGCTTTCCCTGTTGCCAGAGGAGCATCCCAGCACGGGCAGGAGCCTGGAGGAGCTGCCCTGGTGCTGTGTTCCCGTGGCAGAGCTTTCCCAGGGTGTTTTCTCCCCGGAGCTGGCGCGCGCCGCCGCACAGGAAATTCTGGTTGCACCATTATTGCAGAGCCTATTGTTTGGGGCAAGGGCAGGATTCGGGCTTGCTCACATCCTCCAGTGTCTCACTGTGCTGGAAGGATGTGGTGGGGTAGCCAGGGCTGCAGGAGGAGCACAAAGCTCCAAGCTGGGTTTGTGCAGGGTTCATGCTTAGCCCAGATCCCTGCGTTTCTGACCAAACCCGCCCCTCTGGTTTTCCATGGGAAACCTCAGGGTTAAGGAAAACTTGGAGTGAGGATTGAGCAGGGCACAGTCCTTCGTTGCAGTTGGCAGCATTTTGCTGCTCAGCCCGCTCCTGTCTGTGCATGGTGTGTGGTGGGCACCTTGTGCAGCCAGGTGGGGTGGGGCAGGTGCACCCCGAGGGGTGTAAAATGAGAGTTTGGGGGATGCAGAACCCACCGAGTCCTGCTGGAGATGGCAGCACACGTGTCCTGGCTCTCGGGGTGTGCAGGCAGGCAGAGCACGTGGCTGCTCTGTTTCACCTGCCACAGCCTCGTGGCATGGCCGGGGCCTGTTCACCAGCCCTGCCTCAGTTCTGTCGGGTGTTGGAGCGAGCTGCTCTGCCCGTGTTTGCTTTCTTTGCCTTTCCCCCGCGCTAATGCCGCGGTTTAGATGGTTGGCTGTGATTGCTGCCTTTCCCAGGCTGGGCTCTGCGGGCTGCTCCTCACTCACCCGTGTGAGCCCCGGCTCCCTTCAGGCTGCCTGCCGTGCTTTGGCTGCCGGCAGGAGCAGGAGGATCCCAAAGCTTTGTTGTTGGCTGCTCACCCTGCTCGGGTTTTTCATTCCCTTTTTGGCTGCCATCCCAAAAGAGGGAAGGCTCCAAACCAGGGCGGGTGTAAAGAGTGAAGCTGCACGTGTGACTGTGCAAAGCCAGGGCACCACAGGGAATATTTCTGTGTCTGCTCTGAGATTTTGACCCTCATTCATGGAGAAAGTTTCCTAAACTTCAAGATAGACTAAAATTCACAGAAGTGTGAAGTAGATGATAGAGAGTAGTGTAGGTGTGTCACTTGGTGAGATATTTAGGATTTGGGATTTTTAGTGTGTTGTGGATGGAAGCAAGATGGAGGGCACAGGGTGTTGTCCTGGGTTTCTTCTTCATGCTTATTTTTCCTCCTTTTTAATGGGTTTGAGTGGCATTTTGTAATTGGGCAGAAAAGTCCCCATTGTGGGCTTCCAGGGATCAGTTACTGGGTTAAAAGGGGAAATAATCCAGGTGTCAGTTCTTAATTGGATAGTTTAGTCCTCAAAGCCCTTGTGTAACAAGAGATAGTTAGCTATTTTGTGCCTTCTAATGAAAAGCTGCAGAAGTCATGGTTGTGAGGCTGTTTTACTGATCAGAGATAATAAACTCCTGAATCTGAACATGAACTACCTCCTCAAGTGCCTTCAATCCAGACCCAGAGAAGCTGATATGTGACATTGCTGCCCTGCTGCACTCCAGGGCAGAATTCAGCCTGGAACTTCCCCGGGCTTTTCCCTGAGCTGCTCCAGCCCCAGCGGAGCCCCGGGCAGGCTGTGCAGGGGAGGCTGTGCAGGGGCAGGCTGTGCAGGGCAGGCTGTGCAGGGGAGGCTGTGCTGGCTCTGTGCAGCAGGGCGCTGAGCTGGCACACAAAGGGACCCAGGCAGCCTCAGAGCCGTGCCCGTGCTGCCACGTGCCTGGCAGAGGGACGGGGAGCCTGGCAGCAGCTGTCCCGTGTCCCTCAGTGCCCCAGCCAGGCTGGCAGTGCCCGTAGCTCATCTGCTGCCGCCCTCACGCTGGCACAGGGCACCAGCTGCTGCCGTCCTGCTGCCACTGGGCTGGCATTGTCTGCCAGGGCCTCCTGCACACTCAGGGCTTGTTTGAGAGAACCATGGATCAGTTTAAAGCTGCCCCGTGTCTCTCGTGGCTGGAGGAGTGCCTATTGTGTGAGGGAACAGCAGCGCTGTGTGAGGGGCTGTCCTGGCACGGGAGCTGTGTCACTGCAGGGGGAGGTGACACGTCCTGCTGGCCCGTGGTGGCTGCAGAACCTCCAGAGAGCAGCTTTGCCCAGGCAGAGCTGGGCTCCACCACAGCATCCTTGGCCTCCCTTGGCCAGGCTGGGGCAGGGGGGGCACCAGGGTCCTGCCTGAGCTCGGCTCTGCAGCTGAGAGTGGGAGGAGGAGGAGGAGGAGAGCATTCGCCGGGTCTATGGGCAGTGAGAGATGTTGGGTTTGCACTGGAAGGGTGAAACCCCATCAGGCAACCCCAGGGTCTGCTACCACCTTCCCATCCCTCCCTTGCCCTGTAGGGAGCTGGACAATATTCCTGGGTGCAGAGCATGTCCTAAACTGGGTTTGCAGCCTGGGCGCTGGAGGTGGGAAAGGCTCTGGCAGCTGTGAGAGCAGGAGAGCAGCACACCCCGTGTCCCTCTGCTGTCACCCTGGGAGCATCCCCTGAGGGTAACGGGGAAAGCAGCAGGACTCGGGGGTGTCCTGGCATTCCACAGAGTGCCCTGTGCTGCATGGGCTGGGTGGTGGCAGCAGGGTGAGCATGGCCCCCGTGGTCTGGGTGATGGCAGCAGGGTGACAGTGCCCCTGTCGTGTGGGTTATGGAACCATGGTGAGCATGGCCCCATGGTGAGGGTGATGGCAGCAGGGCGAGGGTGCTCCCATGGTGAGCGTGGTGGCAGCGGGGTCAGTGTTGCCCCATGGTGTGGGTGATGGCAGCAGGGTCAGTGTTGTTGCCCCATGGTGAGGGTGATGGCAGCAGGGTAAGGGTGACCCTGTGTTGGACATGATGGCAGCAGGGTGAGGGTGACCCCATGGTGTGGGTGATGGCAGCAGGGTCAGTGTTGCCCCAATGTGAGGGTGATGGCAGCAGGGTGAAGCTGATGGCAGCAGATGAGGGTGCTCCCATGGTGTGGATGATGGCAGCAGGGTGAGGGTGCTGCCATGGTGAGGGTGGTGGCAGCAGGGTCAGTGTTGCCCCAATATGAGGATGATGGCAGCAGGGTGAAGCTGATGGCAGCAGGGTGAGGGTGCTCCCATGGTGAGGGTGGTGGCACCATGGTCAGTGTTACCCCTTGGTGAGGGTGACCCCATGGTGAGGGTGGTGGCACCATGGTTGGTGTTGCCCCATGGTGAGGGTGACCCCATGGTGAGGGTGGTGGCACCATGGTCGGTGTTGCCCCATGGTGAGGGTGACCCCACGGTGTGGGAATGCTGAGTGTGGCTGGGATGGGTGTCTGGGAGCCCAGCTGAGCCTGGGGGATGCTCTCTGCACCCTGTGCTCTCTCTCTCTCTCTGTTTTCCAGGGAGATTTCACACACCACTGGCTGATGAGCTGACTTTATGTGGTGTAAGTCCTGCCAAAACAATTTCTTCCTGTTATTGCTGCTCCAGTTTTAGAGAAGTGATAAGAACCTTTTACAAGGACCTGGTTTCTCCCAGGGGCTCTGCTGCTCTGAGCTGGGAGCTTTGAGCAGCAGTTCCCAGGGTGACTTTTCCTCAGTCCTTCAGTGAAATTTCAGAGTTAGATTTAGTTAAATGATTTAGGGAATGTCTGAGTATGGTCTGTGTAGGGTCTCTCCACAGCCAGATGGATCTGGTTCATTTAGGGTGATATTTCCTATGAATTATCTCTTCAGTTGCTCTTGGAGGTGGTTAATGAAGGGCAAAGACCTTGGAGACAAGGCTTGTGTTAAAATGAGAGCTGAGACAATGTGAGGCTGTGTCTGGACCTGGGTTGGAGCTGTGGGACCATCCCAGGTCTCACTCCTGGTGCCTTCAGCTGTTGGCTCCTCTTGTGACACTATTTTGTTTCCATTCCTGCAAAGGCAGATTTTTAAGGCCAGACCTTAAATGTTCCAATGGGAATGGGGGTGGATCTCAAACCCCCTTCTGCTTAGTTCTTAATTTGTTTTGAGTGAACAAACTGAATACAAAGCAGAGCCACCAGAAATACAGAATCCTTGAATGGTTTGGGTTGGAAGGGACCTTAAAGAACATCTTGTTCCAGGCCCTGGCTGGGCAGGAACACCTTCCTCTGGAAGGTTTGAGGGCTGCAGTGTGGGCCTGTGCCAGGCAGGGCTGGATCAGCTGTGGTGGCCCAAGATACAGGAATAATTCCAGGTTTCCCAGTGGCAAACAGAGCTGGGAGGGCTCTGGCTGCTGCTGAACAATCAGGGCTGAGCAGGCTGCACTCCTGTTCCTGAGAGAGAGAGGCTGCTGGAGGAAGGAAAACCAGGAAAAAAGGCAGTTGGTCATGGGGTCAGGTGCTGCAGGGTGGCAGGGCTGTGCCAGCACCTCAGGTGTGGAGGGTGAGGGAAATGGGGGCCACACAAGCCCTGGTGAATGCAAGCATTGAGCCACGGGGATTCTGCAGAGCTGAGCTCTTCAGCTGGGCTGTGCACAGAGCCTCTGGCCAGGTGTGGTGCTGGGAACTGTGGAAATGAGTTGGTGTTGCAAACAGGGATCCTGCAGAGGGGATCTGCTGCAGCCAGAGCCAAATCTTTGCTTCTGACCCTTCAGGGGTTGGTGTTTCCTTGCTCTGGGATGCAGCAGCAGTGCCTTGGAGAAATTCTCCAAGGGCAGGAGCTCCTCTGTGGCCTCTCTCTGGTCTCTGTGACTTCTTGACATAATAATTAAAGCCAACTACTTAAATAAACTTTTGTAAAGATAATGAGTTGCATTAGGTAGAAATATTTGTATAAAATGGAAGTAAATAAATTACATAACCCAGCTTGTGTTTGACACAGCTAGAAGCAGTTTTCTCCAAGACACAGATTATTCCATAATTGCTCCTTAATGAAGTTCCTGCCTCTTTGCTCTGAAGGGTTTGCCCTTGTCCAGAGCACAGGAGGAAGCAGCAGGTTTTTGGAAGTTTCATGATCCAGGCTGGCATGTTTGTGCTCCTCAAAGCTCCTCTGTGATCAGTGGGTTCTGCACCCATAAAGGATCAGGGCAATGCCACCAAACAGGTGTGTAGGAAATACAGGGAGTCCATTCCTGTGATTTCAGGCTGGAATGTTGTGTGTGATAATTACTCTCTAATCTTTCCAGGCACCTTGCTTTGATTCCTGGAGAGTCTCACCTTTATTTACAGCTACAGCATGTGTTAATTAAGACAGTCAAAAACGAAGATTTTTTTTTTTGGGAAGAGCTTTACTGCAGAGTGCTGCAGGACAACTCCATGGAGTGATTGCTGGATGCTCCTTGAGGCACCCCTCAGAAGATCCCAAGCATTGCCCATCTTCCCTCAAACACACAAAAGGAGATGCAACTTTGGCTGGAAGCAGGAAGGAGATGTGGATTTGGGTGGGGTTGGAGGACCTTCCCTGGTTCTTTCTGTCCCCTCTGCTGAATGAGGATAACACATGGCAAGGGGAATACTGAGATCCCTAATCTGAGTTTAGTTTGGGCACCTAAATACATGTTGGCACATGCCAGTGGGAAATCTGATTTAGGTGTTAAAGGTACAACTTTCCCTCTGGTGATGCCTCAGGTTGAGCTTTTCTATTTTTCCCATTCTGTGCTGCTTTAGTGTGTGGGTCTGGGCTGCATATGAGGGGATGCTGAGCTCTGTGCATAGAGCAGGGAGACAAAACAATTCCTGCTCCAGCTGGGACCAAGGACAAATGATCCAAATCTCAGCCCAGGAGCACAAACACCGTGGGCTGGAGAGAAAAACAAGGATGGGACTGCCTGGGCTAAAGCTGGAATGGGACAATGAACTGCAATGTGCAAATGGAGCAGAACTGATCACAGTGAGAGACCCCGTGAGCAGTTGAGGACTTTTGTGACCATTTTGGTTCATCTTGGGTGCAGCCCTGGCTGGGCTCTTGTGCTGCCCAAGGTGGATCCATGGAGGAGATCCTTTTCATAAATCCCTACTTTATTCTTTAACTCTGTCCAGCCTCTGCTCAGCTCAGCCTTCACAAGGCATCACTGGGGTGTCTGGGAGCATTTCCTGAGTGTGCAGGGGGGTTTCTAGAGAAGCAACAGTCTGGGGCAGGATCTTCTGCAGAGTCCAGCCCAGTAGCCTTCAGAGCCTGCTTTAATCTGCTCTTTTGCAGGTGGTGGAGGGTTGGGGTTCAGCCTCACATGGCTTAAATTGGGATTTCTAATTGTGGAGGTGTGGGGACACCTCATTTTGAACTGGATAAATAACAGTGGGTTTGGTCTGGTGGCTGTGGAGCTGCATTGCTGTAGAGATGGGTCAGAACTTTGTGTTCCTGAGTTGGAAGGGATCCACAAGGATCACTCCTGGCCCTGCACCAGACAACCCCCATAATCACCAAACAACCCAGCTCCCAGATGAGGGGCTGGATTAATTTCTCTCTTCCTTTGCTCCTGCTCTGCTCGTACCCCCAGTGGAGGGGCACCCTGGGAGGGAAGTTCAGCAGTGACTTCTGCCAGGCTGGAACAAATGAAACAAGGGTGATGCCCTGGATGTGAAGGTCACAGAGATTTCAGTGGGTTTCACTGATTTTCATTGGGAACTTCATTCCTGCCTCCCTCCTGCCCTGTTGCACCTGTCCTGTCACCCCTGGGGCTGTGGGGCACTGCCTGCCCTGTGTCCACAGGCAGGACTGAAGCACCCACCAGCCCTGTGCCAGGGATGGCTCCTTGCAGCCCTTCCCAGCTGCTCTGTCCTTCAGGGAGATTATTTCTGGCACGCTCCGTCAGGTTTCTTGATTTTCTTGCTGCAGGTAGTTGTGAAACAGCAGCTGTTCTGCAAGTGCCACTGCTGGGCTGACACTCGTTTGCCTGCTCCTGTGGGGAGGAGGGAGAGGGAATTAAGGACACATGAAAAAGAGGGATTAAAGTCAATGGAAGATCCCTCTGCTTCTGTGGGAATTGAGTTTTGCTCAGGTTTTCTGCTGGACAAGCCCTTATTCTTTAATGTTGTTTTTTTTTGTTGTTGAAGCATGTCTGTTGTTTCCTCTGAAGGAAGAAAGGGTCACTTTTTCCACACTGCTGACGTGAGCTGTGAATCACAGTGGTTTTGGGAAGGTGCTGTCCCTGGGACCAGTCACCTGTCAGAATATTTGCTGCCTTCACCCTGATGTCCTGAGGCATTTTGCAGCCCATGTGCCAAAGGGCTGGGCATGACCACAGCTCAGAATGCACTTCTGGTGCTTCTCCAGGGGGATGGGCAGGAAGGATTGGCTCCTTAAAGCTCTGGGTTTGCAGGCAGTGCTGTAGCCTATGGATGGGAGGTGATTTTACTACAGGAAGGAAATGTGTCAGCACGCAGCAAAGATCCAGCACCCGGCCTGGAAGCCAAGGGGGGTCTGCCCTGGTGCTCCAGCCACAAGGAGGGCACAACTCTGGGGGGGCATGAAGGGAGCTGGGCAGGCTGTGTGGGTGCTGGGCAGGCTCTGTGGATGCTGGGCAGGCTCTGTGGATGCTGGGCAGGCTCTGTGGATGCTGAGTGGGTTCTGTGGATGCTGAGGGGGCTCTGTGGAGGCTGAGGGGGCTCTGTGGGTGCTGGGCAGGCTCTGTGGATGCTCAGGGGGCTCTGTGGATGCTGAGGGGGCTCTGTGGATGCTGAGGGGGCTCTGTGGAGGCTGAAGAGGCTCTGTGGAGGCTGAGGGGGCTCTGTGGATGCTCAGTGGGTTCTGTGGATGCTGAGGGGGCTCTGTGGGTGCTGAGGGGGCTCTGTGGATGCTGAGGGGGCTCTGTGGGTGCTGGGCAGGTTCTGTGGATGCTGGGCAGGCTCTGTGGATGCTGAGGGGGCTCTGTGGATGCTCAGTGGGTTCTGTGGATGCTGAGGGGGCTCTGTGGATGCTGAGGGGGCTCTGTGGATGCCGAGGGGGCTCTGTGGGTGCTGGGCAGGCTCTGTGGATGCCGAGGGGGCTCTGTGGATGCCGAGGGGGCTCTGTGGAAGCTGAGGGGGCTCTGTGGATGCTGAGGGGGCTCTGTGGATGCTGAGGGGGCTTTGTGGATGCTGGGCAGGCTCTGTAGATGCTGGGCAGGCTCTGTGGATGCCGAGGGGGCTCTGTGGATGCCGAGGGGGCTCTGTGGATGCCGAGGGGGCTCTGTGGATGCCGAGGGGGCTCTGTGGATGCCGAGGGGGCTCTGTGGATGCTGAGGGGGCTCTGTGGATGCTGGGCAGGCTCTGTGGATGCCGAGGGGGCTCTGTGGATGCTGGGCAGGCTCTGTGGGTGCTGGGCAGGTTCTGTGGATGCTCAGGGGGTTCTGTGGGTGCTGAGTGGGCTCTGTGGATGCTGGGCAGGCTCTGTGGATGCTGGGCAGGCTCTGTGGATGCTGGGCAGGCTCTGTGGATGCCGAGGGGGCTCTGTGGATGCTGAGGAGGCTCTGTGGATGCTGAGGAGGCTCTGTGGATGCTGAGGAGGCTCTGTGGATGCCGAGGGGGCTCTGTGGATGCTGAGGGGGCTCTGTCGATGCTGGGCAGGCTCTGTGGATGCTGGGCAGGCTCTGTGGATGCCGGGCAGGCTCTGTGGATGCCGGGCAGGCTCTGTGGATGCCGGGCAGGCTCTGTGGATGCTGAGGGGGCTCTGTCGATGCCGGGCAGGCTCTGTGGATGCTGGGCAGTCTCTGTGGATGCCGGGCAGGCTCTGTGGATGCTGGGCAGTCTCTGTGGATGCTGGGCAGGCTCTGTGGATGCCGGGCAGGCTCTGTGGATGCTGAGGGGGCTCTGTGGATGCCGGGCAGGCTCTGTGGATGCTGGTAGGGCTGGGGAGCCCCTGGCAGCCGGGGCTGGTGCTGCCCTGCCTGTGCAGGCACGTGGAGCCTGCGTGGCAGTTCCTGCAGCAGCTGAGCAGGGCTGGAGATCCAGCACTGGGGAAACACAGGCTGGGGTGCCCTGGCTCACTGCATCCTCCACAGGGTGCACATCCTTGCAGAACTCATATCCTTGTCTTTGCTAAGGATTTGCAGCCTCATGCCTGGCTGCTGTGGAGCCCCAGGGCTTTCCAGGGCTGTGGAAGTGTATCACTGCTGCTCAGCATTGGCTGAGCACCGTCTCCTATAAAGAATTTAGGTTTGTGTGACATGAGCTGGCAAAGCAAGATGTTGTTTTTGCTTGGTGGCAATGTTTGGATATCCACGCTGTGCAATTTCCTGCAGAAACTAGATATTGCCTGCACGTGTTCCCAGCCTGTTTGTGTTTTAAAGCCTGGATGAAGCTGCAGGTGTGCTGGGCTCATCCTTGGATCTGCACCTCACAGGGGATGGGCCCTTTCAGGGTGACTGGTCCTGTCCTCCTCTGCTTGTGGCTTTTGTACAGACCTTTTGTAGAAAAGGCTAACAGCAAGCCTGTTAGCTAAAGCAGCGAGAAGAAGCCGAGAAGTAAGAAGAAGCTAATAAAAAGCTCTCTCCAAAACTATAACCAAAGAAATCGAGAAAAAAAAGATAAGAACACCTTGCAGCTAAATGAAGTAATTTTAGAAAAATAAATAAAGTCACTATAACTTTAACCAATAGCATTATGTTAATTTATTGTAGCCAATAAATCAAGTAAAAAAAGTATCAACAATTAAAAAGTGTATAAAAGTTAGCCATGTTAAAAAATAAAGTGTTACCAACTGAAACTGCTTGTAGTCTCTGCTTTATGTCGTGACTGCCTCAACAACAACAACCTTTGCCACACATGGCAATAAATTTGTTTGCTGTTGAAAAGGAGTAATCAGAGAGACTGCAGAATATACAGACTACAGAAAAGGGTGAAACAGAAAGGTGCCTAATACTCAGAACTCAACCCCCAGCTCTTTGTAAAAAGATTCAGGGTTTGGTCCATAAACAGGGACAAAGGGAACCTTTAGCTGCTCCTGCTCTGCTGAGTTTGATCCCTGGTAAATGGGATGAGCACCTTGGGGAGAGCAGGGTGGGCAGGCAGAGGAGACACAGCTCTGTGGCCACGTGTGCCTGCTCAGCCCCATCCCTGGGGCAGGAGTTGAGAAGCTCATCAGCAGTGATGCTCATTGGGTGCAGTGCTGGCTCCGTGTGTGGCTGGAGCTGTGGGAGCTGCCAGCCTTTGGCAGGGCACAGCCACGCTGGGCACATGGGCACGGCCAGCAGGGGCTGTGCTGCCATCCCTCCCCTAACTGCTGTAGTGTCCCTGTGGGATCATCCTGGCAGGCTGGCCTTGGTCAGCTGTGCATTTGAAGCCTTGGGTTAGGAGATGAGGAGCAGCTGGGCTGCACAAATGCAGAATAACTCAGCAGCAGCATCCCCACCAAGGCATCACCCAGCCAGCCACCCCCAGTTCCTGCAGGGCATCGCTGTGTGCCAGCCTGGGCTCAGTGGGTGCTGCTGCCTGCTCTGCAGTGGCTCTGGAGGCAGATTTGGGTGAGTTTTGGTTGTTGCTGTTGAGGGGAGAGCAGCAGAAAGGTGTCAGCCTGTCTAGGAGGCACCTTGTGACTTTGGAGTGTTTTGCACCAACCTTGTGAGGGAAAAGTAAAGAGCAGGCAGGTGTCAAACTACTGAAAATTCTCTGTGTGACCCCTAAATGTGTCTTTCTGAAGTGAAAAGCCCCAGCCTGGGTGCAGGCCAGGCCTGTGGCAGTCACTGTGGTTTTCTAGAAATACCAGAGCAGTTTTTCCATGTGCCTAAAGGCAGTTTAGTGCACGGCCACTGGCCTTCCTGAGCTGGATATCCTGGAATGCTGCAGTGCACAGAGGCACAGCAGCTGTCACTGGCCTGTTTGGGACATCACACCTTCCAACAGCCAGAAACTGGATTGATTTTATGGAAAAAACAGTGCAGAAGACTCTTCAAGGAAGTGTTTGCTGCTGAGGGCAAAGACATTTGTACACTTGATATACCTGGGGCTCTGAAGTGAGACTTGTCACCAATTTCAAAGCAAGGCAGGGAGATATCTCACCTTGTACTCAAAGAGCTGTGCTGGATGTGGGGGGTTTTCCACAATGAGGTGCCTGGGGAGTTGAGAGCCAAGGCCTGTGCTTGTGTGGTTGTGTTCAACTGCTCTGAGGAAAAGGGGAAAGGAGGGCAAGGGTAAATTCCACCCATGCAGCTGTCTGAGAGGAACAGGTCACTTGGGATCTGTTTGGAGGTAGAAACAGGGCTGGAAGTGAGACAATGAAGTAGAGATAAGGTGTTCTTTGACATCACCAGGGCCACATCAGGGAGTTGCTGAGTTACTTGCTGAAATAATCATGAAAATGTTGGAGCAGAATGGGTTGCTGCCTGTGCTCCCAGTCTCTGCTTGTGAGTTTGGGGCTGGCGTTGGCACCCAGCTCTTTGTTTCTAATCCTGATCTGAATGTGCTGAACCTACATTAGCACAGAATGCCAGACTGGGAGGTCTGTAACTATGGCAGTGTCCCCCAAACGTGACCCTCTGCTGCTCATCTCAGCACTGGCACTGATGGGTGCCGTGGAAGGTGGCACTCCTTTCTTCTCGTAGTAATTCCATGTCAAAAAGGAAATATAAATAAACTCCCCAAACAAAAGGAGCAAGGAAAAAATAATTCTTTCAAACATTTGAGCAGGAACAATAGGGTAGGATATGCACTCTCTGGGGAGGGGTAATGGCTGAAAGCGATAGGAGCACAGTGCTGCCTTGCTCTGTACCTAGCTGGGCTCAGCGAGGATTATTTATAGCAAATGTTATGGCAGAAGCATGTGTGACCTGCAGGCTCCCAGCTAGGGGAAGAGCTTTCCTGTGCTGTCTCTGGGATACAATAGACAATTATTTAGACACTATCTTTGTCTCAAGATATAAACAATTAAACGCTGGCTACTGATTCCTGCTCTGATGTTCAGATCGTGCTTTCTTGCTTAGGGATTTGTGGAGAAGGCCAGGATTTTTGAGAAATGTCACAGCTGTGAGGTTCCTGAGGCATCTCTACCAAACTGACTAATTGGGAATGCAGAGCAATGTCACAAGCACCACGAAGCTGTTGCTTCCCAAAGGTTTGCAGCCAGTGGTTCAGTGTTGTTCAGCTGACATTAATGGGGTGTGGATGGGTGTAGACCCCTGAATGTGCCTGTTCCATTGTGTTTTGGCTCATCACTGTGGTATTAAAGTACCTACAGCTGCTACTGGATAGTAATTAAGTGTTCTTACATATAATTAACTACTTTCAACTGACTGCTGAACAGTTTAAATAATCTACATGTAATGGCAGATATTTTGGTATTAGAATGGTGACAGTTGGTGCCAAATAGCTGGAGAGGTTGGGGAAACAGCTATTGTGCATCAAAACAACCTTGTGCTGGCAGATGACTCCTCCTTCAGGCTCCCTCCTTTTCCTGGGGTCCCTGCCCCTCCTGGCTGCCAGAACCAGAAGGATCCTTTTGGATCCCTTCAGGACTCACCTCAGGTTTATTTTCTGTAGAGCAGAAGAATTTAGAATTGCAAAAAAGGGGAGATGTAGGGTGCTGCTGCTGTGGCTCAGTGGGCAGGGGGTGAATCTGCACCTGCAGTTCCTGGATCAGCAGTGTGGATCTGGAGGAACATTTAGCACAGGTGCAGTGCCAGAGCTGTGTGGGCTTGTGAGAGCCTTGGTCTGAAATCCACCTTCAGCAAGAACTGATTATTAAGTTCATTATTTCATTCCAGTTGTATTCCAGGGATTTTAGATCTCTGTGTTTTTATCTGGAGCTCAGCTTTGCACAAGGAGCTGGGTGCTGGCACTCTCTCCTTCCCAGTGTGTGTGAAGATGATCCTGGCTTGCTGTAAGGTTTTAGTGCTCTGTGTGCTGCAGAGGCCGGGGCTGGTGCCCTGTTCAGCTGCCTGGCAGCTCCCTGCAGTGCCAGCCCATCTCCAGTGTGGAGCTGTGGTGTTTGCAGTGAGCTGCTCCCTGCCTGGCAGCGCCAGCACCGGCCCAGTTTGTCTGACAGATGCAGTGGAGCAGCTCTCTCTCCCCCTTGGCCGCAGGCAAAATGAGTCTCCTGCTCTAATTTCATTGTGTTTGGCCATCTCACAAACTCTAAAGCTCCCTGTAATGGGAAGGAAGTAATGTTTAAATTATACATGAGTGAACTGATTTACTCAGCCTGAAGTTTTGAGTTCCGTCCTTATAAATACAGGGCTGGAGCTATCAGTCTGTGCATCCATCCGTCTGCCTGGTGGACATTGAATTAACAGGAGCACAAATGCAGACCCAGGACTGTAAAAGCTTTGGCTTAAACCAGTGCAAACCCAGTGGGGCAGATGGTGCTGCCACAGGGAACGTGTCATGTTTGCCTGGAGTTATCTTGTCTGCCAGTCTGCCCTCAGTGATGGGGCAGACCATTGCTGCAGGGTCCCTTCTGCCACTGGCAAGTGCTGAAGTCACCATCCCTGGAAATATTAAAAGAGTGTGTGGATGTGACACTTGAGGACATGATTTAGTGGTGGTGGTGCTGGGTTGATGGTTGGAATTGATCTTGGAGGTTTTATTAGTCTTAATGATTCTGTGATTCTAAAACTCAGTGTTTTGATAATGTCTGTCCATTCCTGACTAGGAAGGGATTCAGACTGCTCCTCTGTCTGTCTCCTGCTCCTAATGGAGGGGTTTAGCTTCCTGTGGAAGGGATTTTGCAGAGCATGTGAAATGCTGGTTCAATTCTCTGGTTCCTTCCTATGGGCACGGGCTCCGCGCTCCTCGGGGACCCTGGTGCCGGAAAGTCGTAACTGCGCTCGCTGATGGGCTGGAGATCCCTTTTGCAGATGTTTCACCCAGGTCTCTCCTTCCACCTCGATTGAAATAAATGAGCAATCAAGCTGCCGTGCTGCCATGCCTGGCCGAGGCCCAGCAGCAAACCGTCCTCCTTGACCCAGAAACAGAGGATGCTGGATTTTTGTAGGGGCTGCATTGGTTTGTGGGGTGGGGAGCTGCCAGGTGGGCAGGGACTTGATCAACAGGCTGCATCCTCGGGGTGTGCTCTGTGAGCAAGCACAGCTCTGCCCTTGGCCCTTGGATGTGGCACCCAACAAGTCTGAAATGTCTGTGGAGACATAAACAGAAAGGGGGAGAAGTCACGATTCTCTCCCTATTTGTTTGACCTAAATACATTGAAGTAACTGTACCCCCATGAAAGAGATAATTTCCTGACGCTGGAGAGCTTAACATCTGTTTCCTCCCATTTTTTTTCAGTGGTAGAACATGGTAACGGAAGAACTGGCGGGGTTTTCTTTCCTCTTTTTCTTTTGTATAGCAAGAGGCGCTGCATGCTTGGGCTAAATACGCTCTCCGAGAGCAGACAGGTTTCTCTCAAGGGTTATATGATCATTTGTTCTCTATTTTCTCTCCTTCCTGCCTCCCCCCGCCCCTCCTGGAGAGGAGCGGATACAGCGAAGCCCAGGCAGGACTTCCTTAGCTCAGCCGTGCCTCTGGCAGGCTGCGCCGCGTGCCCTCTCCCTGTCACCCCCCTTCCCCGAGAAACAATGGCCAAAGGCTCCTTCTTGTTTGTTATTTTGGATCCTGCAGAGGAAGAGCCGAGTGGAAGATCGTGTCCCCGGGGGCCCTCGGTGCATTCCAGCTCTGGCAGCGCCCGCCGAGGCTGTCGGCGCCTGGGCCGGCCCCGGGCCTTTCGCTCCAGCCCTGGGCTGCTGGGGGGACACGGCTTGGAAACACATTTAGCACTGCTGAGGGGTGAGAGGAGAGGGATGGAGAACCTTGGAGGAGTGTCTGGAGTCACTGCTCCACAGGGAGTGAGATCCTGTCCTTGGAACATCCAGCACAGCGCAGGTTGTCACAGTGCCAGGGGGAGCTGGGCATTTCTACCAACAATTCTGACATGGTTTGAACCCCCAGCTTCTCCTTTGCACATGGGGGGCACTGAGCCTCAGACCCTCTCTGGCTCCAAAACCTCCAGGATGACCTTGCATCTCTCCAGGTGCTTTGAGCCGGCAGCTCTGTGGAGGAGAGCGCAGTGTCTGGCATGTGATCCTGTCTAGGCTGCCCCAAGGGCAACCCCACCACCAATTTCCTCGTAGTTCCCTTCAAAGGTTTGTTGTTTCTCAGGGCCCCAGTCAAAATAGTTCTTTCGGGTCACTTGATAGAAGGGATTTACCATTTGCCTGGAACCTGGAATATCCCACAGCACCAAGGGATCCTGGAAGCACAGAATGGTTTGGGTTGGAAGGAACCTTTGAAACCATCTCGTTCCACCTGTGCCATGGGCAGGGACACCTTCCCCTATCCCAGGCTGCTCCAAGCCCAGTCCAGCTCAGCCTTGGACACTGCCAGGTTTCAGGGGCAGCCACAACTTCTCTGAGCACCCCGTGGCAGTGCCCTCCTAGTGCTTCAAAGTACTAAATATATATTTCTTAAAAGTTACTTCTGCTTGTTGTCCAAAACCTGCAGAGATTTGAAGAGGGATTTCAGGGATTGTGTGGTGCCTGCCTGGCAAACAGCCTGAACTGTGTGCTGTTAAATGAGCAGTTTCTTTCCATCATTAGTGTCCCTTGAGAAAACTCAGCCTGGATCAGACTAATCCTAATTTCCCAACTGATGCTTCCTTTCTGGTAGGTCTTGCTACCCTGCTGCCTTTGGACCTGGTGTTGTGGTTTAGCCTGGTTTTGCTCTGCGTGTGGATAAGTTGTGTAGGGCAGCTCAGCAGCATGAGATTGCCCATGGGAAGTGTCAGTCCCTGGGGGGTGGCTTGTGACAGCCCCGATTGCTTGGGCCTGATTCCATGTCCTTTAAGTCTATGAGAACTGTCAACTTTAGTGGGTGTTCCCTGGGCCTGTGCTGTTATTTCTGCTGGCTGTCTGCTAAATCACACTGAAAAGGAGCAGAATTGCTCTGACTCCCACCTGTATCGTGCAGGAAGAGCCTGTTGCCAAGGGAATGTTGTGCAAGCACGAGTGAGATACAGACACCTATTTCTTTCTTACAGATTGGTTGGGATAAGACAAAAAATATGGAAAGAATTTGGAGGGGGAGTCATGGCTGTAGATACAGATGTTTGTGTAACACACCTGGTGCCCTTGGCTGGGGATTTTATTAATCTCAGTTTATTCATCCCCCTCCGTGACCTGGAAAAGGAAAGTGAATTTTTAGAATGACAGGCTGCTTTGGGAAGAGCAGGGCAAGGCAGGGACCAACACAGCCCCTGTACACTGGAACTGTTGGCAGTGTTTTCTTGATTGCTGGAGTTTTATAAAACCATCTTCCCCTCCAGGTGAGATTCTGTGTGTTTTGGAGAGCAAACACACGAGCCTTTGGTCTCCAAACCTGGCTGAGCCACCCTCCTTAGGCTCGGGTAATCTGTGGGCAGTGGAAGAGGTGGAAGTTAATTGTGTTTTCTGTGGTTAAAACCCTGCTTGAAGTGATGGTAGTCCCAGCTCAGCTGCTGGGTGGTGACTTGCTATGACTTGACATCTGCAACTGCAGCTCAAGGAGGAGAAAAATAAACATGTGGTTGACAAGTGGTGTTGTTTTCTAATAGCTCTTCCCACAGTGTTTCTTCAAAACCTGTTTCCCCTGCACCCTGCTCAGAAAGGTGAGCAGTGGTTCATCAGACACTCTCAGGGCCGCTTTCCTCCATATTCAAATTTTATTTTGTCATGATGGGCCTAAATGCCCCCAAGGCCCTGTGGTTTGGTTGGTAAAGCCACCTTTGCCCTGCTTGGCTGGAGGGAAGCACAGGCTGCCCCAGGCAGCTGCTGCAGGTGTTTGCAGAGCAGTGGGTGCTGCCTTCAGCAGCTCCTGCAGGCGCTGCAGCAGAGCAGATTTGGGCTCCTGCTCAGGGAACACTGAGGGAAGGTGGCTGAAATTTGCCTCGAGGGTGGGAGGTTTGCTCTGGGTGGGGCAGTGCCAGTCCTGGGGCTGGAGATGGTTTAGGGGCTGTGCTGGGCTGTGGGCACTGAGGGAAGCTGTGCTGGGACTTGGCTCCTGCCAAGGTCAGCCTGTGGTTTTGATGCCTTCAGTTTCAGTTTTCATGTTTTCCAGACTCTGTACTGCATTGGTTATAACTCTGAACTTCATATGAAGTGTTAGCAGTTCTCCTCACAGCTCAGTCACACAGAACAATCCTTTTCCAGCCCCAGAACCAAGGACACCACTGCAGCTTCAGGCCCAAAATGTGCAAACAACAGAGAACTGGGGAGAGCAAACTGAGAGAATGGGACTGCATCACCTGGAGCTGGAATTGGACAATTAACCCCCAATGGAAATGGACCAAAACTGATAAAAGTGTGAGAGCTTGTGATCCTCATCCAGCTTGGGTGCAGCCCTGGCTGGGCTCTTGTGCTGCTCAAGGTGAATCCTGTGAAGGCCTTTTAATAAGTCCCTGCTTTATTCCTTTAACTCTGTCCAACGTCTGCTCCAGG
Organism: Geothlypis trichas; assembly: GCA_009764595.1. NCBI lineage: Eukaryota > Metazoa > Chordata > Aves > Passeriformes > Parulidae > Geothlypis > Geothlypis trichas. Next base: position 18,918,188 of record CM019914.1, on the reverse strand, counting down.
AGCCTCTCAAAGTATCAGTTTCAGTGTGTGCAGTCCTGCAGGTGTGACTGGGGGAATTGAAACACCCACAAGGTGCTTTTGAAGATGAGGAGAGGTTCAGGTGAGGCTGTGGAGGAAGGGGAGATGGAGAGGAGGAACAAAACACTGGTCACAGAATGGGTCTCCTCTCTGCTTAGAGTGCTCTGGCCTCATGGTGCAGCTCTAATTTACATCTGCTTTAAAGCTGCTTAAAAAAAAGAAATAATACAACCCCTCCTTACTTAATTTTAAAGCCACCCATGTGCCCTGTGATTCTGGATTCTGTTGCTTCTCTGGGGAGGACTGTGCAGGATCTGTCCCTTGTTATGGGCTCTCTTTTGCCTGCCACATGAGGAACAGCCTGTCTCCTCTGTGCTAGCATCCCTCCAAAGACTTCACAGGCAAGCCTCTTCCCTTTGAATCTTCTTTCCTCATGCAGGATCCACCCAGCCAAAAACAATAAAACATAAAACTGGAAAGAGAAAACAAACAAAAAACCAGGGCCATTTGTGATTTCTGTCTTTTGCTGCCAGTTGGCTGCACGACTTGAAACGACTGAAGTGCTCTTTTTTTTCCCCCCACCACTCCTTCCAACCCATTCCAATGTGTTAGTCTTTAAGTTGCAGCAGGAATCTCTGGGAATAACTCACATCCCAAAGTGACAGCCTGAGAAATGAGGAGCTGGTCTCCTCCTCAGGCACCAGATGGAGGAACTGTCCTGCTCAACCCTTGGCCTTTTGGGAACAAAAGCTTCTGTGGTCTGTACAGGGACCCATAGCAGCCCAGCCTCCAGCATGAATTTCTGCTGCAGGGTTTAAATGGTGGCAGGTGGTGCTGAGGCCCAAAAGTGCCTGGGGAAGGAGGTTCTTTCTTAAAACTTTCATGGTGAAGGAGGTTCTCTCTTAACACCTCCATGGTGAAGGAGGTTCTCTCTTAAAACCTCCATGGTGCTGTGTACAGGAGGCTGAGTAAAGAGACAGCCAGAGCAGAGCATCAGCCCTGTGCTTGGGCTGGGGAACTGGGGTGAGCCTGGAGGTACCCACTGAGCTGGGGGCCTGCACAGGGGGTGTGTGGTTGGGCTGGGGAGCTGTGGGGTCTGTCTGGCAGTGGGCATTTAGGGTGTGTAATTGTAGGGTGTGCTTGGCTGTATCCGGTGGTGCTGTGCAGATATGGGGTGTATTTGGCAGTGCAGATTTAGGCTGTGTCACTGTGGGGTGTATTTGGCTGTATTCCTTCAAGATGTGTAATTGAGTGGGGTGTATTTGGTAGGGTACATTTAGGGTGTGCAGCTGTGGGGTGTATTTGGCAGTGTACATTTAGGGTGTGCAGCTGTGGGGTGTATTTGGCAGTGTACATTTAGGGTGTGCAGCTGTGGGGTGTATTTGGCAGTGTACATTTAGGGTGTGCAGCTGTGGGGTGTATTTGGCAGTGTACATTTAGGGTGTGCAGCTGTGGGGTGTATTTGGCAGTGTACATTTAGGGTGTGCAGCTGTGAGGTGCATTTGGCAGTGTACATTTAGGGTGTGCAGCTGTGGGGTGTATTTGGCAGTGTACATTTAGGGTGTGCAGCTGTGGGGTGTATTTGGCAGTGTACATTTAGGGTGTGAAGTTGCAGAGTGTGTTTGGCTGTATTTGGCAGTGATGCTGTGTCACCGTGGGGTGTATTTGGCAGTATTCCATCAGGATGTGTCACTGTGGGGTGTATTTGGCTGTATCCAGTGATGTTGTGTAGGTCTGGGGTGTATTTGGCAGTGCACATTTAGGTTGTGTGAGTGTGAGGTGTATCTGACTCTATACTATCAGGTTGTGGAATTGTGGGGTGTACTTGGCTGTATTCAATCAGGAAATGTAACTGTGGGGTGTATTTGGCAGTGCCCATTTAGGCTGTGTCACTGTGGGGTGTGTTTGGCGGTATCCAGTGATGCTGTGTCACTGTGGGGTGTATCTGGCAGTGCCCATTTAGGCTGTGTCACTATGGGGTGTATCTGGCAGTGCCCATTTAGGCTGTGTCACTGTGGGGTGTATCTGGCAGTGCCCATTTGGGCTGTGTCACTGTGGGGTGTATCTGGCAGTGCCCATTTAGGCTTTGTCACTGTGGGGTGTATCTGGCAGTGCCCATTTAGGCTGTGTCACTATGGGGTGTATCTGGCAGTGCCCATTTAGGCTGTGTCACTTTGGGTTGTATCTGGCAGTGCCCATTTAGGCTGTGTCACTGTGGGGTGTGTTTGGCTGTATCCAGTGATGCTGTGTCCCTGTGAGGTGTATTTGGCTGTATCTAGTGAGGCTTTGTCACTGTGGGGTGTATCTGGCAGTGCCCATTTAGGCTGTGTCACTGTGGGGTGTGTTGGGCACAGGCAGTGCCCATTTAGGCTGTGTCACTGTGGGGTGTGTTGGGCACAGGCAGTGCCCATTTAGGCTGTGTCACTGTGGGGTGTATCTGGCAGTGCCCATTTAGGCTGTGTCACTATGGGGTGTATCTGGCAGTGTCCATTTAGGCTGTGTCACTGTGGGGTGTATCTGGCAGTGCCCATTTAGGCTGTGTCACTGTGGGGTGTGTTGGGCACAGGCAGTGCCCATTTAGGCTGTGTCACTATGGGGTGTGTTGGGCACAGGCGGTGCCTCCACCACAGCCCAGAGCAGAGCCGGCAGCACCTCACATGTTGAGGTGCTTTTTTTGCCCTTTATTAAAGGGCAAAAATGGCCTGGAGGAGTGAAGAAGGGGAGATACAAAAAGGTGAGAAGCAGCTCTGTGAGCACTGAGGCTGGTGAGGATGAGGTGCTGAACAGGGGGTGATCCCTGGCAGCAGTTGTGGCCTGTGCAGGCCCCGCACACCCTACACAGGAGCAGCAGGTTCTCCTGACGGGAGCGGGACCTGTGATGGCTCCACAAGGCAGGAACGGGACCTCTGGAGGCTCCACACAGGAGGAGGGGGATGTTCCTGGTAGGAATTGTATCCTGTGGAGCTGATTCCTGGCAGAAATTGTAACGAGTGGAGGCCCCACACAGGAGCAGTTCTCCTGACAGGAGCCGTGGCCTGTGAAGGCCCCACGGGAGCCCGGGCGAAGTGTGAGAAGGAAGGACAACTATCATGTCCCAGCCATTCCTTTCCCAGTTCCCAATCCTTCTCCACCCCTTAGTGGGAGGTAGATCCCCTCAGAAATGGGGAACTTGAGCCATGGTGGGTGGGGGTAAGACACTGTGTTTGTTTCATCTTTGTTTCTCGTTATCCAGATTGGTTGGTGATAAATCAGATTGCCAGGGATTGGAAAGGGCTCACTGTATTTTTATAGCAGCCCATCAGCTTTTTCCTCTTATTTTCCTCCTTGCCTGGGGTGGGCAGCAAAGTGAGTGGACATCTGGCAGCCCACCACAGCAGCAAACACACTCATTTCTGTTACCCTAAGCACAGCTGGTGCCAGAAATGCTTGGCACAGGCACTGTGGCAGGGCTCATGGAAAGCCAGATGACTGTTGTCCATAAAAAGAGGGATGCTGGTTGTTTCTCTTGGCTGTGCTCTGCTTCCGTGGTGCCTCTGCCATCCCTGGGGGTCTCAGGGGTTGTCCCTTGTTGGAGGCAGACATGGTGGCAAGGAAGAAACAGACTTATTTGACTGAATGCAAGGGTCATGGGATGCCCAGGGCAGTAGCTGCTGCATTAATAACCTTAGTTTTACCAGAAATAGCAAGTTTAAATGTTTTAAGTAGATATGGGGCCTGTTCACAGTGCTAGTGTGGCTCTCCTGCTGCTTGGGGGAAAGTGGAGAGTTTCTCCCTGGTCAAACCCACGTCTTGGGGGCTCACTATTTCTTTCTTCTTCCTCCTAAGAGTAGGATTGGAAATTGAGGGAATTTAACCCTGTTGAATTGAGGGAATTTAACCCTGCCTGGCATGTAGTTCTGCTTTCTAGACAGCAAACCCAGGACCAGCAGATCCAGCCCCATGAAGCCATAATATTGAGACAGGGCAGATGTGTTCCAGGGGAAGGGAAGCTTTAGGAGCTGAGCAGGAGTTTAGCTGTGTTCCCACAGCTTCTTCAGAGTGGTTTCCATTTCTGCTCCGGATTTTTAATCCTGTCCACTGGAACTCACTTGAGGGGAACATGTTTTTTTGTAGTGTTGAGTGGTGGCCAAACAGTTTTCATTGAGCAGACCAGTGCCAGGAGGGATTCCCATGCTGATGCCATCACTACTGTATGAAAAACCTGGCTTGGATATTCCACGAGTCTTCTGATGTTGTAGTATTTTAGAATTGCATTGCTTCCAGGAAAAGGGTCATTCTGACTTTTCTTTGAATGGTTGCCTGGAGAGACTGAGCCATCGGGAGCATGGTGCCAGCTCCTGGCAGATGGGGATGGTGGAGATGGCAGTGACATGTGCAGGGGCATCTGAAGAAGAAACTGACTGGAGTTTCTTCTCTCCTCTCTGCCATGAACTCTGATGCATTTTGAGTCTCCATGGCTTGCAAAGCGAAGATGTGATTCATGGGATTCTGAGCATACTTTGTGGTAACTTTATTAGTGCAGGAAGTTTATTTGTGGTCACTGAGTGTTCAGTCATTTAAAGCAGATTTAAGTAGCTTTAAAATTTATATGGTTTGGAAGCAAAATTTCAACCTCCCTGGAATCAATGGGGAAAACCACCACCGCTGCTGGGATAAGGTTTGACTTGTGATGCTTTATGAAATGTGTCTTCTAAAAGTTTTCTGCTCTAATTGCATTCCTTTGTTCCTTTCCCTTAAAGTCTTGTGAAGAAAGCAATCTGAGGACCATGCATCCGTGACTCCTGGAACCAGCCTGTGAGCCAGGGCGATGGAAGTTCTAGAGGGCCTCCAGCGTACTGCTTCTGTGAGCATTCCCAATGGATGTGCCAACAGGATTTCCCAAGGGAACATGGAGGGAGGGAGCACTGATGCCTTGGAGGCCTGTGGTGCTGAGCACTGCGCCTCTGGCGACGCAGTCCCCGGTGAGCAGGAGGAAACACACAGGTATAAGAAGACAACCAAGGGCAGCCGGATCTGGAATTTCGTCAGACGAAGGAAAGGACTCTCTACAAATAAAGACAGGCCCCAGTCCATGATTCTGCTGGGAGTTGCCTCTGAGGCGTCAGAATTAAAAAAGCCATCCTTCATGGACAGGGTACGCTCCTCAAAAAAGGGAAGATCCTCCAGGACACCAAAGAACGTGGATTTGAAAGCATCCAGAGTGCAGGACGTGTGTGACCCTGAGGAGGAGGTTCATGGCAGTGGGCAGAGAGCTGTGTACAGGGTTAGGAAGCTGGGCGATGGCCGGAGGCCCTCCCGCCACTCCTACGCGGGGTTCATCGAGGATTTGGACTCTTCTTTTGAGGACATAGAGCTGAACATCAGCATTCCTGAACTCGATGCCACTGAAAGTAAATGTCTCAGGGATATCAGTGGCAGATTACACGGTGAGGATAATGATGGTAACTGCCACAGAATACCGGCCAGGAAGAGCGAGTCTTTGAATTTTGAACACGTTAAGAGTCCTGCAATTACAGAAGGGGACAATCAAAAGAGGTGTGCTGTGCTCCCACAGGAGAGCAGGAGAGGAAGGAGCTCTGATGTCTGGAGCTATCTGAAAGGAATTTCATTAGCTAGCAAAGATAATTCAAAGCTCCCAGATCAAAGGGCTGAAACCAATTTCCAGAACTTAGAAAATACAACTGATCATTCCGCTTCTTACATTGACTTTGATACAAGATGTGAGGAAAATCTCAGCCAGCGGAAAAAATCAAACGGTGCTGCCAAAGCCACTCACTTTGGGGGTGTTGTGAGGTTCCTCAGCAGCGTGGCCGAGGCGGCTCGGCGGCTGCGAGGCTCCTCGAGGGCGTTCTCCCCCGATGAGAAGAGGCCTCAGCGCAGTTTCCGGGGCCGCAGGCAGGACGTGGCCTCCCCCAGGGAGGGTCTGGTTATTGAGAACGAGAGCGCCAAGGCCTTCTGCACGGTGGGAGCCTGCCTGCAGTCCCCGGATTCGGGCACCTGGGAGAACCTGAGCTTTGAGAGTCTGGGGGGGAAGGAGCCCCTGCAGCACTGCAAAACCGCAGATGGGCTGAAAGGCCTTGGTTCCTCTGGTCTGGACAGTGGCAATGACAGGCTTAATGAAACCTCACCTTCTGCCTTTGGGCCAGAGCCATCCATGTCCCAACTGGCAGAGCTTGCAGATGGCTCTTTCACTGAGCTGAACAGCAAAGACCCCTCTGAGGATCTGGTTGAACTTCCACAGATGACTCTGGCTGAACCAATTGAGGACTTAGGCACTAATCCAGAGAAGACTCAGGTCATGGCCAGGGACCTGCCACCTTCTCATGATCTTTCTGTGAATAGTCTGGATGCTATGGACCTGGCCTGTTCTCCAGCTGCCAGTGGGGACTTTTCTGCAGAAACTGAAGTGCAGACTCACCCTCCACAGGCATCACTAACTAAATTTGATTCTGGGGATGTGGCTTGTGCCCCAGTGGTTGCTAAAGACATGGATCCATCTCCAACAGTTGCTCAGGAGCTTTCAGAGACAGAACTGGATAATCAGGACTTGAGAAATCCTGAGCTGCCTTTGCAAAACTTCTCTGGAAGTGAGCTGGAGTTTCAAGACACTGGCAGTACCCTGGAGAGGGTCGTGGGCAGGGACCTGGCACCTTCTCCTGATCTTCCTGTCAGTAATCTGGAAGCTGCAGGCCTGGGCTGCTCTCCAGCTGCTGATGGTGCCTTTCCTGCAGTGACTGAGGCTCAGGCCCACCTTCCACGGACATCACTGACTAAACTTGATACTGAGGACGTGCCTTGTGCCCCAGCGATTGCTAAAGACGTGGATCCATCTCCAGCTGCGGCTCAGGAAATTTCAAGGACAGAACTGGATAATCAGGACTTGAGAAACCCTGAGCTGCCTTTGCAAGACTTGTTGGGAGGTGAGCTGGGGATTCAGGACCTGGGCAGTACTCCAGAGACATCACAGGCTGTGGGCAGGGATGTGCCATCTTCTGATCTTCCTGTGAATGAGCTGGGTGCTGTGGACTTGGACCATTCCTCAGCTGCCAATGGTGACTTCTCTGCAGCACCTGAGGCTCTGATCCACCTGCCCCAGGCAGCTGTGACTGAAGAGAATCGAGACACTGCCAGTACTCTGGAGAAGAGTCAGGTCACAGGCAGGGACCTGCCACCTTCTCACGACATTCCTGAGAATATTCTGGATGCTGCGGACATGGGCTGTTCTGCAGTTGCAGACGTGGACTTTTCTGTAGTGACTTTTTTGAAGTGTTCCACAGTGAAAAGGCAGGGGTTGGAACAGCCAGGTGGCCGCATTAAAAAGCGGGGAACTGCTTCATTTGTGGAACAAAACTCTGTGGAGGTCATGGAGAGAGTGGAAGAGTTTGACTGCAGCACGGAGTGCAGGCCCTTCCAGGTGCACGTCTCGAGGATTGTCTCTTCTGGACGCCTCAAAAATGGAAAGGTAGGAGCAGCTTTGTGAGGTTTGCAATAAGACTATGCTGTTGTACATCTCAAAAAGCTGGTTTGCACTGGAAAACATGTTTTTACATCCCTCATTGGGATTTGCAGGTAAGGAGGTTGTTCTGTGAATAGTGGCAGCAGACACAGCTCTTAGATCAGTCTGAGCTCTTAAACCTCCAGAGCTGCTTCTCCTAAGACCCTCAGGAGTGTGTTTCAGTGTCTCTTGAAGAGGGTGTAGCAGTTTATGTATTCTTAGACACTAGCTTGAGTTTCTTTCCTCTCTGCATTTAGGTTCATTGGAAGTAGAAGCTCCTAAGAAGAGAGGTTTTAGAAAACTGAGAATTTTTAAGTGTGCTGTGGGCAAACAGAATTCAGCAATTGCACGTTGACCTCTGTGATTCTTTACCTTAAAGAGTTGTAGGAGTGATGGGGTGGGTGATGGATGAGAGGTGGGCAATGCTAGTGGCTCCAGTCATGGCAGGATGTTCCTGTCTGGTACAAGCAAGTCTTTCAGAGCTCTTAAAATCCTCTGAACACATAAGTGGGCATTTTCAACTAGGTTCTGGGTGTTACAAATCTGTCTTGTCCAGATTATTGCTATGAGACCTCAGAAGTCCTGTGGAGGCTGTGTGAAGCCCAGCTTTAGGGTTCTTTTGGGTACCTGCTGGTTAGCTGAGGCTGGAATGAGGAGTTTTTCTTTTTTAAAGGTGCCAAGTAGAAAAATAAGGTTGATTTATGAAGAAACTTCCTCTTTTCCTATTGGGTTTGGAGAGACAAGAGATATTGCAGAGGTGGTGACACTGTTGCCTGTTGGAAAAGGGGTCGCAGTAACTTCCGAGCCAAGAGGGGAAGTGTTTGAAAATTGGCAGCAGATTAGAAATGCTGGGGGAAAAATCTGAACTTCTGACTCGCAGCTAAAACAGGCAGCAGTATTGTTAGTTATTCCTGGTTTTGTTTTTCTGCTGTTGTGTGTAATACAAAGAGTTACAGAAGCTCTCTGTGTAATCCCGGGCACTGCAGAGGAGTGAGTTGTGGTTGGTCACTTCTTGGGGTTTCTGGAAGAAACATTTTTAGGAGGAGCTTAGGAGAACTGTGGTTTGATATCCCTTCACAAGCTGGAAGTACTCTGGGCAGGAGCAAGATGACAGAGGCGTGGAAGGATGGAGTGGGGCAGAGGGAAATACCAGCACTCCTCTCCTGGAGCAGCCACATCCTTGCTGGGAGGGCAGGGCCTGCCTCTTTGGTCCCAGGGCTCTCAGGGCACAATCCCAGTGCTCTCCCAACTCAGCTGTGTGAGCAGGAGATGCCCTAAGTCCCAGCTCAGCTGTTGCAGCTTACTTACATGACCAAGAAATTTAAATGTGGTGCTTGAGATAACTGGGCAGGAAGCCTCCCCCGAGTTCCTGTGGAGCGTGGTGATAGCACATGGCCTCTGGGCTGCTGAGGCTGCCTGGGGCAGGGAGGGCTGGCAAAGCACACAGCCCCTCCTGGGCACGGCTGGCAAAGCACACAGCCCCCCCTGGGCAGGGCTGGCAAAGCACACAGCCCCTCCTGGGCACGGCTGGCAAAGCACACAGCCCCTCCTGGGCTCTGGGCATCTCCTGCACCCCAGGAGCTCCTGCTGCAGGTCTGGCAGTGCACAGTGATAGGATGGTGGCACCAAACCCAAAGCCAAGGGAGGCTGCAGGAGGGATCTCCTGGGCAGGAACAGCCCTGGACAGTCTGCCAGCAGCTGCAGTAACGAATGACCTGAGATACCCCAGGGATTTGCTCGCCTATCTCCCATCAGGGAGCGGCACTCGGAAACACTTTACCAAAAATAAACATGGGAGAGGAGTAACTTCAGCCCGAGCGTGACAGTAGCATCAGACTCCAGCCTCTTATTGTTTTAGGGCTCAGTCCATCTCTTTGCTGGCACCTGTTTCTCAGGGCAGTCGCTGGTCCTGCTGCTTCCACTCCAGGCTGCTCTGATGAACTGTAGGATTTGTATTTCAAGGGAAGTGCTCAGCCACAGGCAGGAGAAGGTGCTGCCAGGACGGGGTGGCTTGGCCAGGCCAGCTGCTCTGAGCAAGTTCCCAGCAGTTTTACAATGTGTGAGCAGAGTGGGGCAGAAAGCATTTCCCAAACAACTTGAACATTACCCCAAGAAAAATATAAAAGTGCCTGTCCCCACGGAGGCTCCTGTGGGGAGATGATGTGAGAAACTGAGGCTGGTGTAGCACAAGGGATGCTGGATGGGATGTAGAGGATGATCTGTACATTGCTTCTGTCAGTAAGTAAGTCTGTTTAGTTGTATCTGCAGTTAATGCACCTGGGTTTTGCTTTCCTGGTCTTGTCTTTTAAAATTCTGATGTCTTTGGGCGGGAGCTGAGTGATGATATGGGCAAGTAGTTTGGTAGGATTTGATCCTGGTGCTTTAATGGAAATAACATTGCTGCAGCATTTAATGAAAGCAGATGCAGAAAAGTAGAAAAGCACATCCCTGATGGTTGCTTTCAGTCCCCATCCCAAATTCTCATGTATTCTGGGAACTTGTGAAACAGTGGAGATAAAATGTTTTGAAGAATTGGAAGAAAAGTAAAGGTCAAAACAAACGGTCAGTGGGAAATGCATTACTGCATTCACACTGCTGCAGCTCTGGAGTCACAGTGCCATCCTTGTTCTGAGACAAGAGACATGGAGTAAGAGATGTCCTGGAGGTTTCACTGAGTTTTGGACAGAGTTTTGTTTTCCATGACTCCGCTGAAGTGAATTATCCTCCTCCAACCTCTAAAAACACCTCAGCATCCCAACAGGGAAACTGCTGGGCAGGAAGTCAGACATAGCCCCAGGAGTTGTCTTTGAGCATTTCCAGTAGCTTGAGATGGTGTTCAGATGGAAAGCAGCTTTGATACCAGGTATTTTGCAATCCCAGCCTTCCATCAGGGTTCCAGACTGACTGGTGTGTCCATGAATGGGTTTGTGGGTGATTTGATACCTCCTTTGGAGTGACACGAGGAAAGGTTGCAAAATAGACATCTGAATTCATATTTCAGGTATCAGTTTGGGGTGTTTAGGACACAGAAATAAATGTCAGGTTTTTTTCTGGCAGAGAGATCTGCCATGGGGTGAGATCCCTGCTTGTCCCAGGGCCACGACCAGGAGCATCTCTGGGCTCGTGTCACCCTCGCAGTGACAGAGCCGAGGCTTTCACTGCAGTCTTTCTGTGCCCTCTGCTGGCTTGCTTGGGAAATCAGAGGTTATTCTGATGGACCAGAAAGGCAAATCTTTTCCTTGGGGTTCAGAATTTTATCTCCAAAGGGTTTGCAGGCTGCAGCTTGCTTCTGGCTGTTCTGCAGCAGCCCCCAGCTGGGTTTATGAGGCCGTTCTCTGGGGGAATTAGGAGTGCCAGAAGTGTGCAAATGAGATTTCTACAGGCTTGTCAGCCTTGCAAAAGCTGTGTGTCCCATAGGATGAGGGGCCAGGCTGGTGGGATGCTGGGTTTGGTTTCAGGGCTCTGTAAGGGGCCGTGTGCTCAAACTCCTGCATCACTGGAGCAGGTGTGGAGGTTGTTCCTCCGAGTCCTGGCCTCGAATCCAAGCTGTCCCAGTGCCACAAAGGCTGTCCCTGGTGCAGTGTGCTGCTCTGAGTGGCCCACGTGGATGTGGGTGCTGTCAGGGCTTTGGGAGGTGTTTGGGGTTCCATAGGTGCTCTGTGTGGGAAAGCAGGAGCCTCTCACTGTGGTGGGTCCGACTGGAAGTGCAGCATTGCTGATTTGCCTGAGTGTGCACATGCCAGGGGATGGGTTTGCAGATCTGCTGCCTGATAGCTGGGGCAGAGCTCAGATCCTCCCACAGCTTTGGGGTTTGGCTTTAGTGCAGCTCCAAGTGCCTTTTCACAAGAGGAAGATCCAGCAAAATTCCCTTTTTTATCTGTGTTTGTGGAGAAATTACAGGTGATGCCCATAGTGATTTTTAGCTTGAGATTGGTTTATTGTGGGAGCAGCTGCAGAGATGGGATTGCTGAGTGGATTTATCTCTTTCCTCCCACTGCTGAATGGCACTGACCAGGAAATAGTATCTGGGAGAGTTGATCTTCAGAGCTTTCTTCATCTCCTGGTTATTCAGCTTCTGGGTTGTGTCTCAGCCTGCTGTAACAAAAGGCTTTATAGTTCTTCCAAATGAAGAATTAGTACTTCACTTTCTAAATCCTGCTGTTGCCAAAAGAGTGCTGTATTGCTGTCTGCAGTGAGGTGCACTTTACTTGCAGAATGAAGATTTTGGGTATTTATGACTTTTAATATGGTTGTGTCTGACAATCATTTTATTTTTAGAGGAGACAAAACTTCTAAAGCCTATCTTCAAGCTGTGCAGATTCTTGTATTCATAATAACCAGGAGGTGCTAGCAAAATCTTGAATTAAAGCCTATTTTTAGTGCTATCTATAGTGGGGTAGGGTTTATTTGGGAAACGTATTTTTAACATTGTCAGGGAAAGGAAGGTTGAGTTTGCAAAGCTGATAGGCTTTGCATGTATATAGAACCAGCTATGGAACACATGGATAAATTCAGATTTCCACATGTTTTCTTTAAACACGTGCTGTCTTTCCTTTATCCCATTGCCAGCTTCAAAAGTGAAACCAGGGCATCAGAGTAGGGGTGGGAAGGGGCACCTCTGGGCCTTGCTGGCCTTATGCTAAAGGGACTCTGTGTCAAAAATCCCTGTGTGGAAGGTTTTCTTTGGCTTTTACCTCCTCCCAGCTGCTTTCCAGCCAAGAGAGGTGTACTGGCTCACTGGATATGATGCTGGTGCTGGGAAATGGAGCCTTAGTTCATCCACAGCTTTCTTCTGGGGTAATTACAGCCTGTCTGCTTTGTTCTTCATCTGTAAATGAAAATAACAGCACATCACTGAAAATGAACTGCTGGAGTGTTGAGGATGGATCCACCAAACCATCCCAGGCCCCCAGTTATTAGCAGGCTCCTGGAAGTGTGACAGATGTGTTTGTGATTGAGCCTCGAAGCCTCTTAGAGAGGAACACCTCCTGTTTGCTTCCCCTGACCTTTGTCAAGTGCTTTTTCTTCTGATTTCTTGACTCTAAGATTATACACAAGACTTCCATGGTGTCACATGTCACAGAGAAGAAAATGAAAAGTAGGAGTTTGAATTGTGATGTTTTTAAAAAGAACATTCCATTCTACAAAATGTCACGGTACAGTTGTCATTTTCAGGAACTTTTCCTCCTGGAATAGAATAATAAAAGTTGGAGTGAAGAAAACACCAACATTTCTCCCCACTTAGCTGTAAATGCCAATTCTTTGCATTAGTGTTACCAAGCATTAAGGTATAACTGAGGTATTTGACCATTTTATGGGTGCTTCAGTCAATTGTAACTATTTAATTCAATTAAATATTTTGTAGGCTATAGATTCCAGGATGTGTCTGCTTAGCTGTTGCCATCAGTGAGCTGCAACCTGTTTGGCTTCTCTTTGCTGTTCCTTGGAAGCAGCCAGCCCTTGCTGGTATGGGGTCCTCAGCACCAGGAATTCCTTTCTGTGTCTGTTCCTGCTGGGGCTTGGGAATGGGAGAGCAGCCTCACCCCCAAATGCAGAGCAACAGGGGGGTCTCCATCAGCATCACTCCCAGAAGTTCTGGGACACTCAGTGCCCAACTGGAAGTGTTGGGCTCAAAGCTGTACAAGGTCTGAGCCCCCTGCTCTGGTGTTGGGGTCTCTCACTGCTCAGAGTGACCCCGAGAAGAGTTAGAAAGTCTCTTTTCCCAGCCCGGCACTCAAAGGAGAAGTCAGGGCTCTTCATTTCTCAGTCTCAAGGTTGTTTATTGTATCTTATCTATAATAAATTTTCTCCTGCCCTGCCGAGGTCCATCCAGCAGGACAGTTCCAGGCACTCTGCCTGCCCCCAGGGTGCTGTTATGTCTTTATACTAAAAACTACGTGTGCAATGTTTACAGTTACTTCCCAATACCCATCACCTGTGTTAGACAGTGAGTTTCTACTCTAAACCAATCTGTGAGTGCCACCATCACAGCAGAAGATGGAGGCCAAGACGAAGAAGGAGAAAGGCTGGACATGCCCAGATTCCTCCATCTTGCCCCCTGAACCCCCATACCAAAAACCCCAAAATTGACTTTTCCACCCCGTGATAACTTCACTATTATTCTACCTAAACTGTTGTGGCTTTCAGATCTTCATATAAAGTTGGTAATTTGCTCCACGGGTCATAATCAAACCCACAGGTGTTCTGGGCTCTGTGCCAGGGTCTCTGAGCCCCCTGGCAGGGGTCCTGGCCATCCTGGCCAGCCAGAGGGATGTGCTGGGTTCCCACACCCTGGGGGCTGCACACCAGGGCCAGCAGGTCCTGACCTTGCAGTCAGAAATGCAATGGGTGCAGAGTGCAGCGAGCAGTGCCGTGGTAATTCTGTGTGTTATTGTATGTCCTGAGATTTGAGTGCTGTTGGTAAAACCTCCCGTGCCCCTTCTCTCGGCAGCCGACGTCTCCCCCTGCCCAGCCGTCCCCGCAGGCTGAGCCCTTCAAGGCGCTGGTGGAGCGCTGCCGCTCGGAGCCGCTGTCACAGAGCACCCCCATGGGGCTGGACCAGCTGGGAGGGCGCATGCAGCACCTGCTCCGCAGGCGTGGTGAGTGTCCTTCTCTCCTCTCCTCTCCTCTCCTCTCCTCTCCTCTCCTCTCCTCTCCTCTCCTCTCCTCTCCTCTCCTCTCCTCTCCTCTCCTCTCCTCTCCTCTCCTCTCCTCTCCTCTCCTCTCCTCTCCTCTCCTCTCCTCTCCTCTCCTCTCCTCTCCTCTCCTCTCCTCTCCTCTCCTCTCCTCTCCTCTCCTCTCCTCTCCTCCTCTCCTCTCCTCTCCTCGTCCTCTCCTCTCCTCTCCTCTCCTCGTCCTCTCCTCTCCTCTCCTCCTCCTCTCCTCTCCTCTCCTCTCCTCTCCTCTCCTCTCCTCTCCTCTCCTCTCCTCTCCTCTCCTCTCCTCTCCTCTCCTCTCCTCTCCTCTCCTCTCCTCTCCTCTCCTCTCTCTCCCTCCCCTCCCCTCCCCTCCCCTCCCCTCCCCTCTCCTCCCCTCCCCTCCCCTCCCCTCCCCTCTCTTCTTTTTGGGTGTCACCCATGCTGGAGAGCTGTGATGAGTGAGTGCCTTTCTCTGCCAGCTTTGCTTTTGAGTGGCACCCGTGCTCCAGAGCCATGGTGAGTGCCTCTTCTCTGCCAGCTTTGCTTTTTGGTGGCACCCATGCTCCAGAGCCATGGTGAGTGAGTGCCCCTTCTCTGCCAGCTTTGCTTTTGGGTGGTACCCTACTACAAGCCATGGTGAGCGAGTGCCTCTTCTCTGCCACCTTTGCTTTTTTGACTTTTCCACCCTTTGGCTGGCAGGGGTGGAAAAGTCAGGAATGTGGTTTGCATCCATGCTGGCTACATCCTTGACACCAGGTGAGGGAGCTCTGAGAGCCACACACTGAGGAGTTTCTTGCTGGCTAATAGGATCTGCTTGTGTACAGTGTGTTTATGAAATAAGGCTGTTTTCTCTCTCTGATGTCTCTGAACACAATCCCCATAATCTGGTTATGAGAGGATGAACAGGGATAGGCACGTGAGGTGCAAAAGCTGTTCAGCAGCTGCTGTGTGAGCTTATATTTGGTGGTTTTCTCTTGAATTTCTGTCCTCTAAGAATCCTCTGTGGTGAGTACTCACTGAGTACTCACCGTTTGGAGGTGGTGAGTGATGATGGATACTGAGATCACAACTCAAATCTGATGTTTGTTTGGAAACACAATAAGTGAAGGGTTTTTTCCTCTTGTGCTTGGGTACTTTTCATGATGAAGGAGGGAGTCTCATGAGCCAAAGACTGGGATGACCTCTCTGCATTTGTCCTGCTCACAGTGACACCAGAGAGAGCACCCTGGAATGTATTTGCTGGCAGGGTCTCGTGCTGGCAGGTAAATTGGCTGATGGCTGAATACATGACATCATTTTCTGAACCTTCTAATTAAAAAGATTGATAATGAGAGAAAGGAAATGATTTCCTGAAGGGCCACTGCTGGCATGAAGGATCCTGTGATTTAGTGATGGGCGAGCAGGGAAGCACTGCCAGGCTGAGCTGGCATCGCTCGGGAGCACTCCGGGGATCCAGGCAGCTGATGGATGGTGGCAGCACGTCAGGGTTCAGAAGAGCTGGGGAGGACAAGGCCAATTAGCTGCCTGTGCTGTTAATTGATGGCTCTGCTGCTGGGGTGCAGTGGTTCCCAGCACAGGGGGGTCACCCAGCCCCTCAGAGCAGCATTTCCTCTTTGCACGCTGCTCCATCCATCTCCTCCTCCTGCTGGAGCCGGCACCGCGCTGCAGCCTGGCTCTCCAAGAGTCTCCAAAGTGAAACGTGGGCTGCTAAAAATAGCAGCAGGCTGCCTGCATCAGCATTGAGGAAATAGGTCTCAGTGCAATCTCTCTCCCAACAATGCTGGAGGAAAATCAGGATGGCTGCCCAGGCAGCCTGCAGCAGCATCCCAGCCCTGCTGCGCTCCAGCCTGGGCAGGGCAGAGCCCCCACCTGTTTGGTTTGGGGGTCTCCTCCCTCCCAAAGCCTGGAACCATTTATTCTGGTCTCAAACCCCTCAGGACTGACAAAGTCTGAAACCTCTGCCTGGTGAGAGGTACGTCAGGAGCTAGAAATTGAGCATTGTGCATCTTTCAGGGAAGAATTCCAGAACATGGCTGTTTTCTGTGGGTCCTTGCTCCATGACTGGGATGAGGAGCTCCAGGTGCTGGAAACACCTGTGGGGATGCATGTACCACATATGTGCACTGCCTGGATCACATGGACCTGTGCCAGCAGCTGCTCTGGGGGCACCAGTGGTGCTCAGCTCTGTTTCCTTCCCTCCAGGCCAGAGCCTGTGAAGAGCCTGATGGAAGGAGGGATTAAAATCTAAGCTTGCCAAATGTGGGAGAGAAAACTCTGGTCTCATACATAATGGCAGCTTCACCCCAAAAAGAGAGAGATAGGATGTGGAGCTGAAAATTTTGGTTGACTGGAAAAGTAGAGCTCATTTGCCTCTTTTTCACAAGCTGCTGTGTGCCTGGGTAGTGCCATCTGCAAGGCCAGGCTGGGGTCTGGTGTGAGTGGTATCACTCAAAGCCAGAGCAGAACTGCATCTCTGGGGCTTGGTCTGAAATGCTGGGGGTGAGAACCAGCCCAGTTTCTTTAACAAAACCAGCTTTTATGGCCTTACCCATTTCTGGTTTGTGTGTGAATTGGAGGAGCTGTTTATTTTCCAGGGCCTGGAAAGGTCCAAGGTGCACTCACCTATGGAGCAGGGTGAGTGTGGAGCTGGGATTGCTGCAGGTGCTGCTGCTGGAGCAGGTGGGACTCAGGGAGCTGCTGCCCCGGGCACACTGGGGCAGGCTGGTGAGGGTCTCCTGCAGCTCCTGGCAGAGCATCCTGGCTCCACACCCAGCTGGGCTGACCCCACGTTGGGATGTGGCTCCCAGCTCTGCCTTTCTGTAGTATCCAAGCTGCACTATTTCTCTTGCATCCCAGGAGCACTGAATAAAGCACCTAAATATACTCTGTGCTCTCTTTTTCGAAAGGAGAGGTTGAATGAGTCTCTTGCAAACAATTTTGTTTCTTTCATTTAAAAGAACAGCCTCCGCCCCCAGCCTGAGCTAAAGCACAGCATTTATCTTTTGTCATTCCTTTTTTATTTTTTTCTTCCTGTGGATTTTCTCCTGGCAGCTGAGAACGAGCAGGCTTCAAAGACCCTCAAGGTGCGCGGGAACTGCAGGAACGGCGGCCGTCGATGGAACCTCTTCAAGCCTGGAGCTGAGAAGCTGCAGATCAGTCGGGTAAGGAGCTGTGTGCAACGTGCCCCTGCCTGCTTCAGGGCTGGGATTTGCCTGCACTGGGCTTTGTGTTTACAACAATGTGCCTGACTAACAGCTTCCTCAACCCCTGGGTCCTCCCGCCGCAGATGGGGATGGTTTTGGTTTGGTGTTATTTTGTAATAAAAGCTCAGGTTTGGTGTTATTTTGTAGCAATAAAAGCTCAGGTGCGTTGTCTTTTCCCCAAATCAGTGTCCCCTCAATGCGTGGCACAGGCTGTTGGGCTGTCACTGTGCCTGTGGCTGAGTGCGCCTTGCAGGTGGAGGGAGCTGTGACGTTTCCCATCGCCTTCAGATGTGCTCCCTGGTTTTTGATGGGTTTATTTTTTCTCCTTCCTTTTTTAGCCCTGTGTCCTTTGGGTTTGGTGCTGCTCCCAGCACCATCTCGGTGACAAATTCATGTCACTGCCTATTTCCCAAAGTGTTTTGCAAATATAGGCACAATCCACTTGGTTCTTTTTTTGTGAATGATGCTTCTAGTGGGGGAAGTAAAAGCTGTTGTGGGCCCGGGGACGTTCATGTTTTTCTCTGGGAAAAATTCAGAAAAGATGACAAAAGTGGTATAATTTGTCTGATATGTTTCCTTGCTTGGGCAGGGGGTTGTTTTTCTTTGCTGTGCCCTGTGTTTGAAGTCTGGAGGCTTTGGTTGTTTCATGGTCTTGTTTTGGATTTGTAGTGCTCATGAGTCTGGTTTCACTGGTACCCAACAGATCCATTGTCCCAAACCCAGCAGATTTCCCAGCCTGCACTGTGATGCAGGCAGAGTTTTCTACTGATTATGGCAGAAGAGGTTTAGCCCTTGTTGTTCCTCCAGGGCACAGGGACAAAGGATGGTCTGGGAGCCAGGAATTTCCCTGCTGGAGGGGAGAGGGGAACTGACCTTCTCTTGTGTCTCTGTGGCTCTTTCCCTCCCTACTGCTGTCCTTCCTTACCAGAACTTTCTTGTATTCCTTTCCCCTTTGATATTTGATGAATTGCCTTCCTGAAATGTGATTTCCAGGAGGTCCCTGGCCTCTGTGTATGCTTTTCCATCACAGGAAGTTGGCAGTGAGTGATGCTGACTTCTCCACCCTCCTCGTGTTGGGTGTTGCTTTCCAGGGAACACGTGCAGGGATGGACTGCTGGATTTTTTGTGACTTTCTGGAATTCCATCTTGCATCACTTCTGTTTTCTTTGCTGAGTTTTTGTGGGCTGAGGTACAAAGGCAGAGCAGAGATAGACAAGGAGTTCAGCTCTCCTTTTTCTCTTCCTTCCCTTTGGCTCCTGCCTCGCTGCCGAGACATGAACTGCTCCTTTCAACTCAGGAGAGCTGTTCTGCTTTCAGACAAGCTGAACATCTAAAGCTTTGAACAAAGTTTTCCTGGAAGATGAAATGATCCCTATCCAATAAAGCTGTTTGTCCTTGGGGCCAGGATGAAGGCAGGTGGCTGCAGAGCAGTGAGGTGTCCTGTTGTGCAGTGGGCAAGCCCTGCCTTGGAGTGTCTCAGGTGTGTTCCATGAGCTGTGTCCCTGTTCAGGGTCTGGTGCTGACCAGTGCATGGATGGATTTGGTCCTTAATTAATCACTTTATTACACCTTAGTTAATCATTTTATTTTAAATCTTTTAAGAGGAGACTTGCAGCTTTCATAGCTGTCCTGGAAGCCAAGGTGCTGTTTTGACACAAAATTACTCCTGAATTATCTGAGCCTTGAGCATCCTGAAGCCAGGCCTGTTTCAGATTGCAAACAGAGCCCAGATTGCATCAGGGACCCTTAGAGAAGCTGTGGAAAACTGAAACCTCAGCAAACAAACACCCTGCTGAAGTTTGGGAAAGGCTGGCAAAGAAACTGCTTCTCCTGTGGTGATGGTGGGAGGGATGTGGAGCTGTAAAGGGATGTGAGCTGCTCACAGCCCCAGAGATGTGTGGGTGCTGTTTGGCTCAGCCATGGCCATGCCATGTGCCCCCCTGAGGCAGACAATTGGCTTTGGGGAGGTTTGTCCAGCTTGTTTTTAAATCATGGCAAGCAGGCAGCTCTGAAACCTTTGGTTTGTAAATCAGAGGTGCTGTGCAAGGAGCAGGATACAGAAATGTAACTCACAACAGCAGTGCTGGAAAACTCAGCTGTCACCTCTGCCCCAAGCTCAATGAAGATCTACAGGGCTGCACATCACCTCTTGGCCAGAAAGAAGTTCTGCTCTGGCAAATGTATAAATTTGGGGTGAGATTTGTGGGGTCTCTGGTGAGGGGCTTTCATTGACAGCTGACACCAGTGAGGTGGCAGAGCAGTGCAGAAAGCAGGGATTTGTCCTTCCAAGAAAGAGTGTCTGAAATCTGGGCACAAGCTGCAGAAGTTTTTTATGGAGTAGGTAAGGTTATTGTTCCACTTTGGAAGTGGGAATAAGAAACTGAAACACTGGAGGGTGGTCCATGTGGAGCCATACAATATTTTTTTTCTCTCCTAATTTAAAAAGCAAGTAAAAATAAATAAGGTCAGACTTTTAACAGTTTTCAGTCTTTATTTTTTTCCCAGAGTATACTCTTCAGCCTGGAGAAAACTCTGCAGTTTATGTGCAGAGCATTTTGGTTCAGCACTTAGGTCCCTTAGAGCCTTTGCTTTTACAGGAGCAGTTTGGCACAATCAGGACCAACTTTTAGGAGGCTGAAGGTGCCCTGAAGTGCAGACTTTGCTGCAGCAGAGATCAGAGTGCCCTGGAAGGCTGCCCTGACAGGACCCTGAGCCTCTCTCCTGCCTCTGATTCACCCTCAGGCAGGTCCTGCCAGCTGGGATGGGCTGATCCTTGCAGCAAGGGCAGCACTGAGCTCCCTTGTGCAGCCCAGGGCAGTGCTGGAGGTGTTTGATGGTCTGGATGTCAGAGGCAGAGGGTGACAGTCCCACCCTGAGCCACACCTCTGGCCTCTGCTGCCCCTTGAGAGGGAACTCTGCTCCTTGTTATCTGCCCAGTCAGAATCATCCCAGCCCTTTCCAGAGCTCTGGGACTGTGCTCCAGGAGGAATCACACAACCTCCAGGCTGGAAAATCCTTTAAGATCACCGAGTCCAACCCATGCCCTAAACACCTCCTCAACTAAACCATGGCCCTGAGTGCCACATCCAGTCTTTTTTTAAAGGAAGGGAGGTTCAGCCCTTGCTGAAACAGGAAGCCTCCTCTCAATGTGTATTAATTCTCTCTCTTACCTGAGAGTTTTAATTTTCCAGCCTTTCAAGATGACTGCAGCCATTCCTTCCTCTGCTCCTTCCCTCCCTTCCTGCCCTGTGTACTTGTGTACAAGGGACTAAAGCCCAAATTTCTATGCTGGAGGGAGCCACTGTTAATTAGCTAGACTGGAAACTTTGCATGAGAGGAGCTTCTCTGACATCCCCTACACTAATAATAGGCAGGCCTGCTGTGCAGAGGTGTTGAATATTCACAAAACCCACCCCCCAGCCTGTCCTGTCTGCTCTGGAAGTCAGGAGCTCTTTCCAGAGCCTGCTGGGGGGTTGCCAGAGCAATGATGGTGGATGTGCCAGTCTGCAGCTCCCCAGAGCTAAATCCCCACTGCCTGTGCTTATGAGGAATAGCAAATTCAGGCAACGTGCAGCCTGCAGGAGAGCAGAGTGAAGGGGAAGTTGATTTGGGTGAGAATGCTGCTTGATATTCAGGGCCAGCTCTCCTGCCTGCTATTTTTATCCTCTCCCATAGTGCTGAGTGGGCACTTTGGGCAGAGGGGATTTTTTTCCCTTTGCCAAGTGTCCTGCCCTGTGTTCTGTGTACTTGGGCAGGAAGGGGGCTGTGCTGGGGCTGCTGGGCTGCAGCATCCTGGGATGTGAGTGGGATGTGATCCCAGCCAGGTTTTGGAGCCCCTGTGTCCCTGGGAACAGGCTGGGAGAAAAGCACAGTCCTGAGGCTTTCCTGGTGCTAATTAGTTTAAATATCAGTGTGGTGCTACAAGAGGTTTATGTGCACGTATGGAGGGCTGCCAGGAAAACAAATCCTCATTGAATCTCTCTTCCCTCATCTTAAACATGGAGTATTTCTGCTGGCAGGGTATGTCTGAGCCATATATTTTGGGGAAGGCTGCTTTAGGTCTTGATATACCTATTCAGTTGCTCTACTTAGCAGTGCTCTGAAGTCTTTATGGAGTTTTTTTAAAATATATTTAGCCATTTATAAGTGTTTTTGCAAGTTCTGAAAAACTCAAATAAATCAAAATTGGCTTGCTCATTTGAGGGGGAAACAGGGATTGAGCTGCAGAATATTGCAGTGCTGTGATCCAGCCCCATCTGCCTGCACGAGGAGTGCCCAGGCAGGGTCCCTGCCCCCCTGGCTGCAGCCCTGCAGCCTTTTCAGCACCTGAGCTGTGTGTGACGTGCAGGTCTGGCAGCTGGCAGAGCTGAGTGTGAGCTGCAGGTCAGCCCTGAGCCCATTTGCATCCTCTCGCCTGAACGGGCCTGCCCTGGGCTCCCTCCCCAGGGGGGCCTGGGGAGCAGTGCAAAGCACACAGCAGCAAGCCTGCAACTGGAAATGAGAGTTATTGCCAACCTAACCATGCTCTGCAAGCCTC
The DNA here is from genome assembly GCA_009764595.1 of Geothlypis trichas. Taxonomy (NCBI): domain Eukaryota; kingdom Metazoa; phylum Chordata; class Aves; order Passeriformes; family Parulidae; genus Geothlypis; species Geothlypis trichas. Next base: position 18,896,297 of record CM019914.1, on the reverse strand, counting down.
CTCTCCATGTGTGTTAGTTCTGTGCTGAATTTCCAGCCTTTAGAGATGACTGCAGCCATTCCTGTCCTCTGCTCCTTCCCTCCCTTCCTGCCCTGTGTACTCGTGTGTCACAGACAGATTTTCTGAAAAATGCTTTTGCCAGGATCTTTTCTTCTCAGAAGATGGGAAGCTTCAGCTTCTTCATGTTCTGCTGCTTTGCAATGTGGTTTGGATTGTTTACCCAGCATGTGAAATTATTTTTACTTGATGACCAATGACAGCCACCTGTGTCGAGGCTGTGAGATTTTTCTTATCATTCCATTCCTTTCTTTTTTAGCCTTCTGATGAAATCCTTTTCTCTCTATTCTTTTAGTATAGTTTTAGTATATAATTTTCTTTTTTGATAATGTATCATAAAATAATCAATCAGCCTTCTGAAACATGGAGTCAAGATTCTCTTCCCTTCCCTCATCCTGGGACCCCTGTGAACACAACCACACTTGTGTACAAGGGACTAAAGCCCAAATTTCTGTGCTGGAGGAAGCCACTGTTAATTAGCTAGACTGGAAACTTGGCATGAGAGGAGCTTCTTTGACATACCAATATATAATATAGTATAATATTGGTATTATCCCTATACTAATAATAGGCAGGCCTGCTGGCTATTTAGAAAACCATTCAGCAGTGCTGTGGTTTTGTGCAGAGCAGGGCTGGATCACCCCTGGTGCCTTGGGTGTTGCTCCAGCAGTGCCATAGCCCAGGTGTCCCCAGCCCTCCTGGGGACAAACAGGACTTCAGGGACTCTGAATCCTGCAGGAGGGAGAGGTTTGAAATGGCAAATGGTCACCTTTGAGTTGTGGGTTTATGTGCTGGGCAGCACAAGAGAGATTTGGAGTTCCAGGCTCCTGAGCCCTTCAGCAGTTGTGTGTAGGTCTGTATTAAGAGGAATCTCAGCCTCCTGTTGGGGATGGTTTTTATAGAGCCATGGAACCTCAGGGTGTCTCTGTGCAGCTGCAGGTGGTGGGTACTGCATCCTACATGGCATTAACTGTGTGCAGTGGTGACTGTACATAATCACTCCTGTACTTCAAATGGAGCTCTCAGCCTAACTTTAAATAGCACTTTGGAATGGCTCCTTTTTCCTATTGCTCAGTAGTTCCACCTTGATTGCTCTGCTCCAACTCATTACTCAGCTCTGTCACCGTGTTTCACTCTGGGATATGGTTTATACAAAAGAAGCTTTAATGTAAACTCAATTTGTGTTGCATTGCTAAAACCTTAATGACATTTTGCTTGGCAGCAGTATAGACTCTGTGGTTTGCCCTTCCCCTGTGCACCGTGTTCCCAATAAACTAAAGGCTGTGGTAGGTGTAGCATGAAAAATCCCTGAGTAAATATTGGAACAAATGCTTTTGTAGTGCTTCCTAAGCCCTGGCTGTGCTCCTGATGCCAGGCCACCCTGGTGTCACCAGTGTGTAGCTGAAAAGGAGCTAAATTTGGGAAGGACAGGTAAAAGCACAGGTCAGAGCTCCAAAATGTCTTCTGAGCTTCTGCATCAGGTTTGAGATGCACCCCAAAAGTGCTGCTGAAGCCACAGGGTGGGTGGATACCCCAGAAGGTCACCAGGGGATGGTGGGAGTGGTTGTGTGTGGCTCCCTGGACTCTGAGGTGAGCTCTGGGTGCTTCACAGCCTGGCATGGCCCAGGGCAATTCCCTTGGGATCTGGAGAGGCAGGAGCACCATCCTGCTCCTGGGAGCAGCTCTGTGATCCCACAGAGCAATGGTTTGGCTCTGTGGATGACTTGGAAGGAACATCTGGGTCTGTCCCCTTTGCTGTTCACCCCAGCTGCTCAGTGGGATGATGCTCATGCAGTTTGGAGGGGCTGTGTTCACAAACCCCAAATCCAGAGCACCTGCACACTCTGCTCAGGTGCTGGCACCTGAACATTTGGGCTCACAGGGAAACTGCAGCTGCTCTGACTTCTGCTCTGCCCTTGGCATTCAAGAAGCTGAAGTGGATTTGGTAACAAGCTGTTGGTAGGAATAAAGGGTCTAATTTTGTCCCTGGTTTTGTCCTCCCGATTTATGGAGGGTTTCACATGTGAATTGAACTGGGATATTGACCCAACACTGTGCTTGTGCTTGGAGCAGTATGAAATGAGCAGGATGAGAGGCTGCAGAGGGGACTTGGGTATTGTATCAGTGCAGTCACATGGCCTGCAGTGAGCTCCTCTGTGGGGCAGGGAAAGCTTCATCTCCTCATGGACTGCACAGAATACACAGAATAATTCCCCTAATAAATCTCTTTCTAATAATCTCCCTAATAATCTCCCCTAATAAGTCTCTGATATCTAGGGTTGTCCAAAACCTTGAGAGATCAGTCTTTTCTGGACAAGAACAGACATTTCATGGCAGCTCTGCTGTGCTAGGTTCAGGATTGCACTGGAAAGGAGAGGCAATACCAGCTGGCTGCAGTGCTGCTGTTCCCAGTGGGAAATCCCATTTCCCTCCCAGTGCTGCTGTTCCCAGTGGGAAATCCCATTTCCCACCCAGTGCTGCTGTTCCCAGTGGGAAATCCCATTTCCCATCCAGTGCTGCTGTTCCCAGTGGGAAATCCCATTTCCCACCCAGTGCTGCTGTTCCCAGTGGGAAATCCCATTTCCCACCCAGGCCCAGGCCAGGCTGAGCAGCAGCTCCTGCAGGGAGCATCCTCTGGGGAGGGGAAGGCTGCAGGGATTGCAGCTCTGGAAGCAGCAGCAGCAGAGTCACAGCACAGAGTGGGGATCACTTTTGGGGGGCCTTTTGTCACTGGCCTTGGAGCACTGTCACCCTCAGCAGTGGGTTTAACCTCTGAGTGTGGAGAGCTGCTGGGCACAGGTTGCTTCCCAGGTGAGGCTGTTTTCCCTGCAAATCTCTGAGCTCAGCCAGTGCTGTGCTTGTCCCAGCTTGCTGGCACTCCTTGTGCTGGTGTCCCCTGCAGGGCTGTCCCCAGGGATGCTGTGTGTCATCTGGGAGACACAGGGAGGCAGAACAATTGCTGCAAGCCAGCAAGGGGCTGCTGCAGAGGCTGCAGCTGGAGTGGGATGCCCAGGAAGCCCCTCCAGGAGGGATGAGTCTCTGTGGGATGAGTCCCTTTCTGTCACTGACATCTTTTCATGAAAATCCTTTCCTTAGGATTTTTTCCTGCTGAGAAGCTGAGAGGCTTCAGCAACAAAGTGTTAACAATGGTTATCTGCTGCTGTGGGATGCAACAGGTGCATCTGGGATTGGCCCATCTTGGATGTTTACAATTAATGGCCAACCACAGCCCAGTTAGCTGGGACTCTGAGACACAAACCTTAATTATTCATTCCTTTCTATTCTTAGGTTAGCCAGCCTTCTGAGGTGAAACTTTTCCTTCTATTCTTTGTAGTATTATTTTAATGTAATATATATATAATGAAATAATAAATCAAGCCTTCTGAACATGGAGTCAACATTCTCCTCTCTTCCCTCACCTGAAAACCCCTGTGACCACAGTCACGCCTTTCCACCCCTCCATGTGCAAGAACTCCACCTAAAAGCAGGAGTAACTCCTGAGCTTTGTATGGTGGCTGCTCTTTAGCTCTACCTCTTGACACAAATTTGGAGGTGGGTTTAACCTTGCCTGGAGAATCCCACTGCAGTCAGGAAGGGATTTGGCTGTGTTTTAGAGGGGACTCGCTGTGCTGTGGGTGCACTGGCTGTGTCTGAGCTGCTCAGGTGTGGCAGTGCATGTGACAAATCAGTGTCACCGTGGTGCTGGGAGGGGACTGAGGTGAGCAGTGAGCAGCACAGTGCAGGCAGGGCCAGGCCTGCCTTGCTGCAGGTGGGAGAAATCCTCCAGCAAGCAGGAAAACAGAGACAAAGATAAATGGAAGTGTTTGGAACCTTGTGGTGGCTGTGATGGGATGCCCTGGCTGTGCTGGGTGCTCTGGGCTGGTGATGCCTTGTGAAGGCTGACTTAGAACAGAGACTAGACAGAGTTAAAGAATAAAATAGGGATTTATTAGGAGGCTTCAATAGATCTACTTTGGGCAGCACAAGAGCCCAGCCAGGGCTACACCCAAGGTAAACCCAAAATGATCACAAAATGGACAACCAGTCACGGGGTCTCTCACTTTTACGAGTTTTGTTCTATGAGCATATTGGAGGTAATTGTCTACAGCTCTAGCTCATGAAGTTTTATCTTTCTTGTTTTTCTCTCTTTGGTCTACTGCTGTTTTTGGTTTTGGGCTTGAGATTTGGATTGGCTGTCTTTGGGTCTCTAGCTGGAGCAGGAATTGTTTTGTCTCCCTGCTCTGTGCACAGAGCTCACCATCCCCTCCTATGCAGCCCAGACCCACACACTAAAGCAGCACAGAATGTGAAAAATAGAAAAGCTCAAACCTGAGGCATTAGTGGCACAGACAGTGCTGGCAGCAGCTGTGCTGGCATTGCCTTTACCTTATAGAGGGGAGCTGTGTGTGCCACTGCTGGCTCCAGGGGATCCCCCAGGACAGGCCTGGGCTTGGCACTGAGGGGCTTCCACCCCACAGTGACCCCATGGAAGGCTGAGACCCCAAAGCAGAGCTCTGTGAACATTTGTTTGGCGTTTTGTTGCCATCAGAGCTGCTGCACTGTGTGCTGTCAGTGTTTGCCTGGTGCTTGCTCTGTGATTCCAGCTGGAATGCAGCACAGCCCAACGCTGTCCTTGCAGAGCAGGCTCAGAAAGATGTTCCTGGGCTCTCCTGCCATCCCTGGCAGCTCAGGGATTTGTGCAGGAGAGAAATTCCTGCCTGGAAATGAGGAGGGAGAGCTCCCAGCCTCTGTCCCTGCCCTTCACTGGCTCCAGGATCTGCAGGGGCTGAGCTGCTCCTGTGACTTCCCCTCATGAGCCATGACCTTGGGTGTCACTGAATATTTTCTGAAAAATCCTTTCACCAGGGTTGTTTCTCCTGAGAAGCTGAGAAGCTTCAGCTTCTCCATGTTTTGCTACTCTAAAATGTGATTTGAAAAATTGTTTACTCACCATGTGAATTTTTACTTAATGACCAATCCCAGTCCAGCTGTCAGTCTGGTCAGTCACGAGTTTTTTATTTATCATTCTTTTCTAGCCTTCTGATGTCTCCTTTCTTTAGTGTAATTTTAGTATATAAATATAATATGATATAATATAATATAATGTAATGTAATGTAATATAATATAATAATCAGCCTTCTAAGAACTTAGAGCCAATTCTCATCTCTCACCTCATCCTGAGACCTTCACAACACCACAACAATTAATGAGCACACTTGGGACTCCCCATTCGTTGCTCTGGGGCTTCCCTGAAGCCAGGGAGTTTGGGAGGTGGGAAGGGAAATGCCTCAAGCCCTGTTCATGCTGGGGTGGCTGAGGGTGAGGGACGAGGGGGGACAGTGAAGGGAGATGTCCCAAGCAGACCTGAGCAATAATCCTGCCCAAATGTGGAGTTCTTGCTTAGGCAGCACCATCCTGGGAGTGAAGGAAGAACCTGGTACTTCCAAAACTTCCTGTGCAAAAATAAAAATGGCCAATTCCCCTGGCTCAGCTGCTCTGGGCAGTGTTCATCCCACCTTTACAGTGTTTTGCTGTGACAAAGTTCTTGTAGAAATGGATTTTGTCCCTCTTTTGCCAGGAGTTGGGACTTGGACAAGAAGAAGCAGCAGTTGGATCCTTCCGTATGCAGGATTTATTTCCATCCATCTCTTTCTTTTCTAAGATATCTCACATTTTATTTTTAATACTGGACAAATACCAAATATTCCTCAAGAGAGATCTGTGATTGCAGCTCAGTTCTGACAGTTGAGAATAGTCCAACCAACGTACTTGCCTCATCTGAAATGCTGCTATTTTCAGCTGTGCTTTTGTTTTTAGCCATCAGTGATAAGTTTGCATTTCCTGCAGATGATATTTTGGGTTGACGTGAATTGTTAAGGCCCCACTGTGTAAAATGGTTTTCTTCCTGTGTGACTTTGGGCTTGTCTTTTCTGGTTTCATACCCTCATCCAGATCAGAATTAAATCCCCACATCCCAGCTGGTCATCACTAAATAATTTGTATTACATCTTGCTGAAGCATTTTATAAGTGATGCTGCAGGAAGGCTTGTTTCCTGTTTTGTGTTTTGGGGATTTTTTTTGGTTTTTTTTGTTTCTTTTCCTTTATTTTGGACTTAAGATAAAGGCAGACTGAACTTTGCAGGCACTTATTTGGAGTCAGACATTTTCCAGCTATTATTTTGCAAACTATTAGAGCGGCAGATCATGCGGTGGGAACCCAGTTATGCAAACAAAGCCACGTCACTCTTGGCCAAAAATAGCTTCAGTACATGTGCAGTAAGGTGGAAATGAAGGCCTTTGGTGTACACAGAGCAAACAGGGAGGGAGGCAAGAGGGGAAGCTGCAGCTTTTTGTTTAGAGCAAAGTGTGTTTTCCAGAGACAAGCAATGTTGCTGCGTGTAATGCCAGTGGGATGGGAATTATTCCCTTCTTACAGATGAAGGGGACTGAGGGTTTGAGAGATGGCACTCTGGTCCCAGAGGTGTTGGTAATTTTAACATCCAGGTCCCAGGCACAGCATGAAGAAATACTGAAAAAAAATTAAAAATGTTTCCTTTCCTTCTCTGCTCAGCATCTCCAGCATGAGGAAAACCTGGTCCCTGCTGTGTTCCCCTGGGATTCTGAGAGAGCTCTGGGGGCTGGCTTCACATCTCAAGCAGAGATGCTGCCTGGGCTTGAGTCTTCATCTCCTCTCACTCCAGCCTCTTCCAGCACTGCAGTGCCCTAAATAATGTGGAGATCACCCCAGTGGCTGTTTGCTGTGTACAGGGATTTGCTGCCTGGGAGTTTTCTGGGTGTTTGCAGCAGGGCTGGGGTCTGGCTTCCTTTACAGTGCTGCAAGTTCCTCTTCACCAGGCTTAAAATAACCTTGTGTTTTCCTTCTGAACCCCCAGCTCCCTTTGCAGTGATGTGGTTAATTGCAGTTTGTTATCAAGCTGTTAGGAGATGCTTTGGGGCCAGGAGAGGAGATAAAGCAGGAGCTTGGCTATGGAAAATGCAGCTGGAGGTGTGCAGATGCAGCTTCCATTGGATTAAAGCCTCCTTTTTATGAAGACTTGCAATTTCTTATCTCCCAATACTTTTGTGGGATGAGGCAGAAGGGGGCTGTAAAGCTGAGCTGAGGCTTGATGCCTTCTGTAATGGGCAGAGTGATTCCCAGGCTCATTCCCTATTCTTCACACACAGTTTTTGTCTCAATTAGAAATGGTGTTCAAATTATCTCTGTATTCATCCAGAACTGCAAATGCCTATCAGAACATCTGAATGGCTTCAGCTGGGATTCTGTGTTGCTGCTCCTCCTCTTTCCAAAGGTGTGTATACAGCTTTACTCCTGCCACAATTCCCAAACACAGGTTTTTATTGCTCAGGTACCCCTCCAAGTTTTGTTTCAGGTTTCAGGGTTTGCCTGGAGTGTTTTCCATGCAGGATTCCTGTGCATGTTGCTGCTTAGGTTGTGCCAGTGAATTCCAAAATAGCTGAACATCAGCATGCACAGCTACACAGAGAGGGGAGATTAGTGCTGATTTATTGGCCTGTCAATTAAAGAGGAGCACGAGGATTCTCACTGCATGGCTCAGATGAAGTGTTGTGGTGGCAGCATAAGATCAGCTTTCTTCAACCTAGCTGCTGGTTCCTATACATTTCTGTTTAATTAAAGTGCTCCTGCATCCTGCACTCCTCAACATTAATTCAGAGATGTATTTTGAACCGGTGCCAGGGGAATACATTGTTATGGCATCCTCTTTGCACATCTATTAGCAGGAAGGGGATAATTGAGGAAATCTCACACAGATTTAATTGGGGACTGAGGGCAGGAGCGGGGAGGGGAGAAGCACAAGGCAGAAGTAGGTCAGAAGTTGGGTAACTCTGCCTTGGCACGGAGCAGTGAGCAGAGCTGCTCATGGGGGTGCCCAGGGGTGCTGGGGTCCCACATGGCTCTGGAGTGTCCTGCAGGTCTGGGCAGCTCTGCCAGGGGTGCTGATCCCTCGGGGGATGTGTGGGATGAGCAAGGAATGGGAGCTGGGGGCAGCATTTTGCAGTTTTCAGTTCTGATCTGGAATGGGGAACATTTTGCTCCAGTTTGCAGCTGCCTGTGCCCAGGTGGGGAGCAGGGTCCTGGCAGGGGTGAGCCCAGGGCAGCAGGGTCCTGTCAGGGGTGAGTACAGGGAAGCAGGGTCTTGTTAGTAATGAGCCCAGAGAAGCAGGGTCCTGTCAGGGATGAGCCCTGGGGAGCAGAGTCCTGTTGGGGTGAACCCAGGAAAGCCAGGTCTTGTCAAGGGTGAGCCCAGGGGAGCAGGGTCCTGTCAGGGGTGAGCCCAGAGCAGCAGGGTCCTGGCAGGGATGAGCCCAGGGCAGCAGGGTCCTGTCAGGAATGAGCCCAGGGCAGCAGGGTCCTGTCAGGGGTGAGCCCAGGGCAGCAGGGTCCTGTCAGGGATGAGCCCAGGGGAACAGGGTCCTATCAGGGATGAGCCCAGGGGAACAGAGTCCTGTCAGGGGTGAGCTCAGGGAAGCCAGATCCTATCAGGGATGAGCCCTGGGGAGCAGGGTCCTGTTGGGGTGAGTACAGGGAAGCAGGGTCTTGTTAGTAATGAGCCCAGGGCAGCAGGGTCCTGTCAGGGATGAGCCCAGGGGAACAGGGTCCTGTCAGGGGTGAGCCCAGGGCAGCAGGGCCCTGTCAGGGGTGAGCCCAGGGCAGCAGGGTCCTGTCAGGGGTGATTCAGTGCAGCAGGGTCCTGTCAGGGCCGAGCATCCTTAAGGGGATGTGGCAGCTTGGCGTGGGAGGTGGCAGGAGAGCAGCAGAGGGGGAGCAGCCCAGCACTGGTGTCTGGCAGGCTCTGTGACTCCTCAGCTGCTCATTTGTGGTGTTTGCCAGCCCTCCCTGCAGCAGGCTGGGTGTGGGCAGGGCTGGGTTGGAGCCCCACACACAGCAGACAGTCACAGCAGATGGGGCTGGTTTTGAATGTAATTTTGCTGACTCACTGTGGGACACAGGAGAACTCCCAGCTTTGGCTGCATGTGGGCATTGCCATCCCTGGCAGGGGCAGCACAGCACGGCCTCCACCCAGCCCAGGTGCTCACACTGACAGTTGTGGGTACAGGATTGATGTTTTGGTTTGTCCCTTGGGGCTGTGCTGCCATGTCCCTGGGGAATTTTGGGTGACTCAATTGAGGGAAGCCCAGCAGTGCTGGGAGGTGAACTCTGGCCCTGCTGGTTGGGATCACCCAGCCCAGGAATGCTCCAGGAGCAGGAAGAGCCTGCTGCAGGATGCTCTGGGAGCAGAACTGGCCTCAGGAAGAGGCAAGAGAAGGGGATTTTGTCAGTCTGTCCCTGTGTGCAGGGAGGGCTCTGAGCAGGGCCCAGCGATGGCACCAGAGGAATGGGCAGGGACTGATCCCAGCGAGTTCCACCTGGACATGAGGAAGAAATTCTTCCCTGTGCAGAGCCCTGACTGCAGAGAGAGTTTCCCTCCCTGGGGGGATATTCCAGTGAAATGCTGTGCTCAGGGATCATCCTGCTGGGGATATTCCAGAGCAGTGCTATGCTATGGGATGGCCCTGCTGGAGTTTGGGATGGCCCTGCTGGAGTTTGGGATGGCCCTGCTGGAGTTTAGGATGGCCCTGCTGGAGTTTCCCTCCCTGGGGATATTCCAGAGCAGTGCTGTACTCCAGGATGGCCTTGCTGGAGTTTGGGATGGCCCTGCTGGAGTTTGGGATGGCCCTGCTGGAGTTTCTCCCCCTGGGGATATTCCAGTGCTCAGGGATGGCTCTGCTGGAGTTTGGGATGGCCCTGCTGGAGTTTCTCTCCATGGGGATATTCCAGAGCAGTTCTGTGCTCTGGATGGCCCTGCTGGAGTTGGGGATATTCCAGAGCAGTGCTGTGCTCAGGGATGGCCCTGCTGGGGTTTGGGATGGCCCTGCTGGAGTTTGGGATGGCTCTGCTGGAGTTTGGGATATTCCAGAGCAGTGCTGTGCCCAGGGATGGCCCTGCTGGAGTTTCTCTCCATGGGGATATTCCAGAGCAGTGCTGTACTCCAGGATGGCCTTGCTGGAGTTTGGGATGGCCCTGCTGGAGTTTGGGATATTCCAGAGCAGTGCTGTGCCCAGGGATGGCCCTGCTGGAGTTTGGGATATTCCAGAGCAGTGCTGTGCCCAGGGATGGCCCTGCTGGAGTTTGGGATATTCCAGAGCAGTGCTGTGCCCAGGGATGGCCCTGCTGGAGTTTGGGATATTCCAGAGCAGTGCTGTGCCCAGGGATGGCCCTGCTGGAGCAGGGACTGGGCCCAGAGGTCTCTCTGGTCCCTTCCAGCCTGACCCACGCTGAGATCCCCTGAGCCAGGAGCTCTTTGCCATTGTCCCCATAGCTGGAGCTGGGCTGATTCCATGCTGGTGCCCTTTGCAGGCCTGGCCCTGTGGTTTTGCTGCAGCCCATGGAGAGGTGTCCATGCTCTGGGTTGGCTTGGGCAAAGCCTGTGGCACCACTGTGTTATTCTGAGCTTGTGAAAACAACAAGTAGCAGCATTTGCCCTCAAGAGCCCACACTGTGAACACAAACACTTTTTAACAGACAAAACATGAGAAAAAAAGAGTTTTAATTACAAATCTTGACGTTGAATATTTTTACTGGCTTTCCTCAAAGCCTCTTCCATCAGCATTGCCAAGTTGAAGCATCAACAAATACAGTTCTGGCTTAGAGATGGGTGTAATTAGGAACTGCAAACACACAGAAAAGGGTGGGGGCTATTTACCTCTGTTTTCTGGGCCTTGAGGGAGGCTCTGCTCAAGCTTTTACATCCAGTTACACAGAGCAGAAATATTTTCAGCTTGTATTAAGGTTAATAAAAGGAGAAAAATGATTCTCACAATAGCATCAGTTTCTCAAAGGGGCAAAGCCCTTGTGCCACTCAGGGCTGTGGCTGCCTTCCTTCCCTGCCAAGGTTTTGGGTTTATTCCCTCCTTCCTGCTTTCTAGGATTCTCCCCCACTGCAGGGTGCTGCTGGGATGGGGAACCTGTGCATTTTCTCTGGCATGAGTTTTCCTCTCCAGCTTTAAAACCCACTGGGGCTGCAGATGCACAGGCTTGTGCTGGAACAGAATGTACAAAATATCCACTCCTCAAGGACTTGGCTTTGTGTACTCCAGTGGCTGATGTCAGAGCATGGAAAAGGTCTTGTTTTCTCCAGAAATCTTTATTCTTAATGTGCATTCGAGACAGAGAAGCAGAAAAGTGTGTTCTTCTAAACCTAAGTTAAGAAGCTTGTTCAATTTTTAAACAGTTACATAAAGCCATCAAAGTCTGACAGGAGAGAGATGCAAGTTGGTGCAAGAGAAAATGGGAAAAAGAAGCTGAAATGGAGTGTTAAACTAATTCCCCCAGGCTTATACCTAAAACAGCCTTAACTCATCGATGAACCTGCTCCTGTGCTTTCATTTTTTTTTTTCCTTCCTTTCTCATTTTTCCCTCTTTCTTGCCAGCTGTGGTCTTCATGTTGCTGAACCTGGCTGAGTGTGAATGCCTCTTGAGCCAACCCTGCTGCTTTGACTGGCCAGTTCTGGGTCCAGAGGGGCATTTCTGTGCTGCTCCTGGGGACACAAACCTGTGGACATGAGTGGTGGGAATGGGGCCTGGCTGAAGCACAGGAAGGGATCCAGGGCTCCTGAGTGGTTTTGCTGCTCAGCAGCCTGGTCTGGGTGAGATTCTCTGGTTTTGTGCAGACAGGTCTGGGTGAGATTCCCTAGTTTTGTACAGACAGGTCTGGGTGGCATTCCCTGGTTTTGTGCAACCTGGTCAGGGTGAAGATTCCCTGGTTTTGTACAGACAAGCCTGAGTGACATTCCCTGGTTTTGTGCAGCCTGGTCTGGGTGACATTCCTGGTTTTATTGCAGCCTGGTTTGGGTGAGATTCCCTGGTTTTGTGCAGAAAGGTCTGGGTGAGATTCTCTAGTTTTGTACAGACAGGTCTGGGTGACATTCCCTGTTTTTTTGCAGCCTGGTCTGGGTGACATTCCCTGGTTTTGTGCAGAAAGGTCTGGGTGACATTCCCTGGTTTTGTACAGACAGGTCTGGATGACATTCCTGGTTTTGTACAGCCAGGTCTGGGTGACATTCCCTGGTTTTGCTGCTGCTCAGGGAACATTTGGGATGCTCAAGCCTTGGTGGGGGAGCAAGTGCTGCTTTGGCCCATGGCTCAAAAAGATCCCAAAATCTTTTTGAGCCTTCCCCAAAAGATCTGCCAGTTCCTGATGGCAGCTTTTTGTCAGTGAAAGAGGAATTTGGAGGGTTGGCACTCTGAGCTTGATGCAGGGATCACTCTGAGCACTGGTGAGGAGAGTTTGGGGCCCATTCCTGGGGTCACATCCTCCTTTCCCAAGGAACAACATTGCAGTCACACTGTGTGAGTCCCTCAGTCAAATCTGCCTGGGAGAGAGCACAGGAAACATCAATCACACAAAGTTTGGATGCTGTTCCTGCCCTCACTAGTTTGGATACAGCTGGAGCTGAATCCCTTGGGCTCTGTGCTGCCCATGTTCCTACACTGGGCATTCCCAGGGGCTCTGGGCACAGCAGCCTGCACTGGCACTGGGGGAGATGCTGGAGGAGCTCAGCTCATGCCTTGCCTGGGCTGTCACAGGATGGGAAGAAGAATTCTTTGGAGTTCAGAGTCAGGAATTCACCTGCTGCTGCCTGGGAGGGTTCTGAAGCCCAGCCATGGGCATCAGACCCAGGTCTGACCTCACATCTGGTTTTCTTGGTTTGACTTGAGCACTGAGGTTCCTCTCTGACTCAGAGGATGGAAGGGCTCTTTGCCTGCATTCTTTGGATGCCATTTCCTCATCTTTAAAGTTTACTGAGCTTCAGTTCTGTTGTTGGCTCTGATGGTGTTTGGCACTGCCTTTATCAGAGCAGGAGTGCACTCTGAGCAGCTCCCAGCACCCCCTGACCATTTTCTCCCAGAAACTTCCATAGAATCCCAGCATGGTCTGGGTTGGAAGGGACCTTAAAGATTCCACTCCCTTCCCAGGGCAGGGACACCTTCCACTGTCCCAGGTGCTCCAAGCCTCAATGTCCATCCTGGCCTGGGACACTTCAGGGATCCAGGGGCAGCCACAGCTGCTCTGGGAGTTCTATCCCAGCACCTCCTCACCTTCACAGGGAGCAGTTCCTTCACTCTTCATTAGACAGCAGATATTCATGAGGGGCTGTAGGATAACACCTCTCTGGATAATGCATAGAGACGTTGCAGGTCTTTGAGTAATATTAATCTATTTATATCTACTACCCTGATCCTAGAAATCCATTATAGCTGGTCCTGTCTAGACATGATCAAGGACATCCTTTCAACTGCCATTATTTTTTGATAGCATTAATATTCAAGCAGGTCTTTGTCTTAAGAAATGGATTCAGAAAGCTGCAGTCATTGAGGAAATTCATGGAGAATAAGAAGCAGTGCTGTGGCAGAAAGGATGTCACCTCCCAGAAGGAGCCACAGAGGGGCCTGGCACTGCTGCTCTGACAGAGCTTTCACCCCAGTGACTCTGAGCCATCCTTCCTGTGAGGCCTGAGAGGCAAATGAAACTCAGAAAAGCCTGATGAGTTCCTCCAGGTCATGGTGGAAATGAATTGGAGGAAATGAATTACCTGCTCTCCACTCCTGCCCTCTCTGGAGGTTTTGAGCCTTTTTATTCAGGCCTTGGCATTTCTGAGGTCAGGTTCAATGTGGAGAACCTGGCTGTGGTTAACCCCAGGCACTCCCCTGCCTCACTCCTGCTGAGGAGGAGCTGCTCACTGCACACAGCTCACACAGTGGGACTGTGACTGAATCTGCAGGGAGCCACAGGGCAGTGGGGCTTGGCTGCAGCTGGGAGCCCAGAATCTCTGAGAGAATCTTCCTTACATGCAGAAGCTTTTCAGGAGTGGATGTATCTCCTTTCTCATGCACAACAAAGCTGTGGTCTCTGAGAAAAAACTATTTTTTCTGGGAGGAAAAATGCTCAAAATTCAAGGTTTGATAAGTCTGCCCTTTAAAGAATGAGCAGTGTTGGAGACTCCCAAGTGCTCTGTGCAAATTGCAATGTTTCCTTCCTGTGTTTGAGCAGTGCCTGCACCTCCTCTGAGCATTCCCCAAGCTCCAGGACATCAATTTTTACTTTAGGGTCCCTGACTCTGTGGCTCCAGCCTCAAGGTCTGACAAAAAAGAAAAAAAAAACCAAACCAAAAAATCTGTTTTGGGCACATTCAGAGCATGAAAACTTCTGTGTTTTCTGTGCTTGTGAAGAGCCACCCCTGTGTCTGCATGGCAGTGTCCCAAAGGCACTGCCTGGCTGGGAGGACTGTGCTGAAGGTCTCAGGGATGAAAAACAAGCTGTAGGAAGTTTTTTGTTTTGCCTTCTGGTCACAGGTTGGAAAACTTCCCTTGTCTCAAGTCCAGGTCACTGTGTTGTGTTAGAGCTGCCACCTCCCACTGCTGAGGTGGCTGCAGTTCAGGGATAAATAAAGAAAGAAATTCAGGGATAGATAAATAAATAAATAAATAAATCAATAAATAAATAAAGCTTTTCACAGTTCTGGGGGATTCTTTGGCATGCCAGTATGGAAACACAAGGAATTGTCATTAGAAAAAACTCAAAATTTTCTGCTCGCATGGCCTCAGGTAAAGGACTAATAACAAAGATGGGTCACAAGGGAGCCAGTTTGGGTATAATTAAATCCACTGGTGTTTGCTGACCTGTGAAACAGAAATGTTTTATCTGCTCAATGTGGGTGCAGTCACTGCTCAGTCAGAAATCAGGGAATCCTGCTGGGTCTGCCACACAGCCTGTCCTGCTGCAAACACCACAGGTGTTCCTCATGCTGCTCCTGAATTCTCCATTTGTCTCCTCCTTTCTGTTTTCTGCTGTTTAGAGGAAAAGGAGAAGTGTGGGGGACAGAGTTTTGTGGTCCCAGTCATTGTTGAAGCCTCAGCAGTCATAAAGAAGAAGAGTCCACATGAAATGTGTTTCCTTTCCTGCCAGGGCTCAGCTTATCCACTCTGTCACCTGAACTTCCAAGGATCCATCAGTTAGGAGGATGGAGATTTGCATAATTAGTGTTTTTGAGGTGCCTTCTGAAATGCAGGAGAACTCTTAGGTGTCTCAGCTCTTACCTAATGAGGTGCTGACAAAGAGGTATCCATGGAGACACCCATTATGAGGCACTGCTCTGAAATTGGTTCTTGCCAATGCCTGTTAAAATGCCAAAGGGTTTTCTTGAGCATAATTTGTACCATTTCTTTGCTCCATTTGTAAACAAAAACTGTTATGCCTGAATATGATGAGAACCATAATTTTTAAAATTAGGTTTGCAAGCTGTAATTAAGAAACAGGGATAGGAGGGGATTGGGAAGAAGGTGCTGAGGTTTTTAAGATATCCTACAATGTGTTGATCATAGAGACCTGCAAAGGGCCAGGCCAGGAATTTGGTGAGGAGAGGTCTGAGCATCCCCTGGAGCCTCGTGGAGCTGAGGGTGAGCAAATTCCAGCCCTCCAGATGGGTCCATTGTCTTGGTTTGAAAAGCCAGGTGTCTGCTCAGGAAGGCAGGAACCTCCCCTGAAATGGAAAATGTAAATCCTCTCCCTAAGAATTATTGTAATTTTGAAATTAAGGGGCTCTCAGGCAAAGATATGGGAATAGGAATAACAATTCTTTATAGGAATACCAGTTCTTTATTAGGGAAGAAAATAAAAATAAAATAAAAATGCAGTAATACAAGACCCCACTGCCAGAGTCAGCCCATGCCCTGCCCCCTGTGTGCCAGGGTGGTGTCCCAGCCCCATCCCAGGGGGGCTCAGCCCTCCTGCAGTGCCAGCTGTGGTTCTGCTGCAGCAGGGATCCTGCACAAGGGGGGAGTTTTCCTCTGCAGCTCCAGGGCTGCTGCAGATGGGCCTGGGCTCCCTCTGGCCATGCAGGGCAGCAGAAAGCTGCTCCTCTGGCAATGCAGGGGGCAAAGGCTGCTGTGCTGTGCCAGGCTCAGGTTGGATCCAGGTAGGAATGCTTGGCTCCTGCCCTGGGCACAGCATCTCCCCATGGGATGGGGGAATTGGATCAGCCCTGCAGGGACACTCAGTGGCCATGGGCAGCAGAGATCTCCTGCAGGGAGGGTTGGCTGTGGGAGAGAGAAAGAAAAAACTGCCCATGAACAGCAGAGACCTGCCCCATCAGATAGGAATAGGATACACACCCCCGTTTCCAACCCAGGACATTCATGGAGATGTTTTCCTGTGAGGAGGACACACAAACATCCTCCAGGGGCTCCATGGCCTCCTCCTGAGGGGCTGGAGTGCTGTGGCTTCAGTCACTGCCCCCTGGGCTGTGCCAGTGTGGTGGGAATGAGGGAATTGTTCAGGTGGGGAAATCATCCCCTATTTCTGCAGGCTTGGCACAGTGGGGAGCCAGGTGTTTGTGGCAGTGTTGCAGTGCTGGATTTTCTTGAATTTCTTCTCTTTACTCCCCTCTCTGCCATTGCTCCACTCACAGCACTCTGCACTTCCACAGCTCCTTCCAGGCCTGGAAAGGATGCTTGAGGAAATCTGTGTGCTGTGGCTTTCCTGCTGCCAGCCTGCAGTTCCACTTTCCTGTGTCAGACACCATTCCAGGCTTTCCCAGTGTGGGGTTTGGGATCCTGACACTGCACTGGATTTGTGTAGATCTCTTATCTGTTGTTACAGCAATATGCTGTTATTAAAAAGAAAGAAAAAAAGGCTCTAACTCCACCCTTTCTCCTTGCCTTTCCTGTTTTCTTGGAGGGTGAAAATAGGAGTTTATACAATCCTGCATGTCTGAATTGGTTATTTATAGCTTGAAGCTGTTGGGGTTTATTTTTGAGTTCAGCTAATGGGTTATTCTTTGTGGAAGCTGTGAAAAGGATTGGAAAAATCTACAAAATATTAAAAAACAGACTGAAGTGCTGAGTAAGGTATAAGCACACCCCTCTCTGATCCCTGATTCTGTGTCCACGTGAATACCTGTGTGTTCATTAAAGAATAAATTCAGTCCCTAAAGCAGGAGGATTCTCCCAAGGGGAAATCTGGCCTTGGTTTAGGCAGCATTAACTGCTGTGTGCAGCTCACACTGTGCTGCTTGCTTCTGTAAGGAATCCAGTGGTCAGCACAGCCTGGGAAGGCTTTCACTGCAATTTGGGGGCTGGAGTTGAGCTCCTGGCAGCTCAGGCAGGGCAGGGCAGCCCCATCAGCTCTGCAGGGCTGCTGCAGCTCCACACTGCACCAAATCCAGCAGGATGGGAGGGGAGATGGTCCTGCAGGGCTCTCAAGAAGGTGGGATGGGTTGTTCAGCATTGCACAGAAGGAAGATGGGCTCCTCATGGACCCCTGGATAGGGGGTTCTTCCCCCAGGGATTCAGGGCACTCCTGGATGACCGAGCTGACAATGAGGAGATAACACATTTGGCAGTTGGGGTATTGGCTCAAAGAGAGGTCACAGCCTAAAACTTGACCCTTCTCTGTCACCCCAGCATTCCCTCCCTCCCTCTCCTGAAGCTGAGCTTTGCTGGGCAGCCCTCAAGCCCTGGAAATCTGCCAGGCTCCAGGAGCTGATGCCTCAGGTGAATCATTTCAGGCTGTGGTTGATGAACTGTGCTCTCTGTGCTGCCTTGGAGGGGTCTCTAAACGATAACCAAGAGAAGTGAGTCTAAATAATGGGCAGCTTAAATTCATCTTGCAGTGATCTGTTGCCCTGTGCTTCTCTCCGTGGAAATTTGTCAGGGCTCTACAAGCTAATTTGGCTGGCTAGCATGAGGTGAGGCACCTGGAATTGAGCTGCCTGCTCAGCCATGGCCGTTGTGGAGCAGCTGGAAAGATCTGGAGAAAATTAAACTTACAGCTGCACACCCCTGGCAATGGGAGCTGTGGGGAGAGTGGCACCAGAATCAGGGAAGAGACAACTCCAGCACCTTTTCTGCATAAAGTGACTCTAGGGGTTGTTCAGAGAGTGTTTACTGGTTAAATTAGTACCCAAAGACCAAGTTATTTATTTATTTTGGTGATCATATCAAAGGAGTGGGAAGCAGGGCCAGGGGAAAAGGCACTTGGCTGTTGAGGCAGAGAAGATCTGAGCATCTCAGGGCATTTGAAGGAGCTGGGCTTCTCTTTTCTGACAGTCCCCTTTCAGCACAGACTGGAGGCATCCGCTCCTGTTATCTGAGCTATTGGAATATTCACGTTGCTGTGGATAACACAGACTTAAGTGGAAAAACAAAACTGCCAAAACAGCCACTTCTGCCAGTAGATTTGAGCCTGACATCAGTCTCAGGCTGACACTTTGGATACTGAGCAGGGAGAGGGAGGAGGGCTGCTGGAGCCCGTTTTGTGCTGAGCAGGAATTCTGGAAGCTTGGAGGAGCTGCAGCATCCCAGATCTTTAAATACAGTCTGACAAAATTCTCAGTGGGGAGCTCCCCCTACGCCAAAGCAGAGCCGGTGTCACCTCTGCCGAGCTCCTTCCCTCCCCATCCCCGCGATGCTGTGGCTGCCAGGGCTTTGATGTGCAGATCCAGTGACGCATGCTTCGGTCCCTAATCACAGCCTGCACGGCTTTGGAACAGGGGGAATATGCAGGGTGGATATTCAGGGTGAATATTCAGGGCTCCGGATTGCACTCCCTGCGGCAAAGGCAGCAGGAGGGAGGGAAAGGGGGACACCGGGGTGGGTGGGAGAGTTTGGGTGAGGGGGAGCAGCAAATTGTCACTGGAGACCCCTCTGGGATGGTCCCTTGCTGCTCTGCAGTTCTCTGGTTGCAGGAATACTCTGCAGAGTTGAGGAAAAGGACATTTCATGGTGGTTTCCCCATCCCTGCAGCACTGCCAGCCTGGAGCATTCACAAGTCCTGAGTCAGCCCCCACCACCTACCCCAAATTATAACACTGAGGGGGAAAATTGCATCTTTGTTTTGAGTGGAAATCAAAGGAATAGTTAGTTTGGGGTTCTTTGTCCACAGTGGCCTTTGGGCTGGAGTTGCTGTGTTGGTTTGGCTCACGTGTCTCAGTCCTGTGCTTCCCTGCCTCGGGTTTGTTCACATCAGGTTCATGCAGGCTGGTGGCACTTGAGGGAAAGGAATTAAAAACAACTCTTGGGAAATACAGGAGTTTGAGGGGATCCATGGCTTGAGCCAGCCTTCAAAACCTGTCATAGCCTGAGACCCCCAGGCAGAGGCAGGTGCTGGCAGAGCTCTGCTGGGAACACCCTGTGCTGGTGACAGACTCAAATAACCAGACTGAGATTTCGATTGCGAGGCTGAGAATTACTGAAGATCTGTGGGTTTGCTTGAGGCCCTTGATATCTTTTATGGATTAGTCAGACAAAAGTGTCAGGACTAGATGTACCACAAGGCAAGGTGCTGTGTTCATCACAGGAGAGATCCCTCTGCCTGCCTGCAGCTCCAGTCTGCAGCCACTATTATTTTTGGACCCTGAGGAGTGTGCCACTATTATTTTTTAACCCCGAGGAGTGTGACAGAAGTGCTGGTTTGGCACTGGGCTGTGGAGCACCTTGCAGGGGTAAGAGAGCTCCCTGTTTTCTTGCAAATCTGTCCATAAAGACAGCAGATAGCAGATTTTTTGACCCTTAGTGCTGATTGTTATCTGAGCTCAGGGTTCCCACAGGACTGGCAGGGCAGGGGCTGAGCAGACTCTTGTTCCCCTCATCCCAGAGTGTGTGGCTTCACTCCCCCAGCTCCAGTGGCCTGGGAAAAGGGATTTTCCTTCCCTGCTCAGTGCCCTTCTGCACCACCAGCTGATGGCTCATCTGTCTCTCACCAGCTTGGCAGCACTGAGTGGGGTTTATGTCCCACTTGTGGCTAATGTTAATTTAGAACCTCTTTTCTCTCTCTGGCAGCTTCTGATTTGGAAATTAAGCTGATAGCATTCCAGGTCATTTAAAGACTCTGTATGTGAGTGCATGCCTGGTGGGAATGTGCAGCAGGTAGTTTCCCACATAAAGAAGGTGAAAGGCCTTTGTGAAGGCTGGAAATTTCCTCTGCTTTCAAAACAAGCTTCTCATCCAAAAATAGCAGCGAGCTGATAGCTTGGCTTCTCCTTATTTATTAGCAGCAGATGCTGCTGATAGATGCAGAGAGTTGTTGGGAGGAGTGATGTGCACCAGGGCACCGAGGTACCTCGCTGATTGCTGATCCAAATCAGACACTCATCACAGGATCACATCCACACGTCTCTTGTGGGATTCCCAGGCCTGCTCCCATTGCAGGCAGAATGCAGCAGTGACAAGCTGTTACTGCTCTCAGCTGTCCAAATCAGCAAGGGAAAAATCCACCCAAAAAGCTCCTTTCTTGTGTAATAGTGATGAGCTCCCAGACCTGTGCAGGCAGATGTTCCCTGTCTGCATGGGAGGGTTATGCAGGAATTGGGCCAGGGGGTGGATTTTGAATTTTGGGGCCCATCTGGGAAAATCCACATCCTTCCACTGCAGAATGGTGCAGTTTGCAGGGATACAGAAATGAGTGAAGCCAGGCTTGTGTTGTCTTTCCCAAATGCCAGCACTGCCTGTGTAGCCTCTGCTGTTCCTGGGGCTCAGGGCAGCATTCCAGAGCTGGTGTGCTGTTACTCTCCATAAACAAACCCTGAAGCACTGGAAGCTGCTGCTGTGCTTCCCGGGGGGGATTTGGGGGGTGATATTCACATTCTGCTGTGGGGTGTTGCCTTCCTTGGCTGCTTTTGGGGGAATGAGGGACAGAGCACTGAGAAATTCAGAATGTGCTGTGGAGTGAGCCCACCTTGCTCACAGTGTGGTAGAACTTCCTCTCCTGGATTCCTGTGCATGGATATAGGATTTGGCCATGGATATAGGATATTGCCATGGATATAGGGTATGGCCATGAAAATAGGATATGGCCATGGATACAGAACAGAGCAGGTCCATGGATATATATTATAGATATAGGATACGGATATAGGTTATGGCCATGGATATAGGATGGAGCAGGTCCATGGATATTGGTTATGGCCATGGATATAGGGTATGGCCATGGATATAGGATATGGCCATGGATATAGGGTATGGCCATGGATATAGGATATGGCCATGGATATAGGATATGGCCATGGATACAGGATATGGCCATGGATATAGGGTATGGCTATGGATATAGGGTATGGCCATGGATATAGGGTATGGCTATGGATATAGGGTATGGCCATGGATACAGGGCAGAGCTGGGCTCTGCAGACAAGGGGACAGATCCTGCCTGGGTGCCAAGCCAAGAGCACACACATCTAATGGGATCCCCAAATATTCCTTGTGGCCCTGTTGGATGTCCTTTGGTTAATGACTGTTTTTGTCATTGTTAACATCATCCCTTTCCACAAACAGCAGTTCCTCACACTCTCTCATGTGGTTCCTGGAAAACTTCTTTGTGTCTAGTGGTCTTTCATTTTCCATTTCCTCTAGCTCTCTGTTTTTTTAGCTGGTGAAACAAAGCACCCTCCTAAATTCCTGTAATTACAGTCATCCAAGCAGGCACATTCTAGATGGGCTTAATAGGGCCACAATGTGTCAAGCCTTTCATGGAATCATTCAGGTTAGAAAAAGCCTCCAGGTTCATCAAATCCAACTTTTGTTTCTGAGAAAAAGGGAAATAAAGTCCTTTAGTAGTTCAGTACACTTTATGACTATTTCTGTGTAATTTGCAAAGCATTAAAGCCAGGCCTGGTGGCAGCCCAAAAAGGCAGAATGCAGTCATGAAAATGGAACCAAATTATGCAATTATGCAGTTCCCTACTGTTAGCCAGCTTCTTGAAAATGAAGCATCCAGGAGGAAATTTAACTCGTGGTTTTTGATGTTCTAACCTAGTTGTGGCAGGGCTTTTGCATAGCAGGAGTTGACCCACTTCATTTCCACTTGTGTTGTTGGGTCTTTCCCTCTCCTGGCCAAGGTGAACCAAGAGTGAACGCTGAACCATCAGGTGATTTATAAAATTAAAGAAATGGCTGTACAGAAAGGGTAGCAGTAATTTCATCCCAGGGCTCCCATGTTCAGGACTCTGTGGTGGGAGCAGAATTGAGGAGAAGGGGATGGCAGGAGCCAAACCCACCTGGTAGCCCAGAGGTGACCCTGGAGCTCAGGGTCCCACTGCAGCTCTGGGGGCTGCTGGGCTCTGGCTCAAACCCACCTTTGTCTCCTTGGGCATCAGAAAATCTGCAAATGCACGTTCAGTTCCTGAACCTTTGGGGGTTTGCAGTGAGGGAACACAGAGAGTTCCACCCCACTGCTCCCCACTGGCCTGCAGTGCTCTGTGGTCAGGAGGGAGGTGAGTTAGGAATGGCCACTGGAGCTGGCCAGAGGTTCTTCCTTCCTTGTCTAATTTGGAGAAGGCCCAAAGGCAGCAGTGTGTCAGCTCTGGCTGATGTGCATCACTGCTGTGGGTGTCACAGGCTGACCCAAGGGCTCTGCCCAGGCCCTCCAGCAAGGGCCAGCTGAAGGCTCTTAAAGCCAACAACAGACAGGCTGGAGGAATAAAACCTGCAGCTGCACAGACGGGCTGTTTTATCACCTTTGTTCTCTTTTTAGCCACCTAACTATTCCTGGAAGAGCTAATATTAGCTCCCCCATCTATTTCTTAGAAGCTGGGAAAACAAGGATCCGATTGCATGTCCTGGTTTCCAGGTGAACTGCTGGCTGCTTGGTGCAGTGGGCTCTGCAAACCCTCCCAAGCTCTTGTTCACCAGCTCCTAGTGTGGGGAGCCATTGAAATCTGTGCTTGTGGAAGTGACAGCACGAGAAGGATTTGAAATTGTGTTCAATCATGGCAGTGCTGTTTGGGAGGCACGTCCCATGCCAGCCCCAGCCGGGTACAGAGAGTCATGGAACATTCTGGCTTTGTTCTGCTGCACACAAGCAGGTCCTGAGATGCTTTTAGTCAAGGCTTGGTGCTAAAAGTCAGAGTTTTGGCAGGGTGTTTATGCAGGATTTGCCAGCTTGTCTTGTTGTAAAGCTCCTGTGCCGTTGTGTTGGGATGCTAAAGGGTGGATCAGAGTCAGGGAAGTGAGAGTGGAATGGCTTGCAGAGGTTGGAGGTTGTTCCCTGAGTGCCCTGCAGGCTCTGATTGCAGGGAAGGGATGATCCTGTCCCTGCTCACAGACTCTGAGTGGCCCTGGCAGGTGTGTGTGCTCCTGCTGCATGTGCACAGTTTAAAAAAACCTTTTTGTCAGGCAGAGCCAGGTCAGGGTGAGCTCTGCTGCCCAATTACAGCTCCAGCCCATGAAGTCCCATCCTTCTTGTTTGTGTGTCTGTGCTCCCAGAGCTGTGATGTGGCTGGGCAGAGGGCAGTGAGCAGCACTGTGCCTCTGCATCCCTCTGGCATCTGGGAGGTGGGAAGGACTCCAGTGGAAGGGGGATGTGTTGTCCTGGGGTGAGGGAAGGAAAGGGAGGGCTGATGTGAGACTTCCCTTCCCCAGAGCTGATGGGCTGTCACTGGGGCTGCCCTGGGTGCAGGGGGGCTGCTGGGACAGCAGCAGCAGCACAGCCTGGCTGTGTCTGTGCCCCTGGGCTGGCCGTGGGCTCCATCAGGATGTGGCTGTGCTGGCAGCAGTGCTGCAATGCCCGGGGAATGTTCAGGAACCCCCAGCTGTGTGCAGAGAGCACCAAACCCAAGGTGGGCGTGGGACAGAGCCAGCCTTGCTGCCTGAACAAAGGCTGGGCTTGAGCTTCTCCCAGGGGTGTGTGAGCTCAGGGGAAGGTGCTTCTCCTCAGGAGTGAATCATGAGTGGCAGTCGGGAGCAGAGGTTTTAATTAAACAGCTCCCTGGTAGCTGGCACCTTGAAAAGCACCGTGTGTGGCATCCCTTGGTGAGCAGTTGGCATCAGAGCCACCTGAGGCGTTGGCATCCATTCTCAAGGACTCTGTAAAACCAGCTAAATAATTAAAACTAATAATAATAATAATGAAAAAAAAATCCCTGACAACTCCAGTGTTTAAAAATTCAACGTTTTGATGAAATATTAAATGCTAATTATTTCCTTGCACTTGAGCTGGCACTGCTTCTCTTGATGTTGGCAATTTAGCATCACATAGCAGTAATTGAAGTGTATTGTCAGCTTTTGTGTTACATTTACCACCCAGGCCCCAAACCCAACGCTCCTAAAGCCTCTGTTTGATTTGAAGTGTTGAATACTTTGAAGTCTGCTTTAGTGGATTGGTCATACTGCTGTGAATACCAGAGCCAGCTGGCTAAATGGCTGCTGAAAAATGCCCCGTGCTTGCTGTGAGGAGCTGCCAGTGTGATTTCAGTAGAGAGCACAGAGAGATGGGCTCAGTCAATACACCAGCCTCTAACTGAAATGCAAAATGAGAGGGCAAAAGGATATTTGGAAAGCATTTGATGGCTTTCATGTTTTATGTGTCATTTTAATTTCTACTCAGTGTGGTTGGATTAATTATTTGCTATTAAAAAAAAAGGTGTTGAACTTGGCTCAGGGTGGGCAGATGAAAGACGTGACTGGCAGGGGAAATGCTGCATAAATTCCTTTGTTTACCTGCTTTCCTTTCTGTGCAAGGATGTATCAGGGCCTTGGTTTGTTGGCATGTGGAGGGGGCACAGGGTGTGGGTAGAATCAGTAGAATCACAAAATTACAGAACTGCTGAGCATGGAAAGACCTTTAAGGTCATCCAGTCCAACCTGTTTTTTGAAGACTGAGTTTTTGGAAACTGGAGAAATGCTTGCATTTGAGGTATTTGTTCTGCTGTTTCATTGTCTCAGAGACACTCAAGCAGCTTTCATGGACAAATAAAGCTTTTTTCCCTCCCACCATATCAGTTTATGAATCCTCTAACTGTTCTGGCATGCAGTTCCAGCTGGGATTTCCAAAGCAGGCAGGAGATGCACATGAATGCACATCTGGGAATAGGAGCAAAAGCCTTGTTGAAGGAAAGGATTTGTTGCTTTGTTGGGATGTGCCTTGTTAAAGGCATCCTCAGCTCTGGAAGAGCAGCTCCAGAAGAACACATCAGAGTGAGGGAGGCACTCAGAGCCCAGGGATGCTTTGGGATTCCCAATCTTGGCTCAGAGTTTGGCCTGTGGGACATGTTTTCAGCCTGGAAGTTGAACACTGAAGGTTGACACTAAATGCTGAGCTCTTGGGGAGAGAGCAGAAGGTCTGGGTGAGGATTCACAGTCTGCTCTTCCCACTGTGCCCAACACAGCAGGAGCAGCAGCTCCCACTGCTGTCACTGGGCTGGGCAGGAGGAATGGGGTGTCCTGGTGTCCCCATTCCTAAGGGAAACTTCTGCAAGGGTGAAGAAGCAGTGGTTTATTGTGGGGACCCTCAGAGGGGTGGCACAGGGGTACAATGGCAGCCTCTGTGATGGCAGGGCTGGGGCCTCCTGTGCCCCAGTGCCAGTATCTGTGCCCAGGTGGGGCACATCTGTGTGTGCAGCAGCACTGCAGGGGCTGTGGTCAGTCCCTGAGGGGGGTTTGCCCTCAGGAGGTGGGGGGGCTGAGGGCAGGGCAGGGGTGAGGAAGGGCCTGGCTGGGCTTTGGTGTCCCAAGCCCTGACCAGTGAAGAGGGCAGAGAGGCTTTTGCTGGGGGTGCTGATCCAGTGCCTGCTTTGGAGGCTGGGGCTGATTAAATGAGCATCTCTAGCCAACTCTAAATTCACTGGTAACTTTTAAAAGCACAGGCAATTAGCAGACTCAGTGGGAGAAGCAATTTAATGTGCTGCCAGCCTGTGCTTCAGTGACTGTATGAATATAGCAGAGGTGCTTTCCCAGCAAGCTTCACATAGCCTGAGTTTGCAGGGTTCAGTCATCCTCCTGAACCCCAGAAAGCACTAACCTGCTTCAGGGAACAGACAAAGCAGGTGGGCAAAAAAATAAATGGGAATTTTCTCAAGGATAAATGGCCCTGTTGTTCTGCCAGTGTGCTCAGAGCAGCTCCAGTCCCAGAGCTGATCCTCAGGGAGCTGTGCAGGCACCTGGGTGGGTCAGACCATGAACCCCTGGCACTGGCACTGGCACTGGCACTGGCACTGCCAGGCATTGGGAGTCCTGCTGGAGCTGTTCCCTAGGGAATGTCCCTGCTGCCACCACTGCCCATCCTGGATTGCTGCACCAAGAGCCACTGGGTGAGCAATGCAGCATTTTGGGGCTTTGCAGTAAATTCAAATGTAAAACTCCTGCTGGAGGCAGGGGCACCACAGTGTCCAACAAGACATCTGCCCATTTTCTTCTCTTTATTCATCATTAACCCTGCAGGAACAGACCAATGGTCATCCAGGCTTTTGCTGAATGGTTTCCTTAAGGGCTCTTTGGAGATTTTCCATTGTGATTTTTTGGTCAGAAAGCCAGATTTACAACAAATTTTTGTTTTCATTCTGCTATCTGGAAGTTTCTCCATTCTTTTTGAGAGCGAAAGCTCAAATAGAAAAATCAGAAAGTTTTAAGGCTCTGAACTGTAATCAAGTCTCCACACTTTGCTTTCAGGTGAAAATTTTCTTCACAAAGCTCATTAAAAAAATAAACAAAATAAACCCTCCACAAACAAAGGCAGCTTTAATGTATGTGAGTGTTTTGTGCAAAAGCCACAATTTAGTGATCAGCTCTGTGCTGGCTGGGGCACAATGGATGTTTGAGTGCTCTTTACTTTGGGGCTTAATCTATTGTAGGGTTTTCTGTGGGCTGCAATGAATGGCAGCCCTCAACAGCCAGCTCTGTGTCAGTGAAAGAGAAAGGGGATATTGTAATTCCTGCAAATGAGTGCAAAATGACTGGAGTGCAAAATCTCTTAGAGGATTGAATATTAAAATTATTCCAAAGAAGTGAATGCTTGAAGAGCACTGAAGCTCAGCCCCTCTGCCTGGGCTGGTCTGTGTGGGCTCAGAGTTAATGGGGGCAGAGAACTCCTGGGGTGTCCCAGGGCTTGGCCCCATCAGGGGTGGGAGCAGAGCTGTTAATGGTGTTAAAAATAACACTAAAATACATGAAAAGTGAAGGGAGGGGAAGAACAGAAAAATAAAAAACTCCTTCTGGGGGGAGAGCTCATAGTGAGCCATTTTCCCTCTCCATGCATTTGTTTTATTTTTTTGTAGCCATCAAGTCCAAAATATTCTGTTTATGTATCACCAGGAAGCAGAGGCTGGGCATCCAGTAAGGAATGAAAGAATGTGGCTGTGAATGGAACAACAACTGGCAGGCCACAAGGGTTGATCCTAAATATCAAATCCAGCTTGCTGTTCTGAATGTGAGGTGTACAGGGCCAGCTGGAGGTTCTGTATGAGTTTTCTGTGCCTTTATGACAAAAATGCCATTATTAGTGAGGGATTGGAGTCATTTAGAGGCACAGAGGAAGCCCCTTCCTCCTTCCTCTCCATGGTCTGCATGGGATTGATGCCTTGTGGAGGCTGCCCTAGAACAGAGACTAGATGGAGTTAAATAATAAAGCAGGGATTTATTAGGAGGCCTCAATGGATGCACCTTGGGCAGCACAAGAGCCCAGCCAGGGCTGCACCCAAGATGAACCAAAATGGTCACAAAATCCCTGACTGCTCACGGGGTCTCTCACTGTGATCAGTTCTGCTCCATTTGCACATTGCAGTTCATTGTCCCATTCCAGCTTTAGCCCAGGCAGTCCCATCCTTGTTTTTCTCTCTCAGCCCAGGTGTTTGTGCTCCTGGGCTGAGATTTGGATCATTTGTCCTTGGTCCCAGCTGGAGCAGGAATTGTTTTGTCTCCCTGCTCTGTGCACAGAGCTCACCATCCCCTCCTATGCAGCCCAGACCCCACACACTAAAGCAGCACAGAATGTGAAAAATAGAAAAGCTCAAACCTGAGGCATCAGGATCAGTGTGTTCTTAATGCAGGAGACTCCATCAAATTC
The DNA here is from genome assembly GCA_009764595.1 of Geothlypis trichas. NCBI lineage: Eukaryota > Metazoa > Chordata > Aves > Passeriformes > Parulidae > Geothlypis > Geothlypis trichas. Next base: position 18,868,367 of record CM019914.1, on the reverse strand, counting down.
CCTTTCTGGCAGAGCTGACACCTGAGCATTCCTATAAACTGGAGGTACAAACATCAAGGATTCCTGAACCCAGAGTTGTGCTCAGCCAGACACCAAGTGGGATATTAATATAAATAACTGAGGTTATTAATAGAACCCAGCAGCCAACATATGGCTGTGTAGTGGAAGCAGAGTAAAGCATAAGCCACACATTCCTTTTTGAGAACATGCATTCACACCTTTCCCTTCACACAGGGTATTTTTGGGATGCCTCCACAGTTAGTCTGCTCTCCCCAACAGGTTATTTTTATCTCCTTACAACACAGCTTAGTTAAGAAAAATAGTGTTTTAGCAACAATTCTGTACATTTCCAACCCACTCCTTTCCAAAATAACCCCACCCCAGCAGATGCAGGTGGGAGATGGCAGTGGAGTGCCTGGATCAGCACCAGGCAGGGGAATTTGCTGGCTGCATTTCCAGCCTGGGGCACAGCTCGTGTTGTGCTTTTCATGGATTTCAAATGCCATTCCAGGGCCCATCTGGCAGAGTGCAAGCGGGCAAGGCCACGCTCCCATCATTTATCTCAGCACCTCTTGGATTCTGGCTTGGCTTTTCCACAGCTGAGACTTGAAGGAGTCTCAGGGATTGTCTTTAGCCATGTGAGCTGCTTGTGTTTCCAGCAGCTTGAGCTTTGGGGGAAAATCTCAACCCCTGATCTTGCAGCCTTATGCAAAAAATCTTGATTTCTTTGTTGAGGGACTGTGCATCCCTCTACCATTTCGTGTATTTTAGCTAAAAATCCCAAGGCTCTCTGTCAATAATGCACCATTACATCACCACAGAATTTGTGTGTGGGTATGAATGTGGATGAATATCCTCAACAACAGGCAAAAACCTTCTTACAAAAGGCCAGGAAGAAGGGAAGAAAGAGGAGATATTTTGTTATTATATTATATTTATATTATATTATAATATATAGATTTATTATATATATTATATATATTTATTATATGTAATATATATTATATATTTTATATATGTTATTATATTATATTATATTGTATTGTAATATATATATTTATTATAATATATATATTTATTATAGGTTATATATATTGTGTATTTTATATGTTTTTATATTATATATTTTATATGTTATTATATTATATTTATATAATTTTAAAGGTATTTTGTGCAAATTGAGGGTAAACCACAAAATCTATTCTTGTAGGTGGAAGGCAGGGAAATTTCCAATGGCTGCCTGTATCACTTATTTCTCATGCCATATTCTGAAGGTGATTCAAACTGGCAGTTTACAGGAACTGCAGGCTTGGGGGTGTTAGGACACTCATCCTGCCTGCCAGCATCCCTTTCTAAGAACCTGGCAGGATTAGTGCAGCGTGGATTTTTCCCATGATGAAGTTTCTAAGGATGAAAAGCTCCGTGTGGAATATATCTGTGCAACTTCAGTGGCAAAAATTGCTAAGCACATTATATATAGATAGAAAAGTGCCTTCTTTAGGGACTGCCACAGACTGCTCCTGAGATACTAAGCAGACAAGTAAATAGTAAAATATGGGTATATTTAGCACTCCAGAAGGCGATGGATGGTGTTCAGACTTCACATCACACGAGCTCTTAAAGTCTTTACCTCTGTGTAATCCCTTGTAGTCAGCACTGATGTGGTGCCACATTTGGGACCTAATTACAAGCTCCAGTGCCAGTCCAAGTACCAAATGGTGAAGGAGAGTTTTGGAAGGCAGAAACCAGAGGCATCCCGACTATGGATCGTGAGTAGCAGGGAAGGAGAGGCAGGAAAAGGCCGACACAGTTTAATGGGATTTGGATTAAATGTGGTTTAATGGGATTTGGGTGTAATTGTGGCTTTGAATGCCTGCCTGCCTCTCAGGTTCGTGCAGGCACTGGTGTGCCTGGTTTGCATCCACTTCAGAAATCACACTGCAGTGCCTGTGGTCAGACTGGGCATGTGATTGCAGAGAGGCCCCTGGCAGGCTTGTCCCAGCACGTCCCCCTGGGGTAGTGGGAGAGCAGTGCCTGAAACCATGGCCAGAGAGGCACAGGGGTTGTGGGAAGCTCTGGTAACCTTTCCCACGTGAGATCAGAACAGGTTTTGCTTCTGGATGGTTTTTTTCCTTCTGGATGTATTTTCCTCCTGGAATTTTTTTCCTGTTTGTGTCAAGCTTGAGGCCTTCCCACTTCAAACTCCCCCTCTTTTCCCGAGGCTGTTGAAAACACTCAGGTGTGTTTCTGTCTGCCATGCCAGCCTGGAAAAGCTGCAGAGAATATTTGCAAATGTTATCTTTGAATCAAACCCACCACCTTGCTTGGATAGCATCCATCTCCTCTTTCTTCCCTTCTTCCTGGCCTTTCGTGAGAAGCTTTCTGCTGTTGTTGAGGATATTCATCCACATTCATACCCACACACAAATTCTGTGGTGATGTGATGGTGCATTATTGACAGAGAGCCTTGGGATTTTTAGCTAAAATATATGAAATGGTAGAGTTGTATTGCAGTTAGTGGAAAGGAGCTGTGTTGAACTGGTTTTGATGTTGTTGTCTTCCTTCCAAGGATGCTGTCCTCCTAAAACCAGCACTCATTATTGCAAATTAAGGTGCTGGACCCTGCTAGCTGTCCTTAGAGGAAGGCTTATGTGGGAACAAGTCCCAGCTCTCCCATAACTGGAGTAACCACATCACCAAATCTGGGAACCTCAGCTGTGGTGCAGAGCTTGGTGTTTGTTTAAAATCCTTCAGAAGCAGTTTATTGGGGAGCTGTTCCTCGTGTGCCATACTGAGTTACTCCCTGGTTTGTCTCTCTGATGTCTCTGGGTGCCTTTTTGTGTCTCGTGCTTTCCTACAAGCTCAGAGTGTTGTAAGCAGTGAGCAGAGCTGGCAGCCTGGCTGCTGTGGGGTGACACGGTGACACGGTGACAGTGATTCCGAGCAGCTCTTGTGTGTTCCTGGCACTGGGGCATGAACAAGGAGCAGCCCGGGGAGGTGGGGACGCTGCAGGAACCCACACAGGCAGGGGAGTGAATGGTCACTGTGGGACAGTCACCCACAGGTGCCCGCTGGAAGCAGGGGGAGCTGCAGCCCCTCGCAGTGCTGGGAGGGTGACAGTGCCAAGGGTGTGACCCCTTTTCTGGGCTGGCTCTGGGGGACAGCAGCCCGGGCCAGCCCCCTTGGTTCCCGCAGATTGCAGGGTCAGGTTCCATCCCCTTCATTTCCAAGCCGGCAGCCACTAGAGGGAGAGAATGCCACATATTTATGGCTTCGTTTGCGCTGGGGATGTGTTTAATGAAGGAATTCACCACGGCGTGCCAGGCAGTCCCAACGCTGGGTTTAACCCCTTCGTGTCTCCGGGGTGGTTTCAGAACTGCTCCTGGGATCTGACTGCTCCCAATGTCACTGTAGGGTGTGACACAGTGCAAAGCAGCAGGACTCCATCAGAAGGTGCATAAGAGGGATTTATTATAGCAACATGTTGCTTTTAGATTATATATTATATATATAAATGTAAATATCTTGAAAAAGAAATCTTTTTCAAGATATTTACATTTACTTAACAGACACATTCACTGCCTGTTGGTCATAAGAAAGAAACAGAGCTCTCAATAGATAAACAAGGAGCCACGTCATTCTGTGAGCCAGCTAGAGTCTGTATCTTTGAACTTTCTCTCTTCCATCACGTTGTCATAGGGATAGCCTTGGTGTCCTCCTCGAGAGAGATATGGGGCTTTTCTTATCTTAGGAAGCCTTCACTGGCTCACAAGAACAACACAAAATGCCTTTCCTACATCTGGACACCTTAGCTGGTGCACGACCTTGGATTGAAACACTCTGGAAGCTGTTGGGTGATCCCTGCCCGTGTTTTACACCCTGTACTTTGTGTTGAGCATCCCTGCTGTGGGATGGCATCCCTGCTGTGGGATGGCATCCCTGCTGTGGGATGGCTTCCTGGGGACACCTTTGGCTGCTGCTGGGTGTGCCTGTCTGCTCGAGTTAGCCACAGTGCACTGAGCACACCAAAGCCCTTCCCCTCAGCCAGCAGGCCTCAGCCCCCTGGAGCCCCTGGCCTGTTCCCCCTGCTGGAATCTCCTGGAGCCCATGGCCTGTTCCCCCTGCTGGAATCTCCAGATTGATGGAGCCCCTGGCCTGTTCCCTCTGCTGGAATCTCCAATCTCCTGGAGCCCCTGGCCTGTTCCCTCTGCTGGAATCTCCACACTCCTGGAGCTCATGGCCTGTTCCCCTTGCTGGAATCTCCAGATTGATGGAGCCCATGGCCTGTTCCCCCTGCTGAAATCTCCAATTTCCTGGAGCCCCTGGCCTGTTTCCCCTGCTGGAATCTCCTGGAGCCCATGGCCTGTTCCCTCTGCTGGAATCTCCTGGAGCCCATGGCCTGTTCCCCCTGCTGGAATCTCCTGGAGCCCATGGCCTGTTCCCCCTGCTGGAATCTCCTGGAGCCCATGGCCTGTTCCCTCTGCTGGAATCTCCAGATTCCTGGAGCCCATGGCCTGTTCCCTCTTCTTGAATCTCCTGGAGCCCCTGGCCTGTTCCCTCTGCTGGAATCTCCACACTCCTGGAGCCCATGGCCTGTTCCGTTTGCTGGAATCTCCACAATCCTGGAGGCCATGGCCTGTTTGTTCCCTCTACTGGAATCTCCAGATTCCTGGAGCCCCTGGCCTGTTCCCTCTGCTGGAATCTCCACAATCCTGGAGGCCATGGCCTGTTTGTTCCCTCTGCTGGAATTTCCAGATTCCTGGAGCCCCTGGCCTGTTCCCTCTGCTGGAATCTCCAGCCTCCTGGAGGCCATGGCCTATTCCCTCTTGTCCTGGTTTGAAAAGGAATTGAGTTTTTGTGGGAGATACAGGATGTCAAACCATGACACCTCTGCTGGAATCCAACAGGCCCAAGAGGCAGCTGGTTTCCTTTGGAATGAAAGCATCCAGGCAGTGATTGTTGTAGGCAGATGAGTTGTACCAGTTTCAAAGGACACCAGCAAGGAGTTGTGGGCTGAGGGGAGGGAACAGGGGTGGGAGCTTTAAGAAGGCAATGTCAGAAAGTGAATTTTATACTCTCTTAAAAGGGAGGCAAGACTGAAACTTTCCTTTGCAGATTGAATCCAGTGGGGAGGATCTGTGGAAATAATCTGAGGAAGGAACTGTGGTGGGATTTGGAGGGGTCTGGAAAAGTAGCTGGGAGTGAAAGCAGCACATTGAGTGGTTTGGAGAGCCACAGCCCTGGGTCTGCAGTGTATCAGGGGAACTCACATCCCTCTGCACATGGTGAGAGGGGAAGGGAAAATCTCTTTGCTTTGCTTTTGATTCCAGAGGGTGACTCAAGGCAAGGCTCTCTCAGAAGGGAAGCCTCACGATGCTTTAGCAGCCTGAAGTACTGAAAGAGAGCATTTCTTTGGGAAATGTTCCTGGCCCTAAAAGTGAATAGTTTCAGTTAATAGAGAGGCTCAGCAAAGAGGTTTCCTTAGGCTGATGGAGCATCCATGCAGATGATGCCCTAGCTCAAGAAGTTCTCCTGGTGAGGCTGGGGCTGGTCTCAGCTGCTCCTTTCCCCTCCTGTTTGTCTTGCCCAGATGTGCCCTGCCTGGCACAGCTGAGGGCAGGCACAGGGGAGCAGGGAGAGAAATGTGCAGGAGAAACCTTAAGACTGACCTGACCCAGGCACACTGGGAAAATGGGCATGCAGGGACTGAATGTACCTCATCCTGGTCAGAACACTCCTCATTGTCCTGGGTGTCCATCACTGCTCACTCCCCACTGGGAGAGCTGAGGTTGGGCTGCTCCAGGAGCCCTCCCTGCTCTGCTGAGTGCTGCTCCCTGCACCCCTGGGGCTCCCAACACGTCCTGGTAACTCAGACTGACTGAGGCCATGAAAACAGGGCTGGGAGCTGAGCTGCTTCAGCGCAGCATCCAGGGCCAGGGGTCACAGCTTGAATTAAATAACAGAGCAGGAGGAGTGCTGAGTGAATGTGAGAGGCTCCTCCGATGGCTCCGTGCATTTCAATCCACTGTGGCCATAAATACCAGCTGCTTGTTAAACCCTCACCTGCCTGCTGCAGATAGATGAGAGCTCCTGAGAGACCAACCTCCTTGCCTTGTGCTTTGCTGCTGGACAGCCAAGCTGTAAGCTTGGTTTGGAGGCAGGAATCCCGTGGGTTTGAGTGGGAGCTGTGCCATGCCTGGTTCAGGCTGTGCCAATTCACTGCTGTGCTTCCCATGGCAGGAAAAGCTGTTCTGTCCAGGGCTTTGTGTGTGTGTGGGTGTAGGACCAGGCTGGACTGCCTCCTCCAAAGCACTCGGCTCCAGTGGGATCCCCCTGGGCTGTGGGTGGGGAGAGGGGACAGGCAGGAGCTCAATGTGCGACTGGCACAGGCAGGAGCTCAGTGTGGTCTGGGACAGGCAGGAGTTCAGCTGTGACTCTGGCTGTTGGTTTGGGACAGGCAGGAGCTCCATGTGAGTTTGGCTGTTGGTTTTGGATGAGGGCTGGAGCTCAATGTGGGTCTGGCTGTTGGTTTTGGATGAGGGCTGGAGCTCAGTGTGGGTCTGGCTGTTGGTTTTGGATGAGGGCAGGAGCTCGGTGTGGGTCTGGCTGTTGGTGTGGGACAGGCAGGAGCTTGGGTGTGGGTCTGGGACAGGCAGGAGCTTGGGTGTGGGTCTGGCTGTTGGTTTTGGATGAGGGCAGGAGCTCAGTGTGGGTCTGGCTGTTGGTTTTGGATGAGGGCAGGAGCTCGGTGTGGGTCTGGCTGTTGGTGTGGGACAGGAGCTCAGTGTGGGTCTGGCTGTTGGTTTGGGACAGGAGCTCAGTGTGGTTTTGGATGAGGGCAAGAGCTCAATATGACTCTGGCTGTTGGTTTTGGATGGGGGCAGGAGCTTGGTGTGGGTCTGGCTGTTGGTTTTGGATGAGGGCAGGAGTTCAATATGAGCCTGGCTGTGGGTCTGGGACAGGCAGGAGCTCAATATGACTCTCGCTGTTGGTTTGGGACAGGAGCTCAGTGTGGGTCTGGCTGTTGGTTTTGGATGAGGGCAGGAGCTCAATATGACTCTGGCTGTTGGTTTGGGATAGGCAGGAGCTCGGTGTGGGTCTGGCTGTTGGTTTTGGATGAGGGCAGGGCTCTGAGAGCCCCCAGGCCATGAGACAGGGCCATGCTGACGGCCCTGGAAGCTCCATCCTGGGCTCCTGCATGGATTGTCCCTCCAGGCACCAGGGAATTGCACAGCCTCAGGGTTTATGGATTTGCCAGTCCCTTGTGACCTCAAAATGCACGACCCAGGGCAGCATATATTGTTGACCCGTCAATCTTCTCACAAACAGCAATGCTAAGCTCTAGTTTTCTTGAAAAAAAATATATTTTTTGGCTGCAGATCTCTAAGTAGACAAATGAAATGAATTTATATATGAGCATTGTGCTGCTTGTAAAGCCCTTTCAGTTTCAAATTTAGTTTTATTCCTTTTTTTAATCTCCATAGGATTTTCCCTAAATAAGCAGAACTAGGGCAGTGCTAGTGACAGATGGATGTAAAGAAGACTTGGATGCTGGAGAGACTTTACTGGGCTTGGGGGTCTGAACTGGGGTGCTTTCCTCATCACCCAAGGAGTGTAATTTGTCTGCAGGCTGTTAATTTTCACCTCTAAAGCAGAGGGCATGGCAACAGAGAGCGTTCCTTGGCAACAGACTCCTTGGGTTCATTAAAGCAGAGGTGGGAGGTTTGCAAATGGAAAAAGTTGAGAGATATTAGCAAATCAAATGGGTTGAGGCATGAGGAGTCTTGTCAGTCAGGCGGGGGTGACGGGAGAAGGAATAGTAAACAACATGCAGCCCATGTTGAAGGAGATGTTTTGGAAGGAGGCAGATCCAGGATTTGCCTGCTTTCCTGCCTTCTCAAGGGTTGAATGGACTGGAGAGGGCTGGGAGGAACCTCTGTGTGTCTGGCAGGCTGTGGGCAGTGAATTGAAGAGGTTATTTAATAAAAGAATTGCTTTTTACAAACAGGATTCCAAACTGTGGTTTCCCAGTTGGAAAGGCCTTTTGTAAAAGTTGCAGTTTGTTTTGACCCTCTCCAAAACTGAAGCTGGCATTTTGTTGGGGAAATCCCACAAGAAGCCCTTGGAGGGGAGTCTGTGGGAGCGTGGCCATGTCCAATCCATGCCCAATCCATGCCCAAATCCATGTCCAATCCATGCCCAATCCATGTCAAATCCATGTCCAATCCATGCCCAATCCATGCCCAATCCATGTCCAATCCATGCCCAATCCATGTCAAATCCATGTCAAATCCATGCCCAATCCATGCCCAATCCATGTCAAATCCATGCCCAATCCATGCCCAATCCATGCCCAATCCATGCCCAAATCCATGCCCAATCCATGCCCAATCCATGCCAAATCCATGTCCAAATCCATGTCCAGTCCATGTCCAGTCCCTGCCCAATCCATGCCCAATCCATGCCCAATCCATGCCCAAATCCATGCCCAATCCATGCCCAGTCCATGCCCAATCCATGCCCTCCCTCCTTCCCCATGGAGCAGGCTGTGTGTGCCACACACTTCTGCCTGCAGCCTGATGGGGGCTGTTTGCACTGTGACTGCTAAATATAAATACTGCAATTAATTAATAATGCCCAATGCACATCATTAAATTAGGAATAACTCGAGTTTGTACCAGCATACAGAGTGTGCACACAGCTGATCAGACTGGAGAAGGGG